>CM061533.1:119990808-120283517 GCA_030545055.2 Neoaliturus tenellus | reverse complement strand
TAAACAACTATCCGCAAGTCTCTAACACCTAGTCTAACACTTTTTTACTTACGCTTTTTTACTCTAACATATGTTTGCACTTATTATGCTAATTAGTCTCTATATATTCAGACACACTCGCGGGCGCCGGTCATATACTCGCCAATTGTCGGAGAGTACACATCTCCCCTTCGTATATTATCATGGCTTCGCACTCTTTACAACTAAAGCTTTTACGCACAAAACATATTTTACAGAAACAATCTAACTCCAAAGTTTGTAAACCGCGTACTACATTGGCTAAGCTTAAGAAATACTACAGTTTTCACCCGTTGTACTTTGCAAAACCTAGCCTGTGCAACACTGCATACTCTACTGATACTGTTTTGCACGCTGTCTTAACTGACATGCTGCAGTATCAAAATTTCAATCTTGTTACACCTATTGACGATGCTATCCAATTATTCTTATTCACTATATTACCGGGTTTATATGATCGTTCTTCCTTGGGCACATGTCTCATTCTACTGTATCAACTCGCACTGTAAACACCTAGGAGCTCTCCTATCATGCAACAATTATTTTAATTTAATTTTAAAAATAAACTAAAACCTCCCGCGGCCCGGCGCCGCCCCTCCCAAACCCCACCGAGCCCCTGAGGCTCCCACTTTTTTAAAACCCCCTCCAAATGACCTTGACCCACTTCCCAAACCCATCCATCACTCTCACCCCACACTTCCAACCCCACACCTGCCTCTTCCAACCAATGACCTTGAACTGGCCCAACTGTAGCCATTCCCCACTACTTCCATCTGTTGCTATGAGTTTTCCAGATAAAGGACAGTATTTGATCAGCGTTATTGCAGTTGGGGACATAAGCGTCATTGCAGTTTTTAAGAAAGGAACCACTAAGATCCCCAATAAAGAGAGGAGTGCGGGATGACCCACCGTGCTGCGCAGATATACTGTAGCTAAACCGTCAATACTGATGTTGTCAAAATTAATAATTAATTTTCAGGAAATAGGAAACTGACAGTAAAGTAACTTCTTGAGGGTTTTCGTATAAAAATAATAAAATATGAAAATTAAAATCTAGAATTTAAATTTGGACAGATAGTTCCTGGGCACAGTGGCAGAGTCGGCCATTATGATTTTGAACTACAGTTCACAGTGCAGCTCATTAGGCTACTCTTCCTGGAAACAGGGTCAAAATGAGTCTATCAGACGCTTAAACGTACGTTTCAAACTCTACCCTTTCCTTAACTAAATGTATAAACGGAGTAAAACTTAGTAAAGTATGAAATATAAACCATGAAAATGTGATTTTTTATAGTAATAAACTTGTAAAAAAACTAATCGTTTTAGTTTAGTAAATTCAGACGTTTAATAATGATATCTTATTAGAAACATTAAAAAGCAATTTTGTAAAAACTAATTAAAAAAATATATCACTTACCAATGTTAAGGTGGTGAGTAACACTTGGCACACTATCCAGCACCTCATTCTGCCAGTATTGTAAGGAGCATCAGTTACGATTAGCTATTTATTGGAACTCTTAACATTATCTCAGTAATAATATCTCCTACCTAGAGTGGGAAAATCTGTTTTATGATATGTAAAGTCCCAATCTCTTACTGTTTCCTTGTTGAGTAGAACCCTCGCGTAACTTTTATATACAAATATATTTTGGAATGTGGATAGGGATATGGAAATTTGGTTAACGATGATACGATTGCATAATGCACAACCATCAAACTCGCTAGGAATATTTTGTGGAATCACTCAAATAGTAAATATTTTGTAATATTATCCAAAAAAATTGAACCCGTCTTAGGGCACACTATATTATCGTATACATTTATACTTTATGTTGAAAGTTCCATGCTAAAGATCTACAAAGACAAACTAAATGTTATTAATGTAACAAATTCTATTTGATGTCACTTGTATCTTCATTTTTAAAGTAAATGTTTCTTTTGAGATACTAATATAAATATATTAAACAACTATCATATAAAAAAAATTGTGTGAATAAAGAGTATAAAAACCCTCAATCTTAAATAAATATGAGTTGGGTTTAAAGTAAAATAGTGGCACAAATTGTAATTTATACCACATTATTGCAATTGTATAAAGTATTGTACTAGTGTAGTTAGTAATGTGTAATAACACTTTAAAATATTCATAAAAATTTGTTTAAAAGACCATAGTCCTTGACCTATGACAACATACGAACATTAATGTAACATAGAAAAGTTACGATTAGAAATTACCTCTATCTCTTTCTCTCATGCTCTTCTTATACACATTTATTCGTCATGTTTTTTTAAAGCAAATATAAGTTACTCCCTGACTAGTGAAGGCCCACACAAAATAAACATATCAAGATATGTTGCTAACTAAGTGATATACAATTTTTAAACATTTTTTCTATGAGAATAACAAGCGAAACTTGATTTAAATTTTCTTCATAGCAAGATAAAGTTTCATATTTGGGTGAGTCGGTGGCGTAGTGGTTAGCGCGCCGGACTTCGGGACCATGGCAGCGATGTCGTGGGTTCGAATCCGCATTCTGGCCAGTGACTTTTATCAGTACCTTTCACCTTGTACTGTAGCGGCTCACCCCCTTACTTTGTCTAATAACGTTCCACGCACAGATCAAGAGTCTATGTGGACGGGGCAAAGTAAGGCAAAAAGAGAAAAAAAAGAAAAAAAAAGTTGATAATACATAACACTAAATTGTTTTTTTTTTAGAGTTCTTTTAAATGATTTATATTATGATTGCCAAATAAAAAACTACATGAAATAAAAGTAAAAAAAGTGTTTAATACTATAAAAGGAAGAAACTTTAACAGTGTCTAGGTGAATACTATAATATACCCCCGTCGCAGCAGACCTGCCTACTCGGCGAATTTTCCAAAATGATTCAATTTTTTTAACTTCCCCCTTAACACCATGGGAACGAGGATGTAGGTTTGCTGCATTGGGGGTATTGCAAGTACTTATAGAAAAATCCATTCCCAGTGCATGTAACTAAATTGCATCAAATTCTGTTATTTTTCATTGTACCCATAAACCCCACAGGGGTCTTGGGTTGAGTACATAGGTTTACCTTCATATTGGTGCTGTAAGTAAATATAAGTTAAACCCTAACTAGTGAATGTACATACCACATTTGATCAAGTTATGTCAATAAATAAGTGAGATACAGGGTTTTGTTAATTCTCAATAAGAATAACATAGAAAACCTATTTTTGAATGTTTTCCAAAAGCCATGTTAAAAATTAAAAAATACTTAATTGTTTTTTAATCTCTTTTAAATAGTTTCAGTTAAAATTGTAGAATTTTTTTAACTTATATGAAACATGGCAAAAATCCATTTTTGACCTATTTTAAGCCCCCTAAAACCCCGTTCCCATAACCCGATAATGCTGGTTCGTGAACTCTTGAAAATAGACATGGTTCTACACCTTCATACCAGTTTTCATCAAAATCGGAGGTCCCTGTCAAAACTTATCAGTAAAACGGACACACTTTATATTATAAATATTTTATATTACACTTTAACTTTATATTACAAATACGGTTCTTTTGTAACTTTATTAAACCCCATTCCCATGATCCAATCATTTTAATTTTTGAACTTAGCTTTAATGAATGGTGCCTTGCACGTCTGTACTAAATTTCATCAAAATGAGGGTTTTCCTTCCAAATTATTTGCGTTAACGGACACACAAATACACTCATATAAATATATCAGTCTTAAAAATGATTACTACCGAAATAGCATATTCCCTATTCTGAAATTCACAAACAATAGAAGTAGTCCTGCATAAATTGTAGATTACGAAATTTTTTGTGTTAATTTCCCTATAACATATGCATTTCCAGTCATATTTCAGCCAATTTACTATTGTCAAATTATGCTCCTATATTCACTTATCAAAAGGCTATGTAAAATATTTTTGGTGATACTTTGTAAATATGTGTTCTTTAATTATTGACAAATATTTGCCGATATTTACTTTTAATGTGTATATTCCAAAATTTTACATTCTACCGTGTTTTTTTCAAGAACAATAAATGTATTCACATTATATAATGTTTGTATTATTGACAAGTAAATAAATTTTAATGATTTTTAAAATTCATTTTATAAATTTTACGTGTTTTCCCACATTTGCTGGATTGTTGAAAATGTTTTGTGGCAAATTAAATTGGGATTTTTATTGATTATTTAATACATTTTTGACATTAAAGAAACTAAGTATAATGGAAGAGAAAATAAACGGTTGTATTAAAATGATTACCGATCCTTACGACCATTCTGTCTCGTTTGCTTTTATTACTGCGCAAACCGAGCCATAAGGGAACCGTATGTGGTTGGGTAGCTGTTACAATAGTGAGTATCAGCTGTGAACAATAGGTGTGCGCATGATAGGATACAATACGGTCGGTGTTGATAACGTGTCGTTGTGTTCTGATAATGGAAATAGTGCAGCATTTCTACAGCCATCATAATAGGAAGATACTATCAAATAATTTAAAACCTGTAAAATTTCAAGTTTCATTAATCTTTTATTCCACTTCGAAAGCCTTTACTCGTACATATTTTAACGCTTAGTAAAAAAATCTATATGCTAACTCATAGCATAAGCCTCTGTCAGTTTTGACTCATAGCATACATTCTGTTAGAATTAAATGTAAATGTTTTAGGCATCATACTAAAACTCAAATTTTTTGGTGTGTCACAAAAAATGCATGCATTTAAGCTACAGATCTTGAGCACAAATAATAGTTTTTACGTTTTCCACATAAAATAGTCGGTTTTTAAATTTCGCATTCTGATAAATTAAAACTCTATTAAAACTATTATATACGAGCATTGTTTTAAAAACGGATCTAAAAAAACTAAAGTCACAGTCATAGTTTAACTATGATACTTAAGCCAACTAACTTCCATTTTTAAAATATTATAGTGTTGAAATAGAGTTTTATAATTTACACTCGCAATGATCATTAATTTTTTGAACTTATAGTATGTAAACAATAGTTACTGTTGTTAATGGTAGATAAGGAGAGCCCAGTCTTACCATTAAGGACGTCAACCTCTAACGGACATTTTGCGCAAGCACCCGGAAGGACGGGATATTGAATGAAGAGAAAGGGTGAAAGACGGGACATCAGACGTCCGTTTGACCATTCAAAGGGCCAACTCTCGTGCTCCTATGACAACAGATTTTAGGCTCAAACGGGCGATCCACTCTGCTCTCTAAATGGCCAACCAACCCACTGTCCATTCATGTTCCTCAGCTAGGTGGTTTGACATGTCCCTAGGGGGTCACAGCATTCAACCCCCCTCCCCATGCCTATAACATGAACGGATGATGAAGGAAGGGAATTTTTATAGTAGACAGCCAAAAGACACATGTTATGACAACTTCGTTTGCCCTATTCAAAGTTTTTTTTCCACGGACATGAAATACCGGGTGTCCATAAAGTCTTGCCCTGATTTCATAGCTTTGCTGTACGGACATCATTATAGCCACACACACCTTACATTTTTTAGTTTTCATGAAAATTTAATCTAGTTGTTTTCCTAATTAATTTGTTAACACCTAAATTCAGGTGATTGACCACAATTCAGTTTAATTAAAATGCACTACAAAAACAAATCGTATGGTGGCCCGACTAAATTGCCACCTCGTTCACCACGCTTGACTTCTCTGGATTTCTTTATGTCCTCTGATTTGTCGAAGATTTGGTTTATTCTTCCCCAGGTAATAATTTAGAAACTCTAAAAGACAAAATAATAAATAAAGTGACGTCCGTTAGTCAGGTAATGTTATCTGAAACCGAAAAATGGATGTTAAAAAAAAAACTAACTAAAAATTCACCTAAACGATTTACAGGCTACCCAAGGCGCACTTATTGAAGTGTATTGAGTTTGTGCATTGCCGTAAAAAACTTAAGTAGTTACTTGTTAAAACTGAAAATTAAACTTGATCTTCTCACAAACTGTTTTCATACTATACGGTTTCTTTATCAGGGCAAGACTTTATGGACACCCGGTATATATTATAACATAATATACAGGGTGTCCAGCTTCCACCTTTATAAACTTTTCAAGGTTATTAAGCAGGTTAAAATAAACCAAAAAATCACATAAACATGTGTCTAAAAACGTTTCCTTAAGCCGCTAGCCACCATTTGGTTTTTTATACTTAAGAATTTTTATTTCTGTAACGGGTAATCGTATTGAACTAAATTATTTTTTACAAATGTGTATTTTCAAAATGGTGACCATTTCAAATTTTGAACCTCAAATATCTCAAAATTAAGTTTTCTAAACAGTGATGTCAAGTTTGTAAATATCTTACAACAAATACTACAGTTATTGAGATTTTTCTGCAGAAAAACATTGATTTTGCTTTTTTTGAGAAACGGAAAAATGCATTACGCACATAGTTGGCCAGCTTGTAGTGTGGGGCTCCCCTAAAAACGGGTTTACCCACTAAAAAACCTCCTTTACTCTTTAGGATTCTAATCTGGAATTGTTTATCACTTTACGTCAGGCTAGACCTAAATTTGGCTTACGCCCATGTGGCTCGCTCCTTCTCCAGCCGCTCGATCAAGAGTTATGAGCCACTTCGTGGTCCAGATCGGTTTTCTTTTCCAGGAGGATGCCCCGGACGAACTGTGATTAACAATCCCAGTTGCTCTCAGCCTCCAAAATCTTTTGGCAGACCGAGTCCACCGAAAATGCAACAAAAATTTGTGTGGCCTCCAGGCGGGGCCCTTCCCAACGGAGGCAGTGGAAGAATGTGTGTTCCGCATAGTCGGGAACGCCCGGGCAATAAATGCAGTCTGGTGAACCGGTCTTTCCCATCCGGTTCAGGTACGACAGCCGTGACCTGTCAAGAATTGGGTCAGGTAGTAGTCCACGTCCCCATGCAACTGTTCCACCCATGGTTGGACCTGCTTGATAAGTCGCGCAGTCCATCGTCCTCGGGTGTCGTGCTCCCAGCTGTGTTGCCACTGCTGGAAGGTTCGGGAGCGCTCTTCTGTCCTTGCCGTGTCCTTGCCGATCTCGAATTGTCTCTGATAAATCGCCTTCCTCTCTCCTGCCAAGAGCTTGACAGGAATGACTCCGGCGACTACCATGACGGCAGGCTCGGACACTGTCCGGTAGGTGGAACACACCTGGAGCGCTGCTTGACGCTGAACCCGGGCGAGTCGCAACCTGTAGAATTGAATTTCTACAGATTTATTTTGCATTACGATTAATGCAATTTTAGGTTATTTTAATATAAAAATCTTAAATACTCTGTTATTTGTTATTGGATCATTACAAACTTAGTATCAATGTTTAGATAATTTGATCCGGCAACTTTTTTGTCTCCTGAAACATTTTTATAAATTTACGGTTTTTGACATATTTGAGTTTAAAAATTTTAAATGACCGCCATTTTAAAAACACACATTAGAAAAAAAAATTTTTTTTTTCTGCGAATGAGCATTGATGTGATAAAGTTACATGACAAATATAAACTCAATTCAACAACCCGTTACGGATATAGAAATTCTTAAGTGTAAAAAACAAAATGGTGGCTAGCGACTTCACGAAGCATTTTAGGACATATGTTTATATGATTTTGTTTGTTTGTTTTGGCCTGTTTAATAACCTGGAAAAGTTTGTAAAGGTAAAAGCTGGACACCCTGTATATTCCATTTTGGGAATAGAAATGATTATGTAAATAATTAATCATTAAATAATACCTAAACCAGTTGTAAGCCTGTAATAATTAAACAATTTTAGAGACTTAAACTATTATCTTTTGAAGACCTATACATTACTACGTGTAGTCTACCGTTTAAATACACATAAAACAACTAGTATTTTGAAATTAAATCAATGATAAAAAAATACAATACAACTTAAATAATAGGTTTAAATATCCTTTAATCCTACTTAGTATGCACACATTTTTTACATACTAATCATACACAATTTACATTTTTTGGACAGATACAACTATTAGTCTATTAAAATTTGTTCGAACAGGATAAAAATCGTTAAAAGACATGTTTTAGTTGGGTTAAAATTAATTTTTTACCTTTTTGGGATTTCCCACCACTTAGTAGACGAACCAAAAAAATATGCACTCAATTAATTGCAGAACATGATTGTTACTCATAGACAGCAGTGGAATATTATTGTGAAACGGTAAAGGGAAAATGTATTTCTTTCACATCTAATAGTACTTGCTGTTATACATAGTAATCATTAGAAATATATTTATTGAGCTGAAACTAAAAAAATCATCATTTTCGGAATGATGGAGTAACACGTTAATATAGATGTGGAGTACTGATATTGAAATGAAGCACTCGAGATACTAGTTGGTTGTAAACGAATGTATAGATTGTTGCGAACCTATGCGAACATAAGTTGTTATTGAGAGTTAAAAATATACATTTCACATTTGAAATAAATAAATAAAACAAGAAACTAATCTATATTTACACTTAGAATTTCCACTTTAATTTCCGCACATTTGAATCCGTAGGTGTACAGTACTATAAGAATCCGTAGATCTACTCAAGCTGATTGGTTGAATGGACAAAGATGGCTAGAATAATTTTTCGGATGTTTATTATTGTTTTTATTTTTTATGCTCATTTTGACATTAGGGAGGTAGAAAGAAGTGATTCCCGTGGCAATAAGGCTAAGTCATCGAATAGCTTCGTGGCATAAGCGCTCCATTTTACTCCAGTTTCTGAGGGAAAAACTAAAATTTTTATCATGAGATTGATACAACCACCCTTTTGGCCAGGGGTGGAAGGGGGGGACTCAGCTTGGCTGTGAGAGGGCTGAAATCGAATAAAACTCGGCGGAACGCACTAACGACAAATTTATTGAACCACCAAAAATAAAGACACAAAACTCTACAAAACTTCAATATTACAAATTACGTTCCCTACTCTAAACAAGACCCCGGGTCGTCTCGCACCGGTCCCTGTCGCCGCGCCGCGGTCGCCCGACTTCCGCGTGATCTTCCTCGACACGCCTCTCGCCGCTGACTGCCTGCGGGCGTCGCTGTCCGTCTCCACCGCTGTAGCTCCAGGCGGTTGGTGGGGAGGGTAAGGTAGTGTCGTCGGTGTCAAAAGACGTGGGCGATATGGGGCCCCACGTCACACTCCCCCTGCTTAAAGTCCTGCCAGGGTGTGGAAGGTTCGTCCCTGGTACCCCTCTGCTCCGCTGTCGGAATGGTCCATGGCCGCCACTGCGGCAGCCTCCCTCAGGGTGGGCGATGCTGCTTTTCCTCTCTGGACGACGATGTAGCCATTGGTCGGACTCCTCATGGCGTCGACGGTGTGCTCTGGGTCTACAACGGGTCGCTGTCGTCACTGGCTGCTGCTACTGTCTGTCGTCACTGGGTTGCACACGCTGTCGTCTCTGGCTACTGCTTCTGTCTGTCGTCACTGGGTTCACTGTACGGTCGATGGGGAAGCCGCTCTGCCAACAAGTCTGCATTCCCGCTGGGATAAGAAGACAAATGTTCGTCTTGATTAATTCAGGGGAGTGTTGATCAGACTTCAGACACGCACTGCACTAATTCTGACGGCAACTGTTCCTTATCAGTCTGTTGTCATCGTAGAGCAGTCTCTCATACACCGGTGTTGTCGTTTCGTTCGGGGTACTCGACTCGCCGGGGCCTTGCCCTATCTAACTACATATCCAGGGGCTGCTCTAACATATAGTCACGCTCGCACTTTTAAATGACACTAAAGATTTTGATTAGTTTTACAGAAACATTCAAAATTGTTACCAAGCACAATATACATATATATTTTTTTTTTCATTAATAATACTCGTTCACTTATTTAATTTAGTTTGACTTTAATCGTTCTGGTGCGAGCCCTATCGGAGCCTACTCTACCTACTCTAAAGCCTACCTTACATCTGGGTACCCATTTCCTTAGGCACTTAATCTATGTACAGCCAAATAAGAGGTTACAGTTATTTAACATTTTCATACAACTGTACAATGTAACAATGTAACAATGATTTCATTGGTACATTTTAAGCATGAGGTAAAAAATAAAAATAAAAACATTTCAAGGTTACATTCGTGCATTGAGTACAATATTACAACTAAGCAAACACGTCATCTTATATTAGCTACATCAACAATTTATTACATCACAATTAACGATCAATTTACTATATCAAGCATTAAATATATACCAAAACAATGATTTATTGGTACCAAAATATTACATAACCCTTATCTCTGTAAAAGAATTTATCCTACGGTACAAAGGTCACTTTCCAAAGACTCAAGATTAAAACACATTAAAAGACTCTATTTTCTACCCATTCAATATGTTGTAACGTTTTAACAAATATTACTCCAAGTCAAACATATATGCATTCTTTATATTTATTCTTAGATTTTAGTTCATATGTAGCCTCTCATTTCTAGAACCCTTGCAAACTAAGTGCTGGCTAGTTGCTGACACAATCAGTCAGCACGACTAGCAGGAACTTTGCTATCGTGTTGCTATCGCCTGCCGCGCACTCGGGCCCATGCCTACGTGACAAGTTTCGCTGACTGTGCGGCGGCCCACATCCGGCCTGCCGCGAGTAGTGTGTTTTGGCCACTTTTAAAACCGACCACGTGCCCACCGAGCCACATGACGCGGCAGCTGGCGCCAGCTGCCATGTCACATAGCTTCCGGTGGGGGTTAGAGGGAATATATGAGATGCTGTAGTTATATTTTATGCCATATAGGTTGGGGTGGAGATGGCGATAGTGTTGGCGTTAGGGTGAAGTAAATTTGCGCATAAATTAAAAGTTAGTTCAAAATTGAAATTCGTCGGTGTTAAAGAAACTCTAACAGTTGAACAAAAATTAAGAGTTAGTTCAAAATTGAAATTGAAACTTATAACTGGGATCTGGAAAATATGCCAAGGTCATCCAGAGTAAGTTTTAAAAAAGCCTACCCAACTACCATCAGAAATAGTTCAAAGTTGAACTAGTTGGTGATAGCGGGATAATTCATTTGTGCCATGGGAGAGGTGTTTATCGTTTGAAAGTTGGCGATTGAATGAGAAGAGCCGCCTAGGGAGAGGGGTTATAAAATGGCAACCTTCCCCCACCACTCCTTCCCCCACTCCTTTAGATCAATAACTGGTCGCCGACTCTATGTGGTAAAACTGAACTAGACATGGCGGCCGCCATGAATAATTCTAACCTCAAACCCTAGCTTAGCTGAAGAGAATAGAGGATAATGAAGTAGGAATTGCGGTGAGCACATTTATATAAGGAATGGTGGGAGTAAAATAGGAAAACCTGTTGAACACAGTCGATAGGAGTAATAAGTTCAAAGTTGTGGAAGCATAACATAGAACGTAAAATGTCGTGAATAACACTATCATCAACGTTAACCTGCGAAGTTGTAGAGGAATATAACGGGTTAAAACTGAATTTCTTCCTAACTCTATTTAAATTAGTTCTACACTTTGAAATTGAAGATTTAGAAGTACTTCGTAATATATGTTGTGTTCGCAAAAGTTTTAACCTTAAACATTGTGCAACCATTATAGCTAATGTGTTACATTCAGAAGTTAAAAGAAGACTGAGGTATAAAATGAAGTGTAAAGGATATTGAAACAGAACACTATAGTAGTAATATTTGAGGTTAGAATTAACTAGACTCATTTAATGAAGTGGCTAGGAAGCCACATGCTGATGAATGCTAAATTGCATGTTAGAAGTAACGAAGTAGTCATAAAATAAAAACTAATGAGAGGTGATCACTGCGAGGATGCAAGGTAATGAATGTTTGTGACGCGATAAACTATCCGCTTTTATAGAGGCAGTAATAGCCCTAGCCAACTGCCGGCAGATGCCGACCAACTACCGGGTTTTATAGCGGCAATTACTCCGGGCAGCTGCCGGACAGATGGTAAGAGAAGTAGGGGGCTTTGGGGCAATGACCGGAAAGGTCAATGACACCCCCCCCCGCCCCTTCCCCTACCACCCCTTCCCCCACTCCTTCCCCTACTCCTTCAGGCCAATGACCGGTCACCCGGTCATCGTCGGTCGCCGACGATAATTCTAACCTCAAACCTATGTGCATGCAACAAGTACTTTGGATCGGAAGAGTGACTATGCTATTGCGCATGCGCCTAGTCCTGTATTACTCACTTTAGCGCTACTTCGCATGGATAATTCTAACCTCAAACCTTAGTTTTGCATTGGTGAGCATGCGCCACTCCCACTCCTTTACCTTACTTTTATATTTTTAAAACCAAACAGATGTCCGGGCAGCTGCCCCTACGGGCAGAGATGTTGAAATATTGGGGTGGATATGGTGATAGTGTTGGCGGTTGGTTGAACTGAATTTGTGAATAAAGTAACTAGGGTTGAACTAAAAGTGCACATAAATTAAAAGTTAGTTGAAAACTGAAATTTGACGGTGTTAACAAAACTCTTAATAGTTGAACAAAACTAAAAGTTAGTTTAAAACTGAAATTCAAATTTATAACTGGGATCTGGAAAGTATGTCAAGGTCATCCAGAGTAAGTTTTTAAAAAGCCTACCCAACTACCACCAGAAATAGTTCTAAGTTGAACTAGTTGGTGATAGTAGGATAGGTTGAAGTAACCTTTGAATTTTATTAGTGAACATACAATTAATGTGCAACAGCAGAGTTTAAACAAGTTGAACTTTTGTGATGAACTACAGAGTTGTAAATGCAAACACCGACGACGATGAGAAGGTAAACGCAGAGTCCCCAGATGATGTATTTGAAAAGCTTGAACAAATGTAACATTTCGAGTTGGTTTTCCCGTTCCATTTCCAATCGTTTGATTTCCAATTTCAATTTATCCTCTTCCATTCTAGTTAAGAAGGGAACTTCATCCATCATATCCATCATGATTGTGTTAGTGTTTGAAATTTTAAAACAAGTAATGTTGATAGTTCAGAAGTTGAAGACGGAATGAGAAGTGAAAGGGAGAATTGTTAGTTAAATAAAGAAGTGGTGGGGGGAAGGATGAATTACAAAGAAGTGGTGGGGGAAAGACGTTGCTCTTCATTATTACCATCAGTAGTGTCAGATGGTGCAGGAGTTAGATTTAGTAAACTGTCTTCGTCCAAACTTTCAACCTTATCACAAATAGGACAATCGTATGTTATTTCCAAATTCATTTTGATGGTTGTAAAATTATCTACAAGTTCTTGTAAAATATTAAAAATGTCTTGTAACTCTTCTTTAGAGTTTATTTCAAAACTAGAATTCATTCGGGTCAATGGAGAGTTGTTCATTGTTGGAGAGTCGGTGATGGAATGAGGATCGGCGCATAGGGAGGGGGTTTATATAATGGCGACCTTGAGCTTATGATCAAATAAAGCGGTAAGTTCTTCTTCTTCATCTTTTAATTCAATTATTCTAACTGAATTAGTTGTTTCGTCTTCCTCACTCTGTGATGATGATGATGAAGAAAATAACTCACCAGGATTTAAATATTGAACCACAATTCTGAACCATCTCATAGGATATTTGTCCATGATAGAAAGTAAGTTTTGAAACAATTCTTCCATCTCCTCCCTCTCAGTTATTATATGTTCAAACTTGATAAATTTTGCTTCCATGTTGTTAGTTTGAGTGTTGGAAGTGAAATGATTTAAAGTTGAATATAATATTATATAAAAATTACAACCAGTAGTGGGGGAAATCTCAAGGTCATCCAATTGAAGTTTTAAAAAAGAATATAAAACTGAAATTACACATTTGATGGTTCTACAGGATCGGAATACCAATCTGACCTGTATTTACATCTTTTTATCATGCATGTACAAAAATCATCTGTATGAACCTTGGTGCGTTGACAATGAGCAAGATCGAGAGGGTGAAATTTGAAACATCTTTGAGGACAACATGTATGAAAATATCTCGATTTGTAAATTTTCAAAGTTCGCAATTCCGGTGGTGGTAGTTGTTTTGTTTTGCATTTGCAGTAACAAGATCCAAAGAATTCACATTTAGTACAAGCTAACCCATCCACCATCATTGGCCCTAAATCTGTACATTGTTGTTCACAACAGTAACGAGGTTTGTACTTGTATATTTGCTCTTCCATGTTGACGCTGCGGAGTCCAGTGAAAGAATAAGAGTGTATAGTGTTGAATAGCGAGTTTTATGTACTGTGAAAAGTGGTGGGGGTAATTTCAAGGTCATCCAAATGGAGTTTTAAAAAATTATACCTTACAAGTGTAAGGATTATTAAAATTTAGGAAGTTTGTTTCTCTTTGTTTTCTTCAGACTTTTTATTTTTCTCAGCTTTAGCCATAGCAACTAGTTCTTCTATTGATAGTGGATGTACTTCAGGAAATTTTAAAATTAATTTAGCTTGGTATCCTTCTTTAGCTAATACATCTATATCTTTAGTCATTTGTTCAACAGTGTTGCAATCTTTTCCATAGATTTTTCCATCAAGTTGAATCATCATTCTGTACAACATTTTCTTAAATAGGTCTTGTCGTGGTGAGAGCTGAGAAGCGAATGATTATTTATACAAGTATCACATCCTTTTTATTAACTCATATTGATCACGTGATTCTTTAGTTGTAGTTTTGTCTGTCAAAAGTTATTCAACATTGGTAATACTTTTGGAACTTGATGTTATGTTGACCAGTTGGCGATGAAGAAGTTGTAGGTTGTGTAGAAATAAATATTTCATCATCGCAATATTTTGTTTTAGTGAACATCCTTGTATTAGTAGCACTAACATCAACAGTTAAGTGATAACCACCGGTAAGTAAAACTCGCATTTCGTTGGTTAAATCTTCTAGTTGTTCAAAAGTTGTAATGGTGTTGGTATCATAAGATGCACACTTGACTTTGAGAGACATCTTTTAGGTTTTATATTAAGCGATAGAGTGAGCGAGATGTGTACGGTACGAAAGGTAGTCGTAGACTGATGAATTTTACAAGTAGATTTTCGCTTTTATAATCACACAAAAGTGGGTCAAGGTCATCCCGTGGAATTTTTAAAAAAAGCAACATATTGTAATGTACAAAGACATCACAATATGTTGCTTCTTTTAATTTTTTTGTTTTTTCTTTATATCATATTTATTGAAAAACAATTACAAACAAATAGTTACAATGTTATGTACAAACTAATCAGTAGTAGGTGTTACATGAATAGTTAGTTCATTTGAGTTGTTTCCACTTGGTCCGTGCGAAACCAAATAGAGTGCGCCGGGTTGAACTACACGAAGATCTTCATTTTGAAGAAGTTGTACAAAGCGTCTTGGTAGGAAGATCTGAAATTTTGGTTCATCACCAACTGTATATGGAGCCTCGCTCAATGTGCAATTAATAGCATCACCTACTGAAGTTTCCATTTTCTTGATCGTATGAATGATGTAGTGTTTTTCTTCTTTTAGTTCAGAACATTTCTTTGTAGGTAGAATTGATGATTTAAAATGAGTGTTGAACTGATCAACTAAACTTTGAAGTAAGTTCTGTGATGCCATCTTGATGTTGTTGTTAATCTTCTTGTTAATAAGAATGTCCGTTGGAGATGTTGTCTCTTCGGAGGTTAGAGTAATACTCATGCTGCGTCATGGTAGCGCTCTCGCTTTTATAATCGACACTACCCCCACTACTGACACTACACCCACCACTTTGTTGAAGGAAATTGTTCAAGCGGTAGGCATTCTTTAAAGCGCACTGCGACCTTCGATGTTTAAAACTTTTTGATGAAATACAAAGTTCGTTGAAGTAGCATTGGAAATCTTTATCAATTATTGCATTAATCACTTCGTTGCTTGTAAATGATTGTATCCAATTTGCTTTTTCCAATCCCCTTGTGTAGATAATTTTAAACTCTTTGCAATAATGATTCATAATGTGCGGCATCATGTTATAATTAATGAAACCTTTATCCCATCTTAAGTTGTGAAAATGTTTGTTCAACCATTTGTTTGTAACTTTCGCTTTAGTTGTTAGTCTATTAAATGGTACTGGAGGTTTGAACAAATAATGATAAACTACTGATGTGTTCATGTCCAAGATTACTAATTCTTTAATAATAAAATTACCATCATTTCCTCGGAAAGCTTGAAATTCAATTATACCTCTTTTAACTTCCATTATATGTGGCGCATTAGAAAACGAAACCCGTTTATTCATGATGAAGTCTTACTAACAACTGACTTAAAAATTGAATGAGCCGATGTTTATAACAGACAGGATTGTTCTTCTTCTTTCACTTCTTGTGCCACTTCATCAATATTAAAATTGGTGTGATAGTTGTTTAATTGTCTCCACATTTCAACTTCTTGAGGTATTCTATTAAAGATTGAAGTATCTACAGGACCGTATAAAATTGGAACAAAAGGTTTTTTGTCCAATGTATCAATTAGATAGTCTTTAATTATTGCACTTGAAAATATTAGTTGTTTCAAATATCTGGTGACGGGACCGGTAGTACAACTTAAAGTGTAAAATTCTTCTTTAGTGAAATATAATTTAACATTATGTGTAGTTAAATCTCTGAAGCGAACAATTTGTCCTCCACGATGTTTTACTATATCAACTTCAATATTTGATTCCAATAAACTTAATCTTGTTCTTCTTCCAAAAGTGTTGTTACTTAAATAGCACTCCAAAAGATGTAAATGTTTCATGAGAGATTCCCAAGTAGTTTCACTGAAAGTAACCATTTTGTTTCCATGATTTAAAATAACAATTGGTGAATAATCCATTGATTTTAAAATTCCAACTGATATACTTTTTGTCATGCATGAAGAAATTGGGTAGATAATCCGAAGAAATACTTCTGTTAAAATATTGGTTGTAATGTTAACTTCAACCTTCTTCCTTTTTACTTCTTTTTCAGCTTCTTCTTCTTCTCTCTTCTTATGTTTGTTAAACTTTAGGAACTCGTCCATTTCTCGTTCAACTTGTTTTTCTATATCTGAACTATTATCATCCATTAGAGGTGTATTTTCTTCTCCGTTAGTAGAATTCATCTTGCGAATGATGTTTCCCATACGACGGTTGAAGATAGAATGAAGTTTCCACTAATTATTTTCTCGCTTTTATATTTTTCGTAAAATCCTTGAAATTTATACAATTACATAATTGTTTGTTTTCAACTTGTCTTTCACAAATGAAATTCTAACCTCAAAAATTGAAGCAGATAATTCTAACCTCAAAAATTTGCAGTTGTTGTACAATTCTTCTTAAAGTACATTCTTCACAATTCCGGTTAGCGGTGTGTAAGTAACTATTTTATCATGTAGAATTAGACAGTATGCCGAAGTTCCATCCGCTACTGGTTCTTCAAATTCCATTTCAATTTTTATATCCACACTTGATGATTTTACCGATTCATTTTGTTTTGAACAATCGATTACAATTATTGGAGCCTTAGAATAATACTGGTCAGGTGATAATAGTGGTGTATTAGTCTTTCCATAATATGACGATTGAAATCTTGCATACATATCGTATAAAATGGAAAAACGTTTTTTGCTGAACATGACATTCAAATTGTCATAGGGAAAGAATTGAGAGTTTAGGAAAACTTTACAATTCTTTATTTTACAGTGATCAAATTGACCAGCATTTGCAGTGATAACATCTTTTCGCTTAGTTTGAAAACCGAGTATTATGTACCTTGCTCGTTCCAAGTAAGTTGATGTCTTGACGGTCCATGTTTGTCGTTCTGTCTGAGGTAGTGTAGGGTATTCATGAAATTCCCAACTTCGGAATGGCATCACAATATCACGGTCAGATTTTAACTTTCTCAATAATAGGATTCTATGTTCATCGGCCAATCTTACATGAGGTACTCTCCAAACAACTTTATCCAACTGTAGTTGCCATTCCAGTTTATCTTCCGTAGTTGCAGGGTCTGCAAGTATTAAGTCCTTATTAGTTGAAGATCTGAGTAATACTAATTCTTGTTTGACATTTATTATTACCCGTTTGTAATCTTCAGCGAATCCCAAAAGCAATCGTAAAGGTACATGAAAATCAAAGTGACCGTTGGAAGCTGGTGTTATAGTGTCTTTATCGGGGGCAACCCATCCGGCGGTGACTATTGAATTCTTCTCATGCGGTGTTAATGATATTAATCCTTTCAATGTCGTTGTTAAACCAACCTTTTTTGTTGAATCAACCGTCACCCCTGATATTTCATATCTTATTTCATCAAAAAGATATGCCATCGGGTTATTTATAAAAGGAACTGTTGAAGCAGTTTTTCCATCCAATTTTAATACCCGTCCTTCGATGTACAAGTAACTTTCACATGGTAACGTGTAAATATCTTGTTGTTGAATGGGAATCCTTATTTCATCGTTATTGTTTAATTTTGATGAAGTGTAAGGTTGTGCGTGTGATATTCCTTCTCCCATAGTGTTTCGTCGAATGTTGGTCCTTGAGATATATCCAGGATATCCATCGCTGTTAAGTTTCAATCCAATCTTCTGTAGAAAACGAATGTTGTCCGATGTTAACCCTTCCAATGTCGAGGAGCTACTGAGCTCCCGACTCTTCCGTTGTGGTTTAAATGATAATCCCATGTTGACTTTTATGTTGCTGCTCTAATGTGTATCCGTATAGTAATTGTTTCTCCTCTAAAGTCAACACTATGACCGTCTTGATCCAATATGTTCAGTACGATGTCTGAAATGAAACTGGTGTTTAACGGTAGGTATATCAAGTTTTGTGGCTTCTCAACAATTTTAAAACCGGGAGCTACTGTTGGATAAAATGTATGTAAAATATGTTGATTAACTCCATCTCTATACGATCCGTGTATAATGTTGCACGTGACATCGATACTATTTACTTTCAATATTGTTACAGTTGAATCACCTGAATGAGTAGTTCCAGGAGTTAAGATTTTCTTTTTGGTATCTGTAAATCCAAGTAAACTGCCAATAGAGTTTTCCAAGCCAACATCAATATAATATTTGGAAGTTATTTCTGCTTTTAAAGTATTGTTGTTTCCTTTAACGGTGATATTGTCTTCTCCAAGTTGTTTCTGTAATAATTGGTTTATGTCATCAATTTCATATGCTCCAGTAGGAAATGTAATTATTTTCAATTCTGAGTATTTTCCTGAAGCATCCTTAGTTTCATAATAATGTAGTAAATTGTTCTTTCCTTCCGTAACATTGGGAATTGAGTTGTAGGTAGTCAAATCAAGTAATGCCGCTTCCCATAATCTTTCCTTGGATAGACGCAATGCTGGGAACAGCGTACTTTTCAATGTGGATGAATTTCCACTCAGTGACACTGTATACGATGACATCTTAAAGCTGACTGACACTCTTCGCTAGAAACTCCAAACATAAATGCCCACAGATTTCAGTATTGTTAGGTTGTTCTCTTTTGTAATTGTAAAAAATGTTTTTGGAGTTTCGAAAATAATGTTGCAGTTCTTTTGGCGGTGGTAGATTGCCAAAACTGTCAAAGTAGTAAATGGTTTGTCCGAGTTTTTTATAGCATACCCAATGAGTGCCTGGACCATAGGTGGAATCCAAATTTACGATTCCAGTTTCATTTTTCCATATTTTAGTTGGTAATGCATCTTTCATAAAAACTCCTCGAAAGAATGGTATTTTCAAACATTTTACATAATCATTTAACTGATGATTTGTTAAGGCTTTATTTGGAATTATCAATTGATTCTTCTTATTTAGTACACACGGTACGGTTTTAGGTATAAACCTGCTCCGTTTTTTACCATTTGCCAAACAGAAGTCTTCTTTACATTTGCCTTGCGAGTTCTACGACGCCCTTTTTTAATGTTTCCACCTCTTTTGGGAGCGCCTCTCTTTGCAGGTCTTCCTCTGCGTCTTCCACCACCTAACTTTGCTTTCGTCTTCATGGTTGTAGTTACTGCCCAAGCCGCTGCTTTTTCTGCAATACTTGCGTCACTTGATTTTACTCTTTGCCAAGCTTTTTCTGCTAGAATGTTATCCGCTATTGATCTATTTGTTGAATCTTTATACTTTGAATATGCTATATCGTGTTCTTTGCAAGCTTGATCTAATTTATTAATTCCAGGATCTCCTCTTGCTAAACGTTTTGCCAACTTAGTTCCAGGTCCACAATATTGATAACCTCCAGGCAGATGTAATTCGTATGGTAAAGCGTCTATCGCTCGATTCACAACAGCACCAATTGGAATCCGTCTGAGCAGGGATAATGCAGCTGATGTTAAACCACGTCCTCTCTTGCCGCTGTCTTGACGACGACTGAGCGACGATACGGTCTTCATTATGCTGTTTTATGTAACCAACGTCTTCACTCTATGAAATACTTTATGATAATGAATCCTTTTTTGTGTATTCCATACTTAAATATTCAAAAGTTTTACTAGTATCTATCAATGATTTCATCTTTAATCCATTGGTTTCTCCGAGAATCTTCGATTTTATTGTGTTTCATCGATGCATTAATCAAATGATTATGCATATCAATAACTACATTACCTACAAGATTCATTACATACTCTATATTAGTAGCATCTTTGTCATGTGTAGGATTATCAAGATTTGTGATACGTTTACCATTACATGTATACACAGATGGATCGTTTTAAGAGGTTGCTATAACTTGATTAATAGTAGCAACATCATTTGGAGCTATTCCTGCTGATATGTTAGATATTCTTCTATTTTTTCCATCATATACGTTATTTATTTTATCTCTAACTATAGTTTGTTTTACAACAACACAATCCTGATCATCTTTACCAGATTTAACTTCGGTTAATCGTCTGCCTCCACATATAAAGTTAACACCAGTAAGTAGTTAGATTTGGTTACTTCTGGCTCAGGGCACATGCCCCGGAAGCCACGTGCCGGGGCACACAGCTTCCGGTCGTATATTAAATGAGGGGGAGGTATGCATAAATTAAAAGTTAGTTCAAAATTAAATTCAACTTGATAATTGGGTTACGGAAAGTATGTCAAGGCCATCCCGAGTAAGTTTTAAAAAAACCTATCCCGCTACCACAGGAAATAGTTCTGAGAGTTGAACTACCCGGTGATAGCGGGATAGGTAGATTTAAGTTTTGAACTTTATTCGTAAAAACAAATACAATCAATGTGCAATACAGGTTGAATTTCTGTGATGAAATACGGAGTTGTAAAAGCAAACGCCGACGACGAGGATAAGGTACAGGCAGAGTCCCCAGATGACATATTTGACAAGTTTGAAGAAACGTAATATCTCGAGTTGGTTTTCCCGTTCCAATTCCAATCGTTTAATTTCCAATTTCAATTTTTCCTCTTTCATTTTTTCCTCTTCCATACTTGTGACGAAGGAAACTTCATCCATCACCCTTATTGTTCCATCACCCTTATCCATCATTAGTGTTGTTATTTGGTGTTTGAAACAAGCGATGTTGATAGTTCAAATGTTGGAGACGGAATGAGAAGTGAAAGCGAGGAACGTTAGTTAAACGAAGAAGTGGTGGGGGGAAGTTGAATTACAAAGAAGTAGTGGGGGAAGTTGAATCACAAAGAAGTGGTGGGGGAAGGAGGTTGCTCACCATTTGCTTCTGTACTTATTGTTGTCGTGTCTGATTGTAGAGGTGTAAGTGGAGTAAGATTCAACAAACTATCTTCATCAGAACTTTCAACCTTATCACAAATAGGACAGGCGTAAGTTATTTCCAGATTCATTTTAACAGTGTTGAATTTACTAACAATTTCGTGTAAAGTATTAAATATTTCTTGCAAATCTTCTTTGGAATTTACTTCTAAACTAGAAGTCATTCGTGCCAACGGAGAGCTGTTCATCGTGCGAGAGTCGGTGATTGAATGACGATCGACGCTTACGAAGGAGGCTTATTTGTCGGTGAGCATGAGCTTGTTATTAAGTAAATAGCTAAGTTCCTCTTCTTCGTCTTTCAATTCAAATATCTTAGCCGAAGTAGTAGTTGTTGTTTCGTCCTCACTCGATGATGAAGAATATTCACGAGGACGTAAATAGTGAACATCAAGTCTGATCCATCTCATAGGATATCTATCCATGATAGAGAGCAAATTTTGAAATAATTCTTCCAATTCTTCCCTGTCAGTTATTATATGTTGAAACCTGACGAAAGGTGATCCCATGTTGTCAGTTAGAGTGTTGGAAGTAAAATAATTCAAAGGTGGATTCAATAAGATACAAAATTTAAACTAATGGTGGGGGAAATCTAAAAAACCAATGGTGGGGGGGAAATCTCAAGGTCATCCAATTGAAGTTTTAAAAAAGAGTGTAAAACTGAAATTACACATTCGATGGTTCAACAGGATCTGAATACCAATCTGACCTGTATTTACATCTTTTTATCATATGTGTACAAAAATCATCTTGATGAGACTTGGTGCGTTGACAATGAGCTAGATCAAGAGGATGAAATTTGAAACATCTTTGAGGACAGCATATATGAAAATATCTTGATTTGTAAAATTTGAAAGTTCGCAATTCCGGTGGCGGTAGTTGTTTTGTTTTGCACTTGCAGTAACAAGATCCGAAAAATTCACATTTAGTGCAAGCTAACCCGTCCACCATCATTGGTCCTAAATCTGTACACTGTTGTTCACAACAGTAACGAGGTTCGTACTTGTACTTTTGTTCTTCCATGTTGACGCTACTGAGTCCAGTGAAAGAATAAGAGTGTATAGTGTTGAATAGTGAGTTTTATGTACTACAAAAAGTGGTGGGGGTAATTTCAAGGTCATTCAAACGAAGTTTTAAAAAATTATACCTTACTAATGTAAAGAATGTTGATACTTAAGAAGTTTGTTTCTGTTTGTTTTCTTCAGACTTTGTTTGTTCCTGTTTGTTTTCTTCAGACTTTTTCTCTCTCTCCTGTTTGTTTTCTTCAGACTTTTTCTCTCTCTCCGCTTTAGCCATAGCGATAAGTTCTTCAGTCGATAGTGGATGTACTTCAGGAAATTTTAAAATTAATTTAGCCTGATATCCTTCTCGGGTTAATATTTCTAAATCTTCTGTCATTTGTTCAACGGTGATGTAATCTTTTCCATAGATTTTTCCATCAAATTCAATCATCATTCTGTATAACATCTTTAAAAAATAGGTGTTGACGCAGCGAGAGTTGGGAAGCGAATGATTAGTTATCCAAGTATCACACCCTTTTTATCAACTTGACATTGATCACGTGATTCCTTAGTTTTATATGTTAAAAGTTATTTAACATTGGTAATACTTGTGGAACTTGATGTTATGTTGACCAGTTGGCGATGAAGTTGTTGTAGGTTGTGTAGAAAGAAATACTTCATCATCGCAGGATTTTGTTTTAGTAAACATCCTTACATTAGTAGAACTAACATCAACAGTTAAGTGATAACCACCGGTAAGTAAAACTCGCATTTCGTTAGTTAAATCTTCAAGTTGTTCAAAACTCGTAATGGTGTTGGTATCGTAAGATGCACACTTGACCTTTAGGGACATGTTGAAGTTTTGTATTTAGTTATAGAGAGCGAGATGTGTACGGTACGAAAGGTAGTCGTAGACTGATGAATTTCACAAGTTGATTTTCACTTTTATTATCACACAAAAGTGGGTCAAGGTCATCCCGTGGAATTTTTAAAAAAAGCAACATATTGTAATGTACAAAGACATAACAATATGTTGCTTCTTTTATTTATTTTTTGTTTTATATCATCTTTATTGAAAAACCATTACAAACACATATATTTACAATGTTATGTACAAACTAGTTAGTACTAGGTGTTACATGAATAGTAAGTTCAGTTGAGTTGTTTCCACTCGGTCCGTGTGAAACTAAATAGAGTGCGCCGGGTTGAATAACACGAAGATCTTCATTTTGTAGAAGTTGTACAAACCGTTTCGGTAGGAAGATTTGAAACTTCGGTTCGTCACCAACTGTATACGGCGCCTCGCTCAATGAGCAATTAATAGCATCACCAATTGAAGTGTCCATCTTCTTGATTGTATGTATGATGTAATGTTTTTCTTCTTTTAGTTCAGAACATCTCTTCGTCGGTAAGATTGTTGATTTAGAATGAGCGTTGAATTGATCAACCAAATTTTGAAGAAAGTTCTGCGATGCCATCTTGATGTTATTGTTAATCTTCTTGTTAATAATAATGTCCGTCGGAGATGTTGTCTCTTCGGAGGTTCGAGTAATACTCATGCTGCGTCGTGGTAGCGCTCTCACTTTTATTACCGACATTACCCCCACCATTCTGTTGAAGGAAATTATTTAAGCGGTAGGCATTCTTCAAAGCGCACTGTGACCTTCGATGTTTAAAACTCTTTGATGAAATACAAAGTTCATTGAAGTAGCATTGGAAATCTCTATCTATTATTGCATTTATCACTTCGTTGCTTGTAAATGATTGTATCCAATTAGCTTTTTCCAATCCTCTTGTGTAGATAGTTTTGAACTCTTTGCAATAATGATTCATAATGTGCGGCATCATGTTATAATTAATAAAACCTTCATCCCATCTTAAGTTGTGAAAATGTTTGTACAACCATTTGTTTGTAACTTTCGCTTTAGTGGTTAGTCTATTGAATGGTAATGGAGGTTTGAATAAGTAATGATAAACTACAGATGTGTTCATATCCAAAATTACTAATTCTTTTATAATAAAATTTCCATCATTTCCTCGAAAAGCTTGAAACTCAATTATACCTCTTTTAACTTCCATTATATGTGGCGCATTAGAAAACGAAACCCGTTTGTTCATGATGAAGTCTCGTCAGCAACTGACTTGTATTACAAACACGATTGTTCTTCTTTAACTTCTTGCGCTTCTTCGTCGATATTAAAGTTGGTGTGATAGTTGTTCAATTGTCTCCACATATCCACTTCTTGAGGTATTCGATTAAAAATTGAAGTATCCACGGGACCGTATAAAATTGGAACGAAAGGTTGTCTGTCCAATGTATCGATTAGATAGTCTTTGATTATTGCACTTGAAAATATTAGTTGTTTCAAATATCTGGTGACGGGACCGGTAGTACAACTTAAAGTGTAAAATTCTTCTTTAGTCAAATGTAATTTTACATCATGTCTAGTTAAATCTCTGAAGCGAACCATTTGTCCTCCACGATGTTTCACTATATCAACTTCAATATTTGATTCCAATAAACTTAATCTTGTTCTTCTTCCAAATGTGTTGTTACTCAAATAACATTCCAAAAGATGTAAATGTTTCATAAATGATTCCCAAGAAGTTTCAGTGAATGTAACCATTTTATTTCCATGATTTAAAATAACAATCGGTGAATAATCCAATGATTTTAAAATTCCAACTGAAATACTTTTCGTCATGCATGAAGAAATGGGGTAGAAAATTCGAAGAAATACTTCTGTTAAAATATTAGTTGTAATGTTAACTTCAACCTTTTTTCTTTTTACTTCTTTTTCAGCTTCTCCTTCTTCTTTTTCTTCTTCTCTCTTCTTATGTTTGTTAAACTTTAGGAACTCGTCCATTTCTCGTTCAACTTGTTTTTCTATATCTGAACTATTCTCATCCATTAGAGGTATATTTTCTTCTCCGTTAGTAGAACTCATCTTGCGAACGATGTTTCCCATACGACGGTCGAATATAAAATGAACTTTCCACTCATGATTTTCTCGCTTTTATGTTTTTCGTGAAATCCTTGAAATTTATACAATCACATAAATGTTTGTTTTCAACTTGTTTTTCACAAACGAAATTCTAACCTCAAAAATTGAAGCAGATAATTCTAACCTCAAAAATCTGCAGTCGTTGTACTAATTCTTTTTAAAGTACATTCTTCACAATTCCGGTCAGCGGTGTGTAAGTAACTATTTTATCATGTAGAATTAGACAGTATGCTGAAGTTCCATCCGCTACTGGTTGTTCAAATTCCATTTCAATTTTTATATCCACACTTGATGATTTTACTGATTCATTTTGTTTTGAACAATCGATTACAATTATCGGAGCCTTGGAATAATACTGGTCAGGCGATAATAGTGGTGTATTAGTCTTTCCATAATATGACGATTGAAATCTTGCATACATATCGTATAAAATGGAAAAACGTTTTTTGCTGAACATGACATTCAAATTGTCATACGGAAAGAATTGAGAGTTTAAGAAAACTTTACAATTCTTTATTTTACAGTGATCAAATTGACCGGCATTTGCAGTGATAACATCTTTTCGCTTAGTTTGAAAACCGAGTATTATGTACCTTGCCCGTTCCAAGTAAGTTGATGTCTTGACGGTCCATGTTTGTCGTTCTGTCTGAGGTAGTGTAGGATATTCATGGAATTCCCAACTTCGGAATGGCATTACAATATCACGGTCAGACTTTAACTTTCTCAATAATACGATTCTATGTTCATCGGCCAATCTTACATGAGGTACTCTCCAAACAACTTTATCCAATTGTAGTTGCCATTCCAGTTTATCTTCCGTAGTTGCAGGGTCTGCAAGTATTAAGTCCTTGTTAGTTGAAGATCTGAGTAATACCAATTCTTGTTTGACATTTATTATTATTCGTTTGTAATCTTCAGCGAATCCCAAAAGCAATCGTAAGGGTACATGAAAATCAAAGTGACCGTTGGAATCCGGTGTTATAGTGTCTTTATCAGGGGCAACCCATCCGGCGGTGACTATTGAATTCTTCTCATGCGGTGTTAATGATGTTAATCCTTTCAATGTCGTTGTTATACCAACCTTTTTTGTCGAATCAACTGTCACCCCTGATATCTCATATCTTATTTCATCAAAAAGATATGCCATCGGGTTATTTATAAAAGGAACTGTTGAAGCAGTTTTTCCATCCAATTTTAATACCCGTCCTTCAATGTACAAATAACTTTCACACGGTAATGTGTAAATATCTTGTTGTTGAATGGGAATCCTTATTTCATCGTTATTGTTTAATTTTGATGAAGTGTAAGGGTTGTGCGTGTGATATTCCTTCTCCCATAGTGTTTCGTCGAATGTCGGTCCTTGAGATATATCCAGGATATCCATCGTTGTTAAGTTTCAATCCAATCTTCTGTAGAAAACGAATGTTGTCCGATGTTAACTCTTCCAATGTCGAGGAGCTTCTGAGCTCCCGACTCTTCCGTTGAGGTTTAAATGATGATCCCATGTCGACTTTTATGTTGCCGCTCTGATGTGTATCCGTATAGTTATCGTTTCTCCTCTAAAGTCAACACTAACACCGTCTTGATCCAATATGTTCAGTACGATGTCTGAAATGAAACTGGTGTTTAACGGTAGGTATATCAAGTTTTGTGGCTTCTCAACAATTTTAAAACCGGGAGCCACTGTTGGATAAAATGTATGTAAAATATGCTGATTCACTCCTTCTCTATACGATCCGTGTATAATATTACACGTTACATCGATACTATTGACTTTCAATATTGTAACAGTTGTATCACCTGAATGAGTAGTTCCAGGAGTTAATATTTTCTTTTTTGTATCTGTAAATCCAAGTAAACTGCCAATGGAATTTTTCAAGCTGACATCGATATAATATTTCGAAGTTATTTCTGCTTTTAAAGTATTATTGTTTCCTTTAACGGTGATATTTTCTTCTCCGAGTTGTTTCTGTAGTAATTGGTTTATATCATCGATTTCATAAGCTCCAGTGGGAAATGTAATTATTTTCAATTCTGAGTATTTTCCTGAAGCATCCTTAGTTTCATAATAATGTAGTAAATTGTTCTTTCCTTCCGTAACATTGGGAATTGAGTTGTAGGTAGTCAAATCAAGTAATGCCGCTTCCCATAATCTTTCCTTGGATAGAGGCAATGCTGGGAACAGCGTACTTTTCAATGTGGATGAATTTCCACTCAGTGACACTGTATACGATGACATCTTAAAGCTGACTGACACTCTTCGCTAGAAACTCCAAACATAAATGCCCACAGATTTCAGTATTGTTAGGTTGTTCTCTTTTGTAATTGTAAAAAATGTTTTTGGAGTTTCGAAAATAATGTTGCAGTTCTTTCGGCGGTGGTAGATTGCCAAAACTGTCAAAGTAGTAAACGGTTTGTCCGAGCTTTTTATAGCATACCCAATGAGTGCCTGGACCATAGGTGGAATCCAAATTTACTATTCCAGTTTCATTTTTCCATATTTTAGTTGGTAATGCATCTTTCATAAAAACTCCTCGAAAGAATGGTATTCTTAAACATTTTACATAATCATTTAATTGATGATTTGTTAAAGCTTTATTTGGAATTATCAATTGATCCTTCTTATTTAGTACACACGGTACGGTCTTAGGTATAAACCTGCTCCGTTTTTTACCATTGACCAAATAGAAGCTTTCTTTACTGTTGCTCTACGAGTTCTATGACGTCTCTTCTTAATGTTTCCACCTCTTTTGGGAGCTCTTCTCTTTGCAGGTCTTCCTCTGCGACGTCGTCTTCCAGCACCAAATTTAGCTTTCGTCTTCATGGCTGTAGTTACTGCCCAAGCCGATGCTTTTTCTGCAATACTTGCGTCACTTGATTTTACTCTTTGCCAAGCTTTTTCCGCTAGAATTTTATCCGCTATTGATCTATTTGTTGAATCTTTATACTTTGAATATGCTATATCGTGTTCTTTGCAAGCTTGATCTAATTTATTAATTCCAGGATCTCCTCTTGCTAAACGTTTTGCCAACTTAGTTCCAGGTCCACAATATTGATAACCTCCGGGCAGATGTAATTCGTATGGTAAAGCGTCTATCGCTCGATTTACAACAGCACCAACAGGAATCCGTCTGAGCAGGGATAATGCAGCTGATGTTATACCACGTCCTCTCTTGCCAATGTCCTGACGACGACTGAACGATGCGGTCTTCATTATGCTGTTTTATGCAACCAAAGTCTTTACTCTATGAAATACTTTATGATAATGAATCCTTTTTTGTGTATTCCATACTTAAATATTCATAAGTTTTACTAGTATCTATCGATGATTTTATCTTTAATCCATTGATTTCTCTGAGAATCTTCAATTTTATTGTGTGTCAACGATTTATTAATCAAATGATTATGCATATCAATAACTACATTACCTACAAGATTCTTTACATACTCTATATTAGTAGCATCTCTGTCATATTGAGGATTATCAAGATTTGTGATACGTTTACCATTACATGTATACACAGATGGATCGTTATTAGAGGTTGCTATAACTTGATTAATAGTAGCAACATCATTCGGAGCTATTCCTGCTGATATGTTAGATATTCTTTTACCTTTTCCATCATATAAGTTATTTATTTTATCTAAAACTATAGTTTGTTTTAAAACAACACAATCATGATCATCTTTACCAGATTTTACTAGGGTTAAACGTTTACCTTTACACATAAAATTAACACCATCAGCTGATAGTTGTGGTACTTGTGCAAAAATAACAGCATCATGTTCTTCCGTGCCTAAACTTATATTTGACAATCTTTTATTTTTTCCATCCCACTTGTCATTTTGTAGTTGTAGTAAGGTAAACTTTTCACTTCCTTGCATAAACTCATCACCTTTCTTTGACACCACCTGATTTTGTTTAACAAAAGCGGATGTTCCTTTCTTCAAGCTTTCATTCATTTGTCTCACGGTAGCAGCATCCGATGGAGTTAAACCATCTTTCAGATTGGACAACACTTTTCCATGACAATCAATAACAGCACCATTATATAAAATACAATTATCTTTAATGTATTTTATATTAACACCATCACTTTCTTCTTTAGGATATCCAATATCGTTTATAGTATATTTATAGAAGGAAAATCCATCTTTTTTCTTTTCTGGTATTACAGAGTGCAAATAACGCTTATTGATTGTATCTGTATCCTCGGTTGGATCTGCCACATTAGTTATTTTATAATTTAAAGCATTGTACTTTTTTCCACTTTTAGTCTTTTCCAACAGTAAAGCGTGTTCCATCTCAGATAAAAAATAGCCTTTATTAACAACATCTCCATTGTTGACTGGTTTTGCAACGTTAATAACCCTGTGAGATTTTGCATCATACAGTTGGTTGTTGTCGAGTTTTAAACTTGTAGATGTTTCCTCCTTTACTGTTTTTAAATTTGTTGCATCTCCATCTTCTTCTGGATCTTTAACAAACTTTAAACGTTTATTATTTATGTTATAGTCACCTTCTGGTGTTTGCGGTAATCCACTTCTTTTTCTGTTTTCTCCAACTTGCACTCCTAACGCGGAGTATCGTCCGAACTTGTCGACGCTCATGTTAGAACTGACACATTATACGCCTGCAACTCTTATATATCCGCGGACAGTTATACGATTATGCCGCGATTCCTGAGTTCGTCAATCAGAGCTACCCATTCATTATTTAAACCTGTATGACCGGCTTCCATGGCTTCATGCAATAGTCTCATTCTGTCAACCAATTTATTAATGTCGTTGTAGTAAATCACATTCGTATTGTATAGATTTTTCATCAATCCTTTGCCAGATGTTGAAGTATCTCCTTTACTCTTTTTACCATGTTGTTCAAGAAGTGATAAATCCATAAGTGATAAAGATTTTCTTTTTAGTGGTTGTCTCACCGCTGGTGCAGTACGTAATGTTGGCAATTTTCGTGGGGGAAACAACTTTTTTATAACGATATTATATTTTGTTCCACGTGAACGATTAATCATTGCGTCCTTTAAGTAGTTTCTTTTATGAGCGTTAGTATTTTGTAGAATCTCCTTAAAAACACTTAAATCTTTAAATGAATATCTTAGTGGTATGTTTTTAAAAATTAATTCATATAGTCCTTTTGTTCCTTTATATCTATGCTCACCAATAATGATGTAATCGTCTTGTGTTATTTCAAGCTTTGAATCGCCGATCTTTAATTCATTCCCATCAATTCTTGCTCCGTATACGTGTGATCTACTCAAATTCGGGTTTGATTTCATGTCATGTAGCATTTTCATTATATATTTTCTTCCAAGAGGTCCATGTTGTAATATATCGCTACTTAATTGAGTTAAATTTGGAATAGATTGTTCAGCTTCAGGTATTGGCTGTTCTTCTTCCTTTTCAACAATTGGTTCTTCTTCTTCTTTTGTTTCTTCTTGCTCACTAGCACTTGTATATGAATCATCATCTTCTTCTTTTTTTAATGCTTGTACTTCTTGTTTAGAAACTGGTAGTAAAACATCTCCTTCATAACGAGGTTTACCAATAGTTTCTGATATCTGTTTTAAAGGTTCCGTAATAGGTTTAAATGTAGTCTCTAGAAATTCTTCTCTTTCACTTAAACCCATCCTCAATGCACGATTCTTCTTCCTAATAGAATCACTGAGTGATTTTATTTCTTTCAATAGTTTTTCTTGATTCACCATGTTTACACTGTGAAGTTCAACGTGTAACTAGATGTAGCATTGGTAGTTCAACGCATAAATACAAATTTATCCAACCCTATACGATATCTACCATTTTTAATATCTTCTTCCTTCATAATAACGAGAAAGCCATATTTCTCATTCCATGCTTTGCCACACATCTCTTTAAATTTCTCAAATGCCATATCCGCATTTACATGATCATTATATATATGTTTTAAATTTGTTTCATCTTGCTTGAAGATGATCAACATATTTGCATTGTCTCTTATGAGTTGTTTTGGAATCTTACTGTATGTTTGACCAATATAAATGCTATCGATATTATGATGTCTTCCCATAGCGAAGTAATTCCTTATAGTGTCGTGATTTTCACAAGACACATCGTCAAAAATAAAAATAGAAAATGGTTTTGCTTCATTTGGTTGCATAATTGTTTCACTGGCATTAAACTTGTAGAAATTCACTTCAGGTACACTTGCAAGTACTTTATCCAATAATTGATATTTTGGTTGTTGCAATGATTTCGAAAAAATGTATATATTGTTAAAGCGCAATCCTTTAGGATTAGTTATAAGGTTAAAAACAACATTTGTTTTTCCACAATTTGAAGGACCAGTTATTAAACATCTTATCGTATTTGGTAGTAATTCACCATGTTTACCATGATTTAACTTATCATTGTCAACCGTCAATTCATCAATATTATTGATATTAAATCGATCTTTTTGTTGTACAATCTCCATCTTGTGTCAAGGTTAAACACACAATGAGCTATTAAATTACTATACCAAGTCTTTTGAAGGAATCCAAGAGTCTTCATTTTTATCGAATCCTAACCACCGGACTTTAACTATATCCTTTTTTCTTTGTAATACCTTTTCAACAAGATATACATCACCGACTGTTGATTTTAACAATTCATGTCCGTAGAATCCACCTTGAAGTAATTCACCCTTGTTATCCCTTAATAAGTAAGTTTCAGGTATAGTTGGTTGCACTTTATAAACTGTAAATACTTCATTAGTCCAATTTGGTAGATATCTTTTACTAAATACACCTTTGTATTTGCTTATACGAACTTTATCGTTGACTTTAAACTTTTTTGGTTGCAACTTTTCCAATTTAGGTGTTGTATTATTTCTGATGCGTTGTAATACAACCTTAGCATTTGCGCTGTTTACTTGGATAGGTTTCATTCCGATGATACGATGATATTTGTTGTTATACTCTTTTATAAGTTGTGGTAATATGTCATACCACACGTATGATCCTCGTTTTGAAAATTGTTTGTACATCGCTCCTTTCAATGTTCTATTGAACCTTTCAATTATTGAAGCTTTAACTTCAGAATTTGTAGAATAATGATTTATTTGATATTTCTTCATTAAAGCTCCAAAGTCTTTATTAAAATATTCTTTTCCATCATCGGTCTGTAGATGTTTGATTTTGAATTTATTTCTTTGTATCGTTGTTTCCATAGCTTTTGTAACACTTTTACCAGTCTTATCCTTCAATGGTAAAGCGTCAGCTATTTTAGTAAAACAGTCTATAATTGTTAAAATATATTTGAAACCTTTGTTTAATTTACTGTGCGGTATCATTTCAATGAGATCAGCTTGATACAGATCATTCATTCCCTTAATAATTGTACTTCTTCTTGGAAATCTTCTTCTTGCTGGTTTATGTAGTTCATTTACAATCTTGTCCTTCACACTTTCCATCTTCAAGTGTTGCTTGCACATCGCTTGTAAAAATACTGATCCGTACAACAGTTCCATTCTCTTTTATATAGTTTGAATATAGGTCAAGGCCATTTCATATTAGTGTAAAAAAGAGGGAACATGGCATTGGGCTTGCCATGTCCCCTCTTCTTTACGGAAAGGAAAAAAGGAAGAAGGTAGAGGACGAAGAATAGGTTTACTGGTCGATAGGGTTCAGGGAATAGTGGCCGAACGGTAAAGTATTAATTTTATCTTCTAAAAAATGACGCTTGTCATCTTTGTAGCTTAATGCCCACTTTGTTTGTTTGACACTAAAGAGTTGATGATTATAACTTCTAATAGTGTTGAACGTTGCAGTTGTTTCAACATTTTCAAACAAACATCTTTTATAATGTTCAAACTGTACGTTCTTCTTCAGGAAAGAGGTTTTTATTCCTTTGGCCTTTTTCGTGACTTGATGTTGATTCCTTTCGCTTATGTACAGTTGAAATGAATATAGTTTGGACATTAATGCTACAATTTCCATCATCGGCACACCATTTGTTTCATCTTTAAATTTTCCCAATACTTTCTTGTTTCTGTCGTAGTCGTAATTTGGATGGTCCTTGGGATAATCGGAAAACTCGAAATCATCTTTATACATAAAAGTGCGTAGATCTTCGTACATGTCATTTGTTTTAATCCAGTAAATTAGTGCATCCGTATCCATATATGCAATACCAATGTTCTCTCTTCCATAATAGTTAACCATCTTCTTATAATGAAACTCGTACATGTGTGTTTTGGAAATATCCAAGATTGACATTCCTAGATACAAAGGACGATCCATTAGAACTGACTTCTTGTTCATAGAAATAACAACTAGATTTTCATTAATAATTACAGATGAACCAAAGTTTGGTTGTTGCACTAATTTCTGTAATTTTACTGGATCAGTTACCAATTTGATATCCTTATGTTTCCTTTTGTTTTCCAAAGTCTTGCCAAATATTGCGTTGTTCATCAGTTTGAAGAAATCTTTTTGAAAACTTGATGTAGCGGCGGCTCTTCTTCTTGTGTTGTTGTCAATGTACGGTTTTAACCAACAAGATTGAGAAAATTGTAGTACTCGATTAATTTTTGTAATTCTCAATCCCAAGTCTAAGGCCTGTTGTATCATCCAGTAGTGTCCAACATACCGAGACTTGTTGGTTAAAGTCATCAATAATTTTGGCCATCTTCCAGTTGGAGAAATTTCAGTCTTCGGAAGAAGTGGTAAATCATAATGTTCGTCGTGAAGATGTTCGGGATATTCAAAATCGACGTCAAATATGTAACCAGTTTCTCCATATTTCGGTATATCCATTATGTTTCCAATTGATTCTGGGTCTATCCATTTGAAATTATCATATGGAAGGGGATTCGACATTGCCCATCCGTATAAGTTATTTGCATCAAAATAACCCAGGAATGTTGTTGGTTTTGATGCATCATAATCGGGCAAATACTTATTGTTCGCCTTGACATGACGTGTTACACTTTGCGTCAATCCTCCTCGAACTCCTGATTCTAACATCAACACCATATCTATATCTGTAAGAAGTTGTATTTTACAATTTGTTTCTTTTAACATGGCTTGCCACGCTAGTCCAGGCGAAGTGTACGAATGAAGAGGGTCTAATCCATATGACGCAAAACATGTATTTCTAAATTCTTCCATCACATCACATAATAAAGTCACATCTAATTTAACGTAGAAATCTGAATATTCCCCCAATGTTCTAAATCCTAATTCGTTCCATACTTTGCATGCATGATCATAATCCTCTTGAGATATATCCATGTCGTACAGTTTACTTTTAAATTCTTCTTTTGGAGGTAGTGATGTATCATTAAATCTTTCTAAACTGTCTATGTAATCATATGGGAAAACACCTTTTCGAAGTACCAGATCCAGTTTGTCGCTGTTTACAATCTTCTTTGTTTCGATTAAATCTTGTTTCCTTAAGTTTTCAGAAAGTTTGGACAAACTTGACGGCAAAAATCGGAAGGAGTCCAAGAATCTTAGTTTGACGTTTCCAACTTCTTTGGAAAAACTTATGAACTTCTCTGAAGTTTCAGCTAACACATCGATTTTACCGTCGTCTCTTCCTAATTCAGGTATTATAAAATGAGCGTCATACCCACTGAGATTATGCAGAACCACAGGGATAAATAGTGGTAAACGATAGCTCAAGTTGCATTTATTACAAGCAGCACCCCTGTAATAACCTGTGAGGTGGTCGTGATCTTTAACTTTATAATTCTCAATAGTAAAATCATTTTTGCACAAGAAACAGTGAGTCGCATTTTCATGTTGAATTTCTTCTTCTTCGTCCATCGGTTTCATTGGTACAATATTTGTATATAATCTTTGTGTATTTCCAGCTATTGAATATAGGTGATCAAGAAATATTTTTTCCGCATTTTCACCACGATATACTAGAGGTTCTGAAGTTAATCCATATCTGTTTAAATGTTCTTCTGATAATGTTGATTTGACCATTAAACAAAAACTGTTTGGTTTGTGCATTTGATACTTTACACTTTTTCTTGCTTCACAATTTTCATCTTCAACTGGAACAAGTGTTGATTCAAAATCCGCATACACAACTAAAGGGATACGGTATTGATGATGAACCTTTTCAAATGTAACGAATGCTCTGTTTTCCGAAGGTAAATTAATCTTTGCTTCATAATTATTGTTACATAATCTTTTGTGTTCTTGTAACCATTCTCTTCCTTGTCTTCCTTCTCGTTGAAAATTAAAACATCTCTTGCAAATCAACTTTTTGTTTCGATTTTTTGAAAGTTGCTTATTAACAAGAGAGTCGAATTTCTTTATGTACACATAGTGAGACACATCTCCTCGCGTTAGTAGTAGTAAATCCGTATGATCTGGTAGCTCTTCTTTTGCAATACGTAAAGGATACACTTTGTTTGAACTATCTAATGCAAAAACATTAATAGACGTGCCGGGATTTTTCTTTTCAAATTTTGATATATCTTTCGTAGAAACGGGATATGTTATTCCTTGAAAATTGTACCTGTGTCTTGCGTCTTCATATTCTTGGTTGGGTCTACATGGATTTCGTGATACAAACTTTGTCGTCATAGCATAGCGAAAACATTCATTATCTTCATTTTGGACATTAATACAAGATTTTGTATTTTCAATTATTTTTGGCAAAGGAATGTAACTAGATCCCATTAGTCCATATCCATGTTTGTGAACTCTTATATCTAATACTTCAATACTTGTAAGACTCCATCCGGATCCTCTTCCTTCGTGTTCCTGAAGTTTGGTTAATATTTCTTCTATACAATTCTCTACTATTGAATCAATGTTTGAACTTTCCATGATGGTTCGGTTTTTTGTTATGAATCCTCTTGGTGATAATTCTTCTTGTGCATTTATAAACATAGCTTCTAATAGTAAACCAAATTTAAGAAAGTTCAATCTTTTCAATTCTTCTTTTAAAGTTTTACTTACGATTGGTTTTGCTTCTCTAATAAATTCTTCTAAGTTCAAGTTTTCATTTTGAATCTTATGATGCATTACTACCTTACCGGGTAAAGCAAATACTTGTAGATTCGGTAAAGTAGTTGAAGATGTTGCTGTTATTTCTTCTTGTTCTTCTTGTTCTTCTTGTTCTTCTTGTTGTTCTTGATCTTCTTCTGTGTTGTTGTGAATTAGTTCTTTATGTATATCTAGTAGAATTTCATCGTGAAACGATTCCGAACATTTATCGCAATGATACATGTTGACGATGTTTACTCTTCGAAATTTCGCCGAGAAATGAAATGGGCTCTGACGGTCCCGCTTTTATAACGGTTCCCCCACCACTATTTCATCATCATCCTCTTCTTCTTCTTCACTATCCGAGGAAAACAAACGTCTTGGACGAAACATTAATCTTCTACTAACTGATTGTTCATTTGTGTTCTCTATTCCAGTTGGAGTTTCAGTATGTATTTCTTCATATTCAAACGATGATGAAGATTCTGATATTACTACATCCATATCCAAATTTTCATTCTCCACATCATTTACACTTCCTACTTCTGATGTTGTTAGATCTACATCCATATCATTTACACTTTCTACTTCTGATGTTTCACTGTTATTATCATCTTCTTCCATATTAAAATCGTCTAGTTGAATTTTATACAATATTTCAATAAGAGGTTTCCTTGGATAATCGGTGTTGTCCACAGGAGCCATTTCAAGTAAATGAGGAATAACTCTTTACGATTCGGCTTATATGATATTTTGATAAGTATGTCAAGGTCATTTTAGATTAAGCGAGAATTGGGAATAGAACACTAAGCAGCATGTTAATTCATTACTACAAAGTGATCTATTCCTTATTCTCTAAGAAGTGTCTATTAATAACCAAAGTTCAAGTTCATTTTTGTTCAATTTCAATCTTTTACTTCTTCTTTTATTACATAGTTTATAGGTTGACAATTCGAATTTTCAATGTGCCGTTCTATCTTTTGTTCCAACTCTTCTATTTTAGCTTCTTTTATCATTAATTCCGTAAGTAACTGATTGATGTAATCAGCTGCCATGTCCACTGTTCTTGTTCGTATTTCACCTAACCTAACCCCGGGAATCAATCTCTGTAGTCTGTAAAACTTCAACTTTATTCTTGACTCTCTTGCTTTAGCCATTTCCCGAAACTTTAGTTTTTTATTATCTTTATATGTAGTCAAGTCCATAACACTTTCCTTTAAGTCCTTACTCGTGACAAGTTCGCTTTCAGAATAATTCGACTATAGTACACTCGTCTTTTATACACTTTCCCCCACCACTTTTAATTTCCCCCACCTTACTAATATAGGTCAAGGTCATCCAGTATTAACGCGAGAACGAGGAATAGAGCACTAAGTGGCATGTTAGTCCATTACCACAAAGTGATCTATTCCTCGCTCTCTATTCTACATCTACTTTTTTTGAGGTTTTGTTATTTTATTATTTGTTTTTGGTTTTTCTTAGGGGGAACGAGTGTTTGAATTTCACTTTGTAATATGTTCATTCTTCTTCAACTCTTCGATTGTTTTTAACAATTGTAACAAATATTCGTTAGTTTTCATCAAAGTCTTTATTTTACTACATCCAACTTCAATGGAAGGCACTATTAGTTGTAATTTTGCTAGTTCTATCTTTTCTTTCTTGTACAATTCTCTCTTTCTTATGTTCTTCCTTAGTTTTGCTGAAGACGGTGTTATTGGATCATGCAAATATTCCGGATAGCGATTCGATGTTGTCAACACTCCCGATGTAGAAGGATGAGATATGCTTTGCTGTTGGTTTTGGTAGCAATTTGAAGTTGAAACTACTGGCGTTGCAGAAAAATGAGCCATCGTTGACTGTCGTTGTACAGAGTGAATTCTGCTCTAAAATTTTGCTGGTTTTATCACATTTCCCCCACCACTGACTTATACATTTTCCCCCCACCACAATTATTTATTCTTTTTTATATTTCAAATTCTGTACCAAACTTCTAATGTTACATCCAAATCTTCTTCTTTTAAATATTTTATAAATTCTGGGCTCCTTGAAGTTATGTTGGGAGTATTCAAATACTCCATCACCTTGTGATGACTTTCCTCATTGCGAATGAAACAATACACTTGTATTAAAGTTTCATCATCTTCTTTGGATTTAATAAATCCTGCAACAGAGGTCCATTCTTCGTATTTAATTTTGAAATGGCGCACTTCAAATTCCATGGTGTTTCTGCTAAAGCCGCAACAATAATAAAAGTTTCTTCAAACAACCTGCATTTATACACGTTCCCCCACCAAGTTATAATCCCCACTCCTTGATAGTGGAAGGGGTATTATGGTTTAAATCCACGGTACTTAAGAAATTCAAACAAACACTGTGCACAAATGTCGCAAGTGTTATTACATGTTTCGAATTTCATTATTTGACCTTTTACAAGATGAACTAACCTACCTCCATCATCTTGGAATTGTTCAAAATCTAAAACAGACGCTTTTCCACAATCATTACACATTTTTGTACCATCTTTAAAAGTATAAGCAAGATAGATGGCAAATCCATAATTGTCTCTCTTAAATTCAATGAGCATTTCACGAATTGCTTTAGGTATTTCACACTCATTTGATCTCATGATGTAATGGTAAAGAAACCCATTATTGATAATTTCTTGTAAACACAGAACCAACAACCTATCCATCGTGTTAGACTTATACTGATAGTTACATCTAAAACCTTTTTCTTATATGATTTTCCCCCACCACTTTTATATAGGTCAAGGTCATTGTATATCAAGCGAGAACTGGGAATAGATCACTAAGCGGCATGTTATTACATTACCACAAAGTGATCTATTCCCCATTCTCTAATAAGATTGTTGAATTTATGCACTTCCCCCTCCAACTTTAGGCTAGTGGTGGGGAGAATTACATTAATTTGATACTTATTTCCACAGTTACACTTGCTCCATTTTCAAAAAGGTATCTGTAAAATGGTTCTGGATACTGGTATTTTTCACGTCCTATATTTTCCTTAAGAAAGTTGAAAGCTATTCTTTTCGAATAGTCATTATGATATACTTCTCTTAAATTAACAAGAATTCCATCTTCCAGAAATTTTACTTGAATCATTGGTATTTTGCTTACATCATCTTTGTCTATCAGAGGTAGCCTGTAAGTGAACGTATTTGGTGGTAGACGTAAGGTTCTATTAGGTCGAGAACAGAATATTTTGAACAGTTTTTGATCATTGATTGCAATCTCATGAATACCTATCATTTTATAGTACGAAGGTTCAAAAGGTACAGCACGAAACGTTTGTACTAGACAGTTACTCGAAGAAGGTTCTATAGGTGCGTTAGGATTGAACATTTTTAGTCGACAGTTTCCTGACGAATAAGCTTCTACGCAAATAACCAACACATTTATGAACATTCCCCCACCAACTTTAAGCTAGTGGTGGGGAGAATATTCCCCCACCACTTCTTCAGAATTAATAGCTTCAATTTGAATTATAACAAATATATTTGACGCAAATTCCCAAAAAACTGAATATGAAACAGTTTCTTCTACATCTTGAGATTCATTTTGTGTTTCAACCATTTCCATCATTGAAGGTTCTTGATCAATTTCTGTTACTTCCATCGCTTCTTCTACAGGATTTTGTATTATGTCAATTGTTTCAACTTCATCTTCTTCTTGAACTAACGTAATATTTCGTTGTCTCACAATTTCAATTAATTGTATAAAAGAAGTATCTCTAGGAGACATTATTATTAACCATACATGTAGCTCCAACAAATGCTGACTTATTAATGACAAAACTCTCAATTTATAAGACTTGTTTGAATAATAAAGTGGGGGGAACTACCTTAGTCCAATTCGGATTCGGATTCAGAAGACAATAAAGGTGATATGGGTGAATCCAACGATGAATCTAATATAAATGTATCAATAGCTTCCTTAACTATGTCTTCGTCACTATCGTTTATCATTTCTTCAAAGAGTTCTTGTTCAAACTGTACTATTTCTTCTTCTTCCATCGTGGAATCATTATCAGTTTCGTTATAATTTTCCTCTATAATGTCTTCTTCCATTTCATTTGTACTAATATAAACATTTTTAACTTCAAAATAATTAACAAATGGAGTATCTTTAGACAGCATATTTGTTCACCACTTCTTTTAAAACAGACTAAAAATATGGAGGTTCATAGTCCGCCTTTTATAAGTTTTAAAAATGGGGAGGGGGAAGGAAAAAGGATTGGGAAGGGATAGGGTGGGGGTGAGGGAAGGGTAATGTGGTTATTAGACCACTTGTGCGACAAAGTAGCCACCAATGCTAACTTCGAGCTCATAACACTTCATGATATCATCCTGCCAAGTTAACATACGTTCTCTAGTATTTGGTGTTACACAGAAGAACCTACTATCATTATACACAATAGCTGAACCAATTATAACATTGAATCCTAAATTTAGCCATTTGTGTGCTTCCGTAATAAATCTTTCTATTGTATCAAAAGGAAATTGTTCATCCATGTAGATTGATCTCATTTGTTCATCAAGTTCAATTATATCTTCACCGTCATTTTCACTGTCACTGCTACTATCATTTTCATTGTCACTGCTACTATCATAATAATCTATCACATCTTCTTCAGGTTGTTGAAAAACATCAGCAATTTCTGAAGGATTGAAGTTTTCACTATGGTGAGGAAGCATTTTAAAGCAAATAATAACGGCAGAGACGAAACAACAAGTGTGGCGCGTGAAAGTAGAATGAAGGAGTGAACAACGCTCGCTTTGCTTTTATAACGATATGCTAATGAGAGGGGTTAACAGCCGTTAAGTGGGGGAAGGTGGGAGGGAAGGAAAGAGAGGGGGTATTTATTTCAAATAATTCGCATAACTTTTGACTAAAATAAGATAGCTAAATTCTTCTTTTACTAAAATGTTCGTCTTACATAGACCTTTTCAATGGTGTATCGCTTGTCCTAATCCGTCAATCCATTATCGAGTTATAGGCATTTTAATTTTCCGGAGGGGGGGGGTTCCGCTTGAGTGAACACGGGGGGGGGGGGGGGGTTCCGCTTGAGTGAACACGGGGGGGGGGTTCCGCTTGAGTGAACACGGGGGGGGGGTTCCACTTGGGCGCTCTTGTGGAACAGATATTCTCACGAGATAGTCGTTGTGTGATAATGAAGACAAATGTTCATCACGCCGCGACCGCTAATTAACTCGCATTTGCGGTGTTCACATCTTTCCTACTCATTACATATACGTTTCCTACTTCATTATTTCAAGACTAATTAACTTGCAAAACAACAGTCTCTGTCTTTGAATGCTGATGAGATTTCATTAGGAACCATTCTTTGCACGCTATATGAAGCTACACTAGCAAACAATGCAAGTCAGACAGGTCATATAACTGTACAACGACCTTAGAAAAGTAGGTCACGAGACTTAGAGTGTTAAAAAATAATGGGGGAGAAACACAACGCTATAACGCATTGTGTTTCTCCCCCATTATTTTTTTAGCAAAATTTGGAAAAACTATGTGAATTTACTGTTTACGTCCCCACCTTGTAATACGATCCTTTTTATCCCTGAGGAGAAAGTCTTGAGAACTTAAATTGTTAAGTCTCTTCTCTTTACACAAATTCTCACAAACTCTAATTTTATATTTATTGCCGTTACATTTTGCCAATATGTGTTTGTGGTCAACAACACTTAGAAAAAAATATCTCAAACCTTTCTTAAGCCTCTCTCCTCTGACGGATATTATTTCAGGATCGTCTTCAACAGTGGGGATTTCTGTCAGTTGTGGTTCGGAAAGATGTTTTACGATATGTACACGACAGAAACTTTCGTTCTTAACACATTTCCTACCACAAGCTGATCCTTTCTTAATTCCCCTAGCGAGCACTTCAGGGCAAGTAGTGGGACGGCTAAATGCCCTACGACGCTCTTCTTTTAATAATTGGAAACGCTCTGAAGGAGCAGACTTAGGAGATTTATTTTTAGGATAGGCATGATCTTTAGGAATAGTAAGTGGTGGGGTAGGAGGCAATGGTGACAGTGGAATGACAGGTGTACTAAGACAATGAAGCAAGGTTTCAAATGAAGGGGTAGTAGGACGAGGAGCTGGCTTCTGCGGTGGCGGCATGTTAGTTGAAGGCGGTGTGGAGTCATTTGAAGACGAAGGCGGTGAAAATATGCTGCGACGTATGGTATTGTTGGCCGGGGGAAGAGGAGCTCCAGAAGTTGAAGGTTTCGAGTCTAGTTGCTTCTTATACCAGTTGGGAGCATTTTTCAAGCGAAGAGTTTTCTTGACTGGAGTTGAAGCCGTAGTAGAAGTTGAACTTGTAATAGAAGAGCAGGCTGTAGTGGAAGTTGTAGTCGGCAGGGATGACATCGTGGTAGTTCTGGTCGCAGTTCGCAGTGTAACGTCTGGAATCAGAATGAAACGTTAGCCGTGGTCGATGCGTCTTTTATAACGGTATGCTAATGAGAAGGGTTAACAGCCGTTAAGTGGGGGAAGGTGGGAGGGAAGGAAAGAGAGGGGCTATTTATTTCAAATAATTCGCATAACTTTTGATTAAAATAAGATAACCAAATTCTTCTTTGACTAAAATGTTTGTCTTACATAGACCTTTTCAATGATGTATCGCTTGTCCTAATCCGTTAATCCATTATCGAGTTATAGGCAATTTAATTTTCCGGGGGGGGGTTCCGCTTGAGTGAACACGGGGGGGGGGGTTCCGCTTGAGTGAACACGGGGGGGGGGTTCCGCTTGAGTGAACACGGGGGGGGGGGTCGGTCATTGACCCTTCCGAAAGTGGGTCAAGGTCATTCAAGACTTATAATGAACCAAGGTGATGGGAACAGTAGTAACTGTTCCCACCACCCTGTTTGCCTAACGGTTCCCACTCCCAACCCACTAGTTACGTTCTGCGAGGGACATCGACGCAATTTTGTTTGGACCGTCCGGGTCTACCGTAACGGTCCGGTCCGGATCTACCGTAACCGTGAATTCGAAGGGAAACTGGAACACCTAATGCAGAAACGCAACTCTAACAACCACCCAAGCTAATCCCACCCATCATATTCCTAAACAAAATTCAAAAACCTAGTCCGCTAGTGCGGATGTCCCACCCCTTCTAAGTGAAGTTCAACAGAACTTCTGAATTTACAGTTAATCTACCCCCTATCATCTAGCTGAAAGGCAAAACAACAACATTAATTATTAATACCAACACTTAAAACTAACAACACATCAATATTAAATATCAAATAATTCAACACAACCAAATACCATCATTATTCTTAAAATTAATACACCTTAACGCTAAACACAACTTATAACTAACATCGCAATGCGCAAATTAATTCTTAAATTAAGTGCAACTTACAACTAATATTTACACACACGCACACACACATACATACCACATTGCATTAAAAAACGCAACGTAGTATAAGAAGTTCAAATATATATAGGCCTACTATATATTTGAACCTCTTACCGAGTCGCCAACGACTTTTCGCTATGAAAACTCGTTGACGACTGACGCGAAAATCGGGCTCGTATCGCTCCTCGGATTTTCGAGTGGTGGGAGTAATTAATGCAGTGGTGGGGGAATTATTTCACTCCTATACGGTCTTCAATCCACTCCAGTTCGCAGCAGTGTAAAAGTGCAACGAAGGAGTGGGGGTGGCGCATGCGCGGCGACGTAAAATCCAAGGTTTGAGGTTAGAACTTTCCGTGCACAGTAGAGCTAAGTTGATTAATACAGGACTCGGCGCATGCGCAATAGCGTGGAGTGATTCCGATCCGGAGAACTCGTTGCATTCGCAGTAGCGCTAAAGTGAGTAATACAGACTAGGCGCATTCGCAGTAGCGCTAAAGTGAGTAATACAGACTAGGCGCAGTAGCGTGAAGTTGGCTCACTCCAGTACAAGTCATAGCAGCATAAAAATAAAACGAAGGAGTGGGAGCGACGCATGCGCAGTGACGTAAAACCAAGGTTTGAGGTTAGAATTTTCCATGGTGGCTGCCATGTTTAATTCTGTTTCATTCAAACAATAGTAGTTGATGGCTGGCATGGGATGTGAAGTGTGGTAATTAGATGGGGTTAGCAACCGGTCGTGACCGGCCATTGACCGGTCATCGACCCGGCGGGGTTCCGCTTGAGTGAACACCGGGGGGGGGAATTAATCTCCATTTTTTATGGGGGGGGGTTCCGCTTGATTAGTCACGGGGGGGGGGGGTTCCGCTTGATTAGTCACGGGGGGGGGGGGTTCCGCTTGAGTGAACACGGGAGGTTCCACTTGGGCGCTCATGCGGAACTGATCTTCCCACGCGATAGCCGTTATAAAAAGGAGATTGTTCATCGCGCCGCGACCATTAATTAACTCGCATTTGAGTTGTTCGCATCCTTCCTACTCATTACATATACGTTTCGCCAACTTCATTATACAAATCTAATTGCTACTAACCTGAAATTTCATTTACATTAGCACATGTCGTCCTGTTTGAATCACCTTCGCGTGCTTGACGTTATATCTCATTCATCTGTCTTGTTCTCACTTCTACACATCTGACATACTTCTTGTGATGGATACGCAATGTTTGAAATTGAAACTTTTGCGGACACAACATATATTACGATGTAATTCCAGACCTTCTGTTTCAAAGATTAAAACTAATTTAACAAAAGTAAGGAAGAAGTTAAGTTTTAACCCATTATACTCTGCTAGAACTTCGCAGGTTCACGTTGATGATAATGTTATTCACAACATTTTGCGTTCAATGTTACGTTTCCACAACTTCGAACTTGTTACACCTATCGACTGTGTTCAGCAGGTTTTCATATTTTACCCCCACCCTTCTTTATATAAGTGCGCTAACGACAATTCCTGTTTCATTCTTCTATACGCTCTTCGACCGACAACTACTCCGCTCTAAGTTACACTATACGAAGATGGATACAAACCAAGTACAAGTTCACGAAATATCATCTACTACCCACCCGAGAGAGAATCCTCCGAGAACTTCGCCTTCACCGAATCCACAGGACCCCGTCCAAGTTTCGGATGTGTCTTCGACGGCGAGGAATGATCTTGAAGCTATTCTTCGATCGCTCGTCGGTTTCGACTGACCTGTACGACGATCGACGTTAAACTGAACTCTTAGAAGTTCAGTCTTTTTTAAAACTTCCTCCGGATGACCTTGAGGCAATTATCCCCTCTCCTTTTTTCAACTAACTTCTACTTTTGTTCGACTGTTGAATTTTAGTTTTGAACTAACTTTTAATTTATGCGAAGTTTTAGTTGAACCCGGTTAATTTATGCGCACGTTTGGTTCAACCCCAAACTGTTGAATTTCAGTTTTGAACTAACTTTTAATTTATGCGCAAATCTACTTCAAACGCTCACCCCACCTACTCACTCCTCATTTAATATACGACCGGAAGCTGTGTGCCCCGGCACGTGGCTTCCGGGGCATGTGCCCTGAGCCAGAAGTAACCAAATCTAACTACTCCAGTAGCTGATAGTTGTGGTACTTGTTTTAAAATAACAGCATCATGTTCTTCCGTGCCTAAATTTATATTTGACAATTTTTTATTTTTTCCATCCCACTTGTCATTTTGTAGTTGTAGTAAGGTAAACTTTTCACTTCCTTGCATAAACTCATCACCTTTCTTTGACACTACTTGATTTTGTTTAACAAAAGTGGATGTTTCTTTTTTTAAGCTTTCATTCATTTGTTTCACGGTAGCAGCATCCGATGGAGTTGAACCATCTTTCAGATTGGACAACACTTTTCCATGACAATCAATAACAGCATCATTATATAAAATACAATTATCTTTAATATATTTTATATTAACACCATCACTTTCTTCTTTAGGATATCCAATATCGTTTATAGTATATTTATAAAAGGAAAATCCATCCTTTTTCTTTTCTGGTATTACAGAGTGCAAATAACGCTTATTGATTGTATCTGTATCATCGGTTGGGTCTGCCACATTAGTTATTTTATAATTTAAAGCATTGTACATTTTTCCACTTTTAGTCTTTTGCAACAGTAAAGCGTAATCCATCGCAGATAGCAAATAGCCTTTATTAACAACATCTCCATTGTTGACTGGTTTTGCAACATTAATAACCCTGTGAGATTTTGCATCATACAGTTGGTTGTTGTCAAGTTTTAAACTTGTAGATGTTTCCTCCTTTACTGTTTTTAAATTTGTTGCATCTCCATCTTCTTCTGGATCTTTAACAAACTTTAAACGTTTATTATTTATGTTATAGTCACCTTCGGGTGTTTGCGGTAATCCACTTCTTTTTCTGTTTTCTCCAACTTGCACTCCTAACGCGGAGTAACGTCCGAACTTGTCAACGCTCATGTTAGAACTGACACATTATATGCCTGCAACTCTTATATATCCGCGGACGATTATACAATTATGCCGCGATTCCTGAGTTCGTCAATCAGAGCTACCCATTCATTATTTAAACCTGTATGACCAGCTTCCATGGCTTCATGCAATAGTCTCATTCTATCAACCAATTTATTGATGTCGTTGTAGTAGATCACATTTGTATTGTATAGATTTTTCATCAATCCTTTACCAGATGTTGAAGTATCTCCTTTACTCTTTTTACCATGTTGTTCAAGAAGTGATAAATCCATAAGTGATAGAGATTTTCTTTTCAGTGGTTGTCTCACCGCTGGTGCAGTACGTAATGTTGGCAATTTTCGTGGAGGAAACAACTTTTTTATAACGATGTTATATTTTGTTGCACGTGAACGATTAATCATTCCATCCTTTAAGTAGTTTCTTTTATGAGCGTTAGTATTTTGTAGAATCTCCTTAAAAACACATAAATCTTTAGATGAATATCTTAGTGGTATGTTTTTAAAAATTAATTCATATAATCCTTTTGTTCCTTTATATCTGTGCTCACCAATAATGATGTAATCATCTTGTGTTATTTCAAGCATTGAATCGCCGATCTTTAATTCATTCCCATCAATTCTTGCTCCGTATATGTGTGATCTACTCAAATTTGGGTTTGATTTCATGTCATGTAGCATTTTCATTATATATTTTCTTCCAAGAGGTCCATGTTGTAATATATCGCTACTCAATTGAGTTAAATTTGGAATAGATTGTTCTGCTTCTGGTATTGGCTGTTCTTCTTCCTTTTCAACAATTGGTTCTTCTTCTTCTTTTGTTTCTTCTTGCTCACTAGCACTTGTATATGAATCATCATCTTCTTCTTTTTTTAATGCTTGTACTTCTTGTTTAGAAACTGGTAGTAAAACATCTCCTTCATAACGAGGTTTACCAATAGTTTCTGATATCTGTTTTAAAGGTTCCGTAATAGGTTTAAATGTAGTCTCTAGAAATTCTTCTCTTTCACTTAAACCCATCCTCAATGCACGATTCTTCATCCTAATAGAATCACTGAGTGATTTTATTTCTTTCAATAGTTTTTCTTGATTCACCATGTTTACACTGTGAAGTTCAACGTGTAACTAGATGTAGCATCGGTAGTTCAACGCATAAATACAAATTTATCCAACCCTATACGATATCTACCATTTTTAATATCTTCTTCCTTCATAATAACGAGAAAGCTATATTTCTCATTCCATGCTTTGCCACACATCTCTTTAAATTTTTCAAATGGCATATCCGCATTTACATGATCATTATATATATGCTTTAAATTTGTTTCATCTTGCTTGAAGATGATCAACATATTTGCATTGTCTCTTATAAGTTGTTTTGGAATTTTACTGTATGTTTGACCAATGTAAATGCTATCAATATTATGATGTCTTCCCATAGCAAAATAATTCCTTATTGTGTCATGATTTTCACAAGAAACATCGTCAAATATAAAAATAGAAAATGGTTTTGCTTCATTTGGTTGCATAATTGTTTCACTGGCATTAAACTTGTAAAAATTTACTTCAGGTACACTTGCAAGTACTTTATCCAATAATTGATATTTTGGTTGTTGCAATGATTTTGAAAAAATGTATATATTGTTAAAACGCAATCCTTTAGGATTAGTTATAAGGTTAAAAACAACATTAGTTTTTCCACAATTTGAAGGACCAGTTATTAGACATCTTATCGTATTTGGTAGTAATTCACCATGTTTTCCATGATTTAACTTATCATTGTCAACTGTCAATTCATCAATGTTATTGATATTAAATCGATCTTTTTGTTGTACAATCTCCATCTTGTATAAAGGTTTAACACACAATGAGCTATTAAACAACTATACTAAGTCTTTTGAAGGAATCCAAGAGTCTTCACTTTTATCAAACCCTAACCACCGGACTTTAACCATATCCTTTTTCCTTTGTAAAATCTTCTCGACAAGATATACATCACCGACTGTTGATTTCAACAATTCATGTCCGTAAAATCCACCTTGAAGTAATTCACCCTTGTTATCCTTTAATAAATAGGTTTCAGGTATAGTTGGTTGCACTTTATAAATTGTAAATACTTCATTAGTCCAATTTGGTAGATATCTTTTACTAAATACACCTTTGTATTTGCTTATACGAACTTTATCGTTGACCTTGAACTTCTTTGGTTGCAATTTTTCCAATTTTGGTGTTGTATTATTTTTAATGCGTTGTAATACAATTTTGGCATTAGCACTATTTACCTGGATAGGTTTCATTCCAATGGTACGATGATATTTGTTGTTATACTCTTTTATAAGTTGTGGTAATATGTCATACCACACGTATGATCCTCTTTTTGAAAATTGTTTATACATCGCACCTTTTAATGTTCTATTGAATCTTTCAATTATTGAAGCTTTAACTTCAGAATTTGTAGAATAATGATTTATTTGATATTTCTTCATCAAAGCTCCAAAGTCTTTATTAAAATATTCTTTTCCATCATCGGTCTGTAGATGTTTAATTTTAAATTTATTTCTTTGTATTGTGGTTTCCATAGCTTTTGTAACACTTTTACCAGTCTTATCCTTCAATGGTAAAGCGTCAGCTATTTTAGTAAAACAGTCTATAATTGTTAAAATATATTTAAATCCTTTATTTAATTTACTGTGCGGTATCATTTCAATGAGATCAGCTTGATAAAGATCATTCATTCCTTTAATGATTGTACTTCTTCTTGGAAATCTTCTTCTTGCTGGTTTATGTAGTTCATTTACAATCTTGTCCTTCACACTTTCCATCTTCAGATGTTGCTTGTACACCGCATGTAAAAATAATGATCCATAAAATAGTTTATTCTCATTTATATAGTTTGAATATAGGTCAAGGCCATTTCATATTAGTGTAAAAAAGAGGGAACATGGCATTGGGCTTGCCATGTCCCCTCTTCTTTACGGAAAGGAAAAAGGAAGAAGGTAGAGGACGAAGAATAGGTTTACTGGTCGATAGGGTTTAGAGAGTAGTGGCCGAATGGTAAAGTATTAATTTTATCTTCTAAAATATGGCGCTTGTCATCTTTGTAGCTTAATGCCCACTTTGTTTGTTTGACACTAAAAAGTTGATGATTATAACTTCTAATAGTGTTGAACGTTGCAGTTGTTTCAACATTTTCAAACAAACATCTTTTATAATGTTCAAACTGTACGTTCTTCTTCAGGAAAGAAGTTTTTATTCCTTTGGCCTTCTTCGTGACTTGATGTTCGTTCCTCTCGTTTATGTACAGTTGAAATGAATACAGTTTGGACATTAATGCTACAATTTCCATCATCGGCACACCATTTGTTTCATCTTTAAATTTTCCCAATACTTTCTTATTTCTGTCATAGTCGTAATTTGGATAATCCTTAGGATAATCGGAAAAGTCGAAATCATCTTTATATATAAAGGTGCGTAGATCTTCATACATGTCATTTGTTTTAATCCAGTAAATTAGTGCATCCGTGTCCATATATGCAATACCAATGTTCTCTCTTCCATAATAGTTAACCATCTTCTTATAATGAAACTCGTACATATGTGTTTTTGAAATATCCAAGATTGACATTCCAAGATACAAAGGACGATCCATTGTAACTGACTTCTTGTTCATGGAAATAACAACTAGATTTTCATTAATAATTATAGATGAACCAAAGTTTGGTTGTTGCACCAATTTCTGTAATTTTACTGGATCAGTTACCAATTTGATATCCTTATGTTTCCTTTTGTTTTCCAAAGTCTTGCCAAATATTGCGTTATTCATTAATTTGAAAAAATCTTTTTGAAAACTTGATGTAGCGGTGGCTCTTCTTCTTGTGTTGTTGTCGATGTAAGGTTTTAACCAACAAGATTGAGAAAATTGTAGTACTCGATTAATTTTTGTAATTCTCAATCCTAAGTCTAAAGCTTGTTGTATCATCCAGTAGTGTCCAACATATCGAGACTTGTCGGTTAAAGTCATCATTAATTTTGGCCATCTTCCAGTAGGGGAAATTTCAGTCTTCGGAAGAAGTGGTAAATCATAATGTTGATCATGAAGATGTTCAGGATATTCAAAATTAACATCAAAAATGTAACCAGTTTCACCATGCTTCGGTATATCCATTATGTTTCCAATCGATTCTGGATCTATCCATTTAAAATTATCATATGGAAGGGGATTCGACATTGCCCATCCGTATAAGTTATTTGCATCAAAATAACCCAGGAATGTTGTTGGTTTTGATGCATCATAATCGGGCAGATACTTGTTGTTCGCCTTGAAATGTCGTGTAACGCTTTGCGTCAATCCCCCTCGAACTCCTGACTCTAACATCATAACCATATTTATATCAGTAAGAAGTTGTATTTTACAATTTGTTTCTTTCAACATAGCTTGCCATGCTAATCCAGGTGAAGTGTACGAATGAAGAGGGTCCAATCCATATGCCGCAAAACATGTATTTCTAAATTCTTCCATTATATCACATAGTAAAGTTACATCCAATTTAACATAAAAATCTGAATATTCTCCCAATGTTCTAAATCCTAAATCGTTCCATACTTTACATGCATGATCATAGTCCTCTTGAGATATGTCCATGTCATAAAGTTTACTTTTGAATTCTTCTTTAGCCGGAAGTGATGTTTCATTAAATCTTTCTAAACTGTCTATGTAATCATATGGAAACACACCTTTCCGAAGTACCAAATCCAGTTTGTCGTTATTTACAATCTTCTTTGTTTCGATGAAATCTTGTTTCCTTAAATTTTCTGAAAGTTTGGACAAACTCGACGGCATAAATCTGTAGGAGTCCAAGAATCTTAGTTTCATGTTTCCAACTTCTTTGGAAAAACTTATGAACTTCTCTGAAGTTTCAGCTAACACATCGATTTTACCGTCGTCTCTTCCTAGTTCAGGTATTATAAAATGAGCATCGTACCCACTGAGGTTATGCAGAACCACAGGAATAAATAGTGGTAAACGATAGCTCAAGTTGCATTTATTACAAGCAGCACCCCTGTAATAACCTGTGAGGTGATCGTGATCTTTAACTTTATAATTCTCAATAGTAAAATCATTTTTGCATAAGAAACATCGAGTTGCATTTTCATGTTGAATTTCTTCTTCTTCCTCCATCGGTTTCATTGGTACAATATTTGTATATAATCTTTGTGCATTTCCAGCTATTGAATATAAGTGATCAAGAAATATTTTTTCTACATTTTCACCACGATATATTAGAGGTTCTGAAGTTAATCCATATCTGTTTAAATGTTCTTCTGATAATGTTGATTTAACCATTAAACAAAAACTATTTGGTTTGTGCATTTGATATTTGACACTTTTTCTAGCTTCACAATTTTAATCTTCTATAGGAATTAGTGTTGATTCAAAGTCCGCATATACAACTATAGGGATACGGTATTAATGATGAACCTTTTGAAATGTAACAAATGCTCTGTTTTCCGAAGGTAAATTAATCTTTGCTTCATAATTATTGTTACATAGCCTTTTGTGCTCTTGTAACCATTCTCTTCCTTGTCTTCCTTCTCGTTGAAAATTAAAACATCTCTTGCAAATTATCTTTCTGTGTCGATCTTTAGAAAGCTGCTTGTTAACAAGAGAGTCGAATTTCTTTATGTACACATAGTGAGACACATCTCCTCGCGTTAGTAGTAGTAAATCCGTATGATCTGGTAGCTCTTCTTTTACAACACCTAAAGGATACACTTTGTTTGAACTATCTAATGCAAAAACATTGATAGATGTACCAGGATTTTTCTTCTCAAATTTTGATATATCTTTCAGTGATACAGGGTAAGTAATTCCTTGAAAATTGTACCTATGTCTTTGATTTTCATAGTGTTGGTTAGGTTTATCGAAATGATTTGGTACAAACTTAGATGTCATCGCATATCTAAAACATTCATTATCTTGATTTTTCACATTAATACATGATCTTGTATCCTTAATTCTTTTGGGCAAAGGAATGTAACTAGATCCCATTAGTCCATATCCATGTTTATGAACTCTTATATCTAATACTTCAATACTTGTAAGACTCCATCCGGATCCTCTTCCTTCGTGTTCCTGAATTTTTGTTAATATTTCTTCTATACAGTTTTCTACTATTGAATCAATGTTTGAACTTTCCATAATGGTTCGGTTTTTTGTTATGAATCCTCTTGGTGATAATTCTTCTTGTACATTTATAAACATAGCTTCTAGTAGTAAACCAAATTTAAGAAAGTTCAATCTTTTCAATTCTTCTTTTAAAGTTTTACTTACGATTGGTTTTGCTTCTCTAATAAATTCTTCTAGCTTCAAGTTTTCATTTTGAATCTTATGATGCATTACTACTTTACCGGGTAATGCAAATACTTGTAGATTTGGTAAAGTAGTTGAAGATGTTGCAGTTATTTCATCTTGTTCTTCTTGTTCTTCTTGTTGTTCTTGTTGTTCTTGTTGTTCTTGTTCTTATTCTTGTTCTTGTTCTTGTTCTTGTTCTTGTTCTTGTTTTTCTTCTGGGTTGTTGTGAATTAGTTCTTTATGACAGTCTAATAGAATTTCATCGTGAAACGATTCCGAACATTTATCGCAACAATACATGTTGAGATGTTTACTCTTCGAAATTTCACCAAGAAATGAAATGGGCTCTCATGTTCCTCCTTTTATAACGGTTCCCCCACCACTATTTCATCTTCTTCACTATCCAAGGAAATCAAACATTTTGAACAAAAATATTAACCTTCTACAAACTAATTGTTCATTCGTGTTCTTTATTCCCATTGGAGTTTTAGTATATACTTCTTTATTTTCAAGCTTTAACGAACTTTCCCCCCCCCCCCAACTAATTGTAGTTACTTTTAGGTGGAAATGGCTACAGCACAGACACTTGGTTAAACTAAATTTGTGCATAAATTAACTAAAGTTAAACTAAAAATTCGCATAAATTAAAAGTTAGTTCAAAACTAAAATTCGACAGTATTAAAAAAACTCTAACAGTTGAACAAAAATAAACGTTAGTTCAAAACTGAAATTCAACAGTGTTAACCAAATTCTAACAGTCGAACAAATAGGTCAAGGTAATCCAATTTAACGCGAGAACGAGGAATAGAGCACTAAGTGGCATGTTAGTCCATTACCACAAAGTGATCTATTCCTCGCTCTCTATTCTACATCTACTTTTTTGGGTTTACTTATTTATATTAAAATGTTCAAATTTTACTATGTAGAATGTCCATTCTTGCTCTTCAACTCTTCGATTGTTTTTAGCAATTGTAACAAATATTCGTTAGTTTTCACCAAAGTCTTTATTTTGCTACATCCAATTTCAATGGAAGGAATTATAAGTTGTAATTTTATAAGTTCAATCTTTTCTTTCTTGCGAATTTCTCTCTTTATTATGTTGTTCCTTATTTTTGCTGAAGATTTAAACTCCATGTTGTTTCTGCTAAAGCCACAATAATAAAAGTCTCTTCAAACAACCTGCATTTATACACATTCCCCCACCATTTTATAATCCCCACTCCTTTTCCCCTTCTTTATAGGATTTGAAAGGGATAGGGTGTAGGGTGGGGGAAGGGTAATTTTGTTATTACACTAGTTGTGCAAGAAAATAGCCGCCAGTGTCCACACCTTGTTCATAGCACTCCATCATAGATTGTGCCCACTGCAACATGTGGTCTCTGTCATTTGGTGTGACAAGGAAAGAATGACTATCACCATACAATATAAAAGAGTCAATTCGTACATAACATCCTGAGTCCAACCATTTATTAGCTTCAGCCATAAACTTTTCTATTGTATCAAATGAAAATTGTGGATCAATTGCTATGACTTTATGTTCTTCACTAAGTTCAACAGTATAATCATCATCGTCCTCATCATCTTCACTTTCACTGTCGTTACTTAAAGTGTCTTCAGATTGTTCAAAAACATCAGAAATTTCGGAAAAATTGAAATTTTCATTCAGACGAGGAGGCATTTTGAAGCAAGAAATATTGTAAACAGCAGAGACGAAACGACAAGAGCGGCGTGTAGAAGAAAAATGAAGGGGTGACCAACGCTCGCTCCGCTTTTATAATAGTATGCAAATGAGGGGTAGGAGCTGACCGTGACCAGTCATCGACCCAAAGGAGTGGGGGGAAGTACTTTTCTTACTACTTGGATGGAAGTAGGTTAGTAGGTCACGAGACTTAGAGTGTTAAAAAATAATGGGGGAGAAACACAACGCTATAACGCATTGTGTTTCTCCCCCAGTATTTTTTTAAGCAATAATTTGGAAAAAGCTATGTGAATTTACTTGCTACGCCCCCACCTTGTAATACCATCCAGTTTGTGTCTGAGGAGATAGTCTTTAGAGTCTAACTCATAAACGGATTTCTCTTTGCGCAAGGATTCAATCACTTTAATATTATATCTTACGCCGTTACAAGTTGCCAAAATGTGTTCGTTGTCAATAACACTTTCAAAAAAATAGACACAACCTCTCTTAAGCCTATTTCCTTTCACACCAATAATTTTGGATTGGTATTCAACAGTGGGGGTTTCTGTCACTTGTGGTTCAGAAATGTGTTTTACGACATGTACACGGCAAAAACTTTCGTTTTTTACACATTTCCTCCCACAAGGTGATCCTTTCTTAATTCCCCTAGTAAGCATTTCAGGGCAAGTAGTGGGACGGCTAAATGCCCTACGACGCTGTTCTTGTAATAATTGAAATTGCTCTGAAGGAGCGGGTTTAGGAGTAGGTTTAGGAGTAAGTTTAGGAGCTGGTTTAGGAGCTGATTTAGGAGCTGATTTAGGATATGATTTAGTAGCAGGTTGAGAGGATTCAGTTTTGTGATAGGTATGATCTTCAGGTGTACTAAGTGGTGGGGTAGGAGGCAATGGTGATAGTGGGATAATGGGTGTGCTAAGACGATGAACAATGGTTTCAACGGAAGGGGTATTAGGATGGTGGTGAACTGGCTTCTGCGGTGGCGGCATAGTAGTTGATGGTGGTGCGGAGTCCTTTGAAGGCGAAGGCGAAGGCGGTGAAAAAATACTACGAAGTCTAGAAGTGTTGGTTGGCGGAAGAATAGCTCCAGAAGTTGAAGGTTGAGATGCAAGTCGGTTCTTGTAGCAATCAGGAAGGTTTTTGAGGCGAAGAGTTTTCTTAGGTGCAGGAACAGCCGTAGTAGAAATAGAAGTCGAAGTAGAAGTAGTAGAAATAGTAGTCGGTAGAGAAGACATGGTTATAACTCCAAGTTCGCAGCGTAACGTCTGGAATCAGAATGAAACACTGGCCGCGGCTGGCTCGGCTTTTATAACGGTATGCAAATGAGAGGGGTTAGCAGCCGGTCATGACCGGTCATTGGCCCGGGAGGTGGGGGAAGGAGTGGGGGAGGGAGTGGGGGAAGGGGGGGGCTCCATTTTTTCGGGGGGGGGAGGGGGGGAAGGGGGGGGGGTCATTGACCCTTCCAAAAGTGGGTCAAGGTCATTCAAGATTTATAATGATCCAAGGTGATGGGAACAGTAATACTGTTCCCACCACCCTGTTTGCCTAGCGGTTCCCACTCCCAACCCACTAGTTACGTTCTGCAAGGGAGGTCCCTGGGCCGTCCGCATCAAAGCGTAACTTCCCGTCCGCATCAAAGCGTAACCATTAATTTCAGGGAAACTGGAACAGTTAATGCAGAAACGCAACTCTAACCCCACCCAAACTAATCCCACCCATCATATTCCTAAACAAAATGCAAAAAAGTCCGGCTTGCGGATGTCCCACCCATTTTAAATGAAGTTAAACTGAACTTCTGAATTTACAGTTAATCTACCCCCTAACATCTAGCTGGAAGGCAAAACAAATGCACAAAACAAACATAAATTATTAGTACCAACACATCATTATTAAAAACCAAATAATTCAACACAAGCAAATACCATCATTTTCTTAAAATTAATACACCTTAATGCTAAACACCTCGTAAAATTAATACACCTTAATGCTAAACACCTCTTAAAAATTAATACACCTTAATGCTAAACCCAACTTATAACTAACATCGCAATGCGCAAATTATTTCTTAAATTAAATACAACTTACAACTAACACACACACACACACACATACCACATTGCATTAAAAAACGCAACGTAGTATAAGAAGTTCAAATATATATAGGCCTACTATATATTTAAAACCTCTTGCTGAGTCGCCAACAGCCTTTCGCTATGAAAGTTTGTTGACGACTGACGCTAAGATCAGGCTCGTATTGCTCCTCGGATTCTCGAGTAGTGGGGGAAGTTGTTTCACTCCAGTACAGCGTTCAATCCAGTCCAGTTCGCAGCAGTATAAAAGGAAGGCGAAGGAGTGGGGAGCGGCGCATGGGCAGCGACGCAAAACCAAGGTTTGAGGTTAGAATTATCCATGCGAAGTAGCGCTAAAGTGAGTAATACAGGACTAGGCGCATGCGCAATAGCATAGTCACTCTTCCGATCCAAAGTACTTGTTGCATGCACATAGGTTTGAGGTTAGAATTATCGTCGGCGACCGACGATGACCGGGTGACCGGTCATTGGCCTGAAGGAGTAGGGGAAGGAGTGGGGGGAAGGGGTGGTAGGGGAAGGGGCGGGGGGGGAGGGGGGGAGGGGGGGAGGGGGGAGGGGGGGGGGTCATTGACCTTTCCGGTCATTGCCCCAAAGCCCCCTACTTCTCTTGCCATCTGTCCGCCAGCTGCCCGTAGTAATTGGCGCTATAAAACCAGGTAGTTGGTCGGCATCTGCCGGCATTTGGCTAGGGTTATTACTGCCTCTATAAAAGCGGATAGTTTATCGCGTCACAAACATTAATTACCTTGCATCCTCGCAGTGATCACCTCTCATTAGTTTTTATTTTATGACTACTTCATTACTTCTAACATGCAATTTAGCATTCATCAGCATGTGGCTTCCTAGCCACTTCATTAAATGAGTCTAGTTAATTCTAACCTCAAATATTACTACTATAGTGTTCTGTTTCAATATCCTTTACACTTCATTTTATACCTCAGTCTTCTTTTAACTTCTGAATGTAACACATTAGCTATAATGGTTGCACAATGTTTAAGGTTAAAACTTTTGCGAACACAACATATATTACGAAGTACTTCTAAATCTTCAATTTCAAAGTGTAGAACTAATTTAAATAGAGTTAGGAAGAAATACAGTTTTAACCCGTTATATTCCTCTACAACTTCGCAGGTTAACGTTGATGATAGTGTTATTCACGACATTTTACCGTCTATGTTATGCTTCCACAACTTTGAACTTATTACTCCTATCGACTGTGTTCAACAGGTTTTCCTATTTTACTCCCACCATTCCTTATATAAATGTGCTCACCGCAATTCCTACTTCATTATCCTCTATTCTCTTCAGCTAAGCTAGGGTTTGAGGTTAGAATTATCCATGGCGGCCGCCATGTCTAGTTCAGTTTTACCACATAGAGTCGGCGACCAGTTATTGATCTAAAGGAGTGGGGGAAGGAGTGGTGGGGGAAGGTTGTCATTTTATAACCCCTCTCCCTAGGCGGCTCTTCTCATTCAATCGCCAACTTTCAAACGATAAACACCTCTCCCATGGCACAAATGAATTATCCCGCTATCACCAACTAGTTCAACTTTGAACTATTTCTGATGGTAGTTGGGTAGGCTTTTTTAAAACTTACTCTGGATGACCTTGGCATATTTTCCAGATCCCAGTTATAAGTTTCAATTTCAATTTTGAACTAACTCTTAATTTTTGTTCAACTGTTAGAGTTTCTTTAACACCGACGAATTTCAATTTTGAACTAACTTTTAATTTATGCGCAAATTTACTTCACCCTAACGCCAACACTATCGCCATCTCCACCCCAACCTATATGGCATAAAATATAACTACAGCATCTCATATATACCCTCTAACCCCCACCGGAAGCTATGTGACATGGCAGCTGGCGCCAGCTGCCGCGTCACGTGGCTCGGTGGGCACGTGGTCGGTTTTAAAAGTGGCCAAAACACACTACTGCCGCGAGTATCTGCCCCGTGACACGTGTGTGACTACAAGCAACCTGAATTCACTAGGCATTTTTACATGTGTAATATTTGACACAAATACACTCTGATTTCGACAAATAAATGACATGAGCAATTAAACTTTTCTTTATATATATTACACACTACACTACATTTAAATATCATATATTTTACCAAGATATTTACAGTAATTGATAAAGGCATTTGTCTTTGAGTTTATTAATGTCATCGGCAATTATTTAACGACAGTAAAGAGCACTAAAATACTACGATTATCATTAACATTGAAATATTGAACATGAAAATATTACTCTCAAAAGCAATTAACATAAAAATATTGGACATTAAAATAATATTATTAATATGATATTACAATTTTTTTACATATTTAAAGTACAACATTTTGTTCTATTAAAACTCCTTGAGACTAAAATAAAGCCATCCTTTATTACTTAGCACTACTCTACATTTTCTCCTCACGTGAGGCAACAGATACTTTCATATTTATTTAGTTTATCCAATAACTCTCCTTTTCACACTCATATTGCGTCATTCCTTTATTATCAGTTCACTCATCTGTCTCAATCGTCTCACCCACACATCAGTCACACGTCTGTCACACATCTGTGGCCACAGAAATCATTCATTATTCTCACGTACACAAACATTCACACGGACACAAACAGTTTATACTACATGATTCACTTGTCTTCTCTCTATCTGATCCAAGCTGCGTCTATGACGGCTCACCTATTAACAATACATGATTATTTCTTACAATAGGACTCTGTCCTCACCATCGTGACTCAGTCGTGCGGACCTTATCTCGGCCCCGTCAGCTGTTCGCTGCTCTGCGCCGCTACGTCCTTGGCGACACGTTTTCAAGACACAATATTACATTTAAACCCCTGCTTATTTTTTTCTGAATACATTGGTAATATCCACAGTCATAATAGTATTATAATGAATTATAGCTGCTAGTGACTGATACCAGTGATACTAGTGATCTTTATTACCATTATTAATTAGCCTCACTAACTCGTCTTATTAATATATCCTTTACGTAAGAAAACAATATATAGCTATATATGGTAGTTCATAGGTTTGGGTTTCTTGTATTTACGAATATTATAAGAATATTTTAATATTATGTTAACGTATTTAACAAAAATTGTAGCATAAGAGTGAATATTTTGTCTAGAAAAATATATCTTCATTGAAACAAAAAGGCTCGTTGTCAAGGTAAAGGTAAAGGCTTAAGATATTAATTTATTAGTCACTTAAGATATTTATTTATTTACTAATTTCAACAGCAAAGCCACTTTTACATAATAATACATGCATTTTTACAAACATACAACAAAAGTTGGAACACAGCAATTGGATGAGCATAATTATTTTACATAAATTGTTGCAGTAATGAGTGAATTAAGTTACTTAAAAGACTAAGTATAGGAGAATACAAGGTGGCAGCAAAGTATTTTCAAAAAAATAACAAAAAGTGCAGCCTAGCTGAAAATACAAAAATAAATATTTGAGAAAAATAAAAATATACATTATCATGAATCACGTGGATATTTATTACTTTGCAGACGGACGTTTACATAGTTTATTAACATTTTTAATAGTTTTTAATATGATTTAATATTAATAGGAATTCTTTAATTTATCTTAATCTCATTACCTCCTATCGTAAGTAGGAAAGGCTTTTGAGTTAACTGGGTTAAAAGCTGGAGTCAAACTATTAATTCCATTGTTGATAGGCATGTTACATTTTTACTTTTATTAAAATCTATTTTATTGTGATTTTAATTAAATTGTCAAGTCTTTAACTCAAGAGGATATTTAAATAACCAATCAAAGATCTATATCGTTGTAAAAAACCAACTACTTTAATCATAGGAAATAATTTATAGAGACAAGTATAGCTAACTTTAGAATGAATCACTTAACTGCATTCAATGTAATTACATATTATTTTACATGCTATGTAAATGAACTGATAAAATTAAGCGTAAACACAAATTTCAATTTAATTTACAACTCTTTATTTAAATTCATTACTTCTTTAGACTTTCATAAATCCCACCGAAACATCACCATTGAAAAAACAACTAAAGTATACAAACTGTAAAAACTTTGCGAAAACTACATATTTTTCTAAGTAAAAAAAATTGATAAAGAACAAACAACACTTTATAATAATAAATAATTATATGCATTGTTTTTAACGATTATGTTGTTTTAAGTTATAATTAAGGAGAGGCAGGTAAAAAACCTTGTCAGTTTGATGGACGGGGTTGGGCAGTGGATTTATTTCACTGAAGCCGAGCGCTATCAGTCAAGCTCACAAACTTTACAGAGATTCGATTGGAAATCAAGATAGTTTGGAAAACAGCAAGAACGGATTGATTGGATATATAAATAGAGGTTGGTATAAAGATGTTTATATATGTATTTGTGTGTAGCGTTTTTGTTTTTGTTTGTTTGTCTTTTTAAACAAAGACGGAACTTACTGTACACTTTATAATGTATGTATGGAATATTATTATTTATTTCATCCTATAAGTTAATACATGGTTGAAAACCAGAGATCTTAATATATTTGCGGAGTTCAATTAAAGTGTTTAGTAATTAGGGTTAAGTACTATAGCCCTTTAATGTTTAAGGCCGAAGCAATTCTTTGCAAGAATAAAACTTATTTGAAATTTTATTATTGTGTTAATAACTTTATTTTTGACACACTACTGTTTACAATGAAAGCGGATCACGGCTATTTAGATTGTTAGAATAATTGGAATACATAATAAGAATTATTTGTCGACTTGATAACGTTAAAAAAAAACCAAGTATTCGACCATTTGAGTACAAAGAACGGTCTTTTTCGTAAAAAAAACCTTTTTTAGAACTTAATGTTATAAATGGATATATTTATTGTCATTACGCCAAGCATTCAATTCATTTCTTTTTTCAAATAATCAATAACTAGGCATCACTCAGAAATTGGAATTCAACAGAAATTTAATTTGAACTGTACCCAAATAATTTTAAATAATATATTGTATATCTTAAACACCTCTTTCTCCATCTTGTTTTGATTTTGTTGCATTTTATTGCAAGACCTTTTTATTGACTCGATTAGCTTTCTTAAATAAAACGTCTTAACTTGTAATTTTGTAAGCCTATGGGGCACATGATTTTGATCTGAATTATAAATAAGGAATTCTGCTCATCTTCAAGAGCATAACTTTCTAAAGGTATGCGCGAATGTCTCCTACGATAAACACAAGTTGAGAAAAAATTAGGAAAAGTGACATGCTTGCCTATTAATATAAAGATTGTGTATATTCCGGTCTACAGCCTCTTAAAATGGTCAAGATTTTATTATCTTTAGTTAACTTACTAAATGTAATATATGTATTGAAGTGGATGTTGTTTGCTTGTATTAGATCAGCTATACAGTAACTTTATATATGTATGTTGAAGTTGCATATAAAAAAATTACAGATTTTAATATGTCATTTTATTTTACCTAACAGTATATTTCATGACAAATTCAAGAGGTAAAATATTTTTAAATGTGATAACATGTAAAGTTTCGTTCACTTTCAAGATGATTCAAGATAAATAAGTAGTGAAACATTAGTTTTAATCACCAAGACGGAAAGTGCTTTCTTTCCGCGCGCAATCGCGTTTTAAGAGCAAGGCATTGCCGAGCTCGAAAATGCAGAAAACACACTTTCAGTCCTAGTGATGAACAAGATGTTTCATCATAGGTATACTTCAGAAATGTAAAGATAATAGCTAGTTTAAAATGATGTAAGTAGTGGCTTTTGGCCACTCCTGGGCCAGGTCAAGGTCATCGGTTGGAAGTGGCAGGTGTGGGGTTGGAAGTGTGGGGTGACAGTGATGGATGGGTTTGGGAAGTGGGTCAAGGTCATCCGGAGGAGGTTTTTAAAAATGTATTTATTCAAACAAAGTCTTCTTGTGATAGTTGCATGAAAGGAGAGCTCCATAGGTGTTTACAGTGCGAGTCGATAGAGTAGAATGAGACATGTGTCCATGGAAGAACGATCATATAAACCCGGTAATATAGTGAATAAGAATAATTGGACAGTGTCGTCAATAGGTGTAACAAGATTGAAATGTTGATACTGCAGCATGTCAGTTAGTTAAGACAGCGTGCAAAACAGTATCAGTACAGTATGCAGCGTTGCACAGGCTAGGTTTTGCAAAATACAACGGGTGAAAACTGTAGTATTTCTTAAGCTTAGCCAATGTAGTTAATTAATTATTAATGTAGTTAAGCCACCGAAATGGCGTGCGCGCGGCAGCAACCCCTCTTTTTATGCGATCGATGAGTCACGTGCGACGCCCCTCCAACCCCCTCCCCGAGAAAACCGCATAAAAGAGCGAGCTTTGGGATAGCTCGGTTATTTGTCAGTCGGCTGCGGCTACGGTCACAAGAGTCAGAGGAAGAGACAGATAGTTTAAGAAAAGTATCGATAATAGCGGAAGTTAATTAATTATTCAGTTGTAGGATTGGAAGTATCGCTCTGTGGATAATCAAGTGAGGCCACAACTGTGATTGAACAGGTAACTATCGTATTATAGCAATAATTGTAATATTAAACGGTTGTAAAGTGTATAAGCTGCAGGTGTGCAAGTAATGCCCCGTGCACGATCAAGTAGGATTACAATAGTGAATTGTACAGGTGAATCTTATGCTGTAGCGATAACTATAATAGTAGACGGTTGTAAAGTGTATAACCTGCAGGTGTGCAGGAAATGTCCCCGTGCACGATTAAGCCGGATTATAATTGCTGATTGTAGAGGTATTGTACATATGAAGAGTTAAAAATAGTGAGTAAAACAAGTGTAAGTATTAAACGTATGTTACTAGTTGGTAGATACTAACGGATTAGCTCTTACCGCTGTGGTGTCGCCGGCCTATATGGGAGCCGCGCGGCCGCGTCGCGGCTTAAATAGGGGTGCCCACTCACGCGTGACCCCCCCCCCTCCCCCCCCCCGCCACTGACCGGAAGCCGGAAGCCCCCCCCCCGACGTCACAGCGTCTTGGGTGTAGCGTGTAAGAAGTACCGACCAGGCCAAGGATTATGAGCATTAGTAATGCATTTCCAAACAATAGTCTATTGTATGTTAAAAACAAGTTGCGTGTTTCGGCGGCCTATTTCCGTTGGAACTATAATTAAGCGGTGGAAGAGGGTGGATAACAATCGACGATAATTATGCTGCCACGCGATGGGGAAAGCTGCGGATGTACTTGTCAGCGGATGTAATTTGATGCTATCTAATGCAAATTGAGAGGTACAAGGCTCCACCTGCGTTTTAGGCGACCCACATGTAACAAAGCACATCCGTTTGGAATTTTCCACTGACGTTTCTGGTAAGTTCCGCGCCCCTCAAACCCCTCCCGGCCCCCCACCACTCTGGGAGCCGAGAACTACCCCGACGACTATTGCCGCCGCAGTCGGGCTCGGAACTCCGGACGCGGCGCTCCGACCCGACTCAGAGGGCAACTCAAATGTATAAGCGGCCGATATATATTTGAGTTACTCTTGTTGTTAGGCTATTAATATTTGTTGTGTCTGTGTGTGTGTGTCTATGGTTTTAGTCTTAATATGTGTTAGTTTTAAGGTTTAACTTGCGCATTGCGATGTTAGCATTAAGGTGTGTTATGGTATTATTTATTTATGTTTAAGAAATGTGTTTTTAATTTTAAGTATTGGATTATGGTGTGTGTGTGTGTGTGTGTGTGTGTGTGTGTGTGTGTGTGTGTGTGTGTGTGTGTGTGTGTGTGTGTGTGTGTGTGTGTGTGTGTGTGTGTGTGTGTGTGTGTGTGTGTGTGTGTGTGTGTGTGTATGTACGATTATGTCTGTGTTTATCTGTGTACTAATAATTTTTTATATTCCACAGCTAGCTGTTAGGATGGGTAGATTAAATTAAAATGTAAATGTAAATTGAAGAAGTTCGATTGAACTTCATTAAATATGGGTGGGACATGCGCGTTGTGCCGTAGGTAGGGCATATTTTTATTGTTTTTGATTTTTGTTTTTTAATTTTGGTCAGGCAAAAATATGTTTGGGTGGGTTTAGATTAAGGGTGGGAGGTTAGAGTTGTGTCTTGCACTAGCTGTTTTAGTGTCCCTAACTACCACATGGTCAAGCCCAGTGCCAAATGGCCCGAGACTGGCCGCCCGTATCACAGCTCACCAAACTGGATCGCCAAAGTGCGTGCGGGCAAAAAAAATTGGGATCCCTCGCAAGACGTAACTTTTTGGGTTGGGATTGGGAGTGTTTGAGGAACACAGGGTGGTGGAGACGGTTACGGCCGCCTCCATCATCTTGGATCATTATTATTTTTTGGTGACCTTGACCTAAATCCACTCATGCATAACTCCCCCCCCCCCGACGTCTTAGCTGTACTGTCTTAAGTATAATGTCTTAAGTGTAGCGTCTTGACCTTGACCTTGAACTTGGCGAGCCCCCCCCCCCCCGACGTCACAACGTCTTAGGTGTACCGTCTTAAGTATAATTTCTTAAGTAAAATGTCTTAAGTGTATCGTCTTGACCTTGACCTTGAACCCGGCGAGCCCCCCCCCCCCCCCCCGACGTCACAACGTCTTAGGTGTACCGTCTTAAGTATAATGTCTTAAGTAAAATGTCTTAAGTGTATCGTCTTGACCTTGACCTTGAACCCGGCGAGCCCCCCCCCCCCCCCCCCCGACGCCACAACGTCTTAGGTGTACCGTCTTAAGTAAAATGTCTTAAGTGTATCGTCTTGACCTTGAACTTGAACCCGGCGAGCCCCCCCCCCCCCCCGCCAGCCAAGTGCTAACAAATTTACTTATAACTTGAGAACGGTTTGCCAGAATAGGGCAAGCGATACATCATTGGAAAGCTCTAATTAGGAGTAATATTGTGGTAAAGACAGAATTAAATTATTTCCTTTTAATAAAAATTTATTATTAAAAGAAACCCCCCACTCATTGACTTGCCTATATAAGAGTGTCGTGGTTTGCGTTGGGACATTCATTGGCAATAATAGCTAGAGTGAACATGTCTCCCCGAGATGCTCCAATATTTTTATAACAAATGTACAAAAGTTGAAGAAGTATTGGAGGTGGATGAAGAAATCAATGAAGAAAACGATGTAGAAAACGATGTAGAAAACGATGAAGAAAACAATGAAGAAATTGAAGAGCCTTTGTTAAGCGAAAATGTTGTAACAAGAATATTTGTGGATCCGAATTCTCCAATGGATATTATAGGAAGGTTTGTAATTGAAGTTATGACATGGATAGAAAATGAAAGATTAGTAAACATAGCATCTCCAATTTTAGTTGATGATAGACCCACCTTTGGTGTATATTGGCGTAACAGTGATCTGTTATGGCTATGGGAGGAGGCATATGTGGAGTATTTGCAATTGGAAGAAAATATAGGCTTTAATCATTACTTTTCAGCTTTAGTCTTAACCTACTATTTTTAACATCTCACTAAAAATCTTACCGTTCCCCCCCCCCCACTACAACTGGGAGGCTATAAAAAGGGAGCAGTAGAGAAGCATTTCATTTCGCTGCTAAATTTCAAAGAGTAAACATCAACAAGATGTATCAATGTGAAATTTGCTTAGAAACTTTTCATGATAATATTCTACTAGAAATACACAAAGAGTTATTCCATAATAATAATGAAGATGTAACAGAAACCGAATATGAAGATTTAAAACTATATGGAGAAGAACAACAAGAAGAACAACAAGAAGAACAGCAAGAAGAACAACAAGAAGAACAACAAGAAGAACATGAAGAACCATTAGCAGGACCATCTAATGAAATACCGAGTTTAAAAGTATATGCTTTAGAAGGTAGAGTAGTAATGCATCACAAAATTCAAAATGAAAAATTGGAATTGGAGCAGTTTTTTAAAGAAGTAAGAAAAATTGTAAGTAGAACACTGGAAAAAGAATTGAGAAGACTAAACTTTATTAAATTTGGCATATTATTAAATGCTATGTTTACTAATGTAGAAGGAGAAATCTCACCAAGAGGATTTATGACAAAAAAACAGACCATAATGGCAAGTTCAGATATTAATTCAATAGTTGAAGATTGTTTGGAAGAAATTTTAACAAAAATTCAAGAACATGAAGGAAGAGGATCTGGTTGGAGTTTGGTTAGTATTGAGGGTATGGATATCAGAGTTCATAAACACGGCTACGGATTAAGGGGTAGCAGTTATATTCCGCTCCCAAAGAAAATTTCAGACACCAAATCGTGCATAAATGTTCAAAATGAAGATATGGAATGTTTTAGATATGCAATGACGGCAAAATTTGTACCACCTGACCATGCGGTAAGACCTAGTAAAGAATATGAAGAACAAAGATATAGATATAATTTCCAAGGATTGACTTACCCAGTGGCTTTAAAGGACATCCCAAAATTCGAAAAACAAAACCCTGGAACATCTGTTAATGTTTTCGGTCTGGACAGTTCAAATAAAGTGTTTCCATTGCGTGTGGTAAAGAATGAACTACCGGATCATAGGGACTTGCTATTACTTACAAGAGGTGATGTTTCACACTATTTATGGATCAAAAAGTTTGAAACTCTTGTTAATAACCAACTGTGTAAAACTAGACATAAGAAGATAATTTGCAAACGATGTTTCAATTTTCAACAAGAAAGAAGAAATGGAAAAGAATGGTTACAAGAGCATAAAAAACTATGTAACAACAACTATGAAGGAAAAATAATGTTACCATCACCAGATAAGGCCGAGCTAAAATTTGAGAAGATATCTCATCAGTACCGTATGCCCATTGTTGTTTATGCGGATTTTGAATCTACACTTGTTCCTATTGAAAATAATGATGATGAAGCCAAGAAAAGTGTTAAGTACCAAATGCATGATCCAAACAGTTTTTGTTTATTGATTAAATCTACACTGTCAGAAGATCATTTAAATAAATATGATCTAACTTCAAAACCTGTCATATATCGCGGTGAAAATGCTTCTAAAATTTTCCTTGACCACTTATATTCGATAGCAGAAAATGTACAAAAATTGTATAGTGATATTGTACCAATGATACCGATGGATGAAGAAGAAGAGATTCAGTATGAAAATTCAACCCATTGTTATTTATGTAAAAATGAATATACTTTGGAAAATCACAAGGTACGTGATCATGACCATCTAACAGGTTATTATAGAGGTGCCGCGTGTAACAGATGTAATATTAACTATCAAATTCGCAACTTTATACCTGTAATTTTGCATAACCTTAGTGGTTATGATGCACATTTTATCATACCGGAATTGGGACGAGATGATGGAAAAATCGATGTGATAGCGGAAACTACTGAAAAGTTTATTAGTTTTAGTAAAACAATTGGAAATATGAAGTTACGTTTTCTAGACTCTTACCGTTTTATGCCATCTAGCTTGAGTAAACTTACTGAAAACTTAAAGAAAGAAAATTTAATAGAAACAATGAAGATTGTAAGTAAAGATAAATTGGATTTGGTTCTCCGCAAAGGTGTTTTTCCCTATGATTACATCGATTGTTTGGAAAAATTTGAAGAAACATCACTTCCGCCAAGAGAAGCCTTCAAGAGTTAAGTTGTATGAAGAGGACATCAGTGAAGAGGACTATCAACACGCTTGTAAAGTATGGAATGAACTAGGAATGACAACATTGGGAGAATATTCCGACTTTTATGTTAAATTAGATGTGACTTTACTTTGTGATATAATGGAAGAATTTAGAGATACCTGTTTTGAAGCATATGGATTGGACCCACTTCATTCTTACACATCACCTGGACTAGCATGGCAAGCTATGCTGAAAGAAACAAAGTGTAGGCTTGAACTTATTACAGATATTGATATGGTTTTGATGATAGAGTCAGGTGTTCGTGGAGGATTGACACAAAGTGTAACTAGACATGTAAAAGCTAACAACAAATATCTCCCAAACTTCGATGCGTCACAACCAACAACATTCTTAGGTTATTTTGACGCAAATAACCTATATGGATGGGCTATGTCAAATCCTCTTCCATATGGTAATTTTAAGTGGGCGAACCCAGATTCGATAGGCAATATAATGGACATACCCAAAGATGGAGACATTGGTTACATTTTGGATGTGGACTTTGAATATCCTGAACAACTGCATGACCACCACTACGATTTACCACTATTGGCCAAGACGGAAATATCTCCAACTGGTAGATGGCCCAAGTTAATGATGACGTTAACCAACAAGTCAAGATATGTAGCTCATTATTGGACAATACAGCAAGCAATAGAATTGGGATTAAAAATAACAAGAATCAATAGAGCAATACAATTTAATCAATCTTGTTGGTTAAAACCGTACATAGACAACAACACAAGAAGAAGGACTGCAGCAACATCCGCTTTTCAAAAGGACTTTTTTAAATTAATGAATAATTCAATATTTGGCAAAACGTTGGAAAACAAAAGAAAGCATAAAGATGTAAAATTAGTTAGCAATCCGGCGAAATTGCAAAAATTAGTACAAAAACCAAACTTTGGAACGAGTATAATTATTAACGAGAATCTTGTAGCTGTTACCATGAACAAAATCTCAATAACAATGGATCGTCCTCTATATGTGGGAATGTCTATCTTGGATATTTCTAAAACCCACATGTATGACTTTCATTACAACAAGATGGTGAAGTTTTATGGAAGAGAAAACATCGGGATAGCATATATGGATACAGATGTTTTCATTTATTGGATAAGAACAGAAGACATGTATGAAGATCTACGTACTTTTGTATATAATACTGACTTTGACTTTTCAGATTATCCTAAAGATCATCCCAACTATGACTACGATAGAAATAAAAAGGTGTTGGGCAAGTTTAAAGACGAAACAAATGGTGTACCAATGGAAGAAATTGTCGCTTTAATGTCCAAACTGTACTCATTCCAACTGTACATCAGTGAAAAAGACGAACATCAAGTTGTGAAGAAAGCCAAAGGCATCAAGACGTCATATCTAAAGAAGAAAGTACAGTTTGACCATTATAAGAGATGTTTATTTGAAAATGTGGAAACAACCGCAACATTCAACACCATCAGAAGCTACAACCATATATTGTATAGTGTAAAGCAAACAAAGTGGGCATTAAGTTATAAGGATGATAAACGCAACATTCTTGAAAACAACATCAACACATTACCATTCGGCCACTATTCCCTAATCCCCATTGACCAGTAAACCTTTTCTTCGTCCTTTACCTTCTTCCTTTTTCCTTCCGTAAAGAAGAGGGGACATGACAAGCCCAATGTCATGTTCCCTCTTTTTTACACCAACGTAATATGGCCTTGACCTATATATCCTAACCGTATAAAAGAGGATAAACCATTCTAGAGATCAGTACCTTTACAAGCGGTGTGGAAGACACAACTGAAGATGGAAGACTTAAAAAATAAAATTGTAAATGAACTTCATAAGCCAGCAAGAAGAAAATTTCCTAGAAGAAGTACAGTTATAAAAGGAATGAATGATCTTTTCCAAGCCGATCTCATTGAAATGATACCACATGGTAAGTTGAATAAAGGATTCAAATACATTTTAGCGATTATAGACTGTTTTACTAAAGTGGCTGATGCCTTACCGCTAAAGGACAAGACTGGTAAAAGTGTTACAAAAGCTATGGAAACGGCTATACAAAGAAATAAATTCAACATCAAACATCTACAAACTGATGATGGGAAAGAGTATTTTAACAAAGACTTTGCAGCTTTAATGAAGAAGTATAAAATAAATCATTATTCAACAAATTCTGAAGTTAAAGCTTCAATAATAGAAAGATTCAATAGAACATTAAAAGGAGCAATGTATAAAACATTTTCCAAACGAGGATCATATGTTTGGTATGATATCTTACCGCAACTTATAAAAGAATATAACAACAAGTATCATCGAACCATTGGTATGAAGCCTAACCAAGTAAATAGCGGTAATGCTAAGATGGTATTAAAACGTATTAGGAATAATACAACTCCTAAACGTGAAAAAATGCAGCCTAAAACATTTAAAGTTGATGATAAAGTTCGTATAAGTAAGTACAAAGGAGTATTTAGTAAAAGGTATCTGCCAAACTGGACTAATGAAGTATTTACAATCTATAAAGTGCAACCAACAATACCTGAAACTTACATCTTAAAGGACAACAAGGGTGAATTACTCGAAGGTGGATTCTACGGACATGAGTTGTTAAAATCATCAGTCGGCGATGTATATCTTGTTGAAAAGATTTTACAAAGAAAAAAGGATAAGGTTTAAGTACGTTGGTTGGGATTTGATAAAAGTGAAGACTCTTGGATCTATACAAAAGACTTGGTGTAACAATTTATGAACTCATTACGTGTTTAACCTTTACACAAGATGGAGATTGTGCAACAAAAGGATCGATTTTTTATTAATAATATTGATGAATTAACAGTTGACAACGACAAGTTAAATCATGGAAAACATGGTGAACTACTGCCAAACACAATAAGATGTTTAATAACTGGACCGTCAAATTGTGGAAAGACGAATGTGGTTTTTAACTTAATAACAAATCCTAAAGGATTACGTTTTAACAACATTTACATCTTTTCCAAATCTTTGCAACAACCCAAATACCAATTATTGGATAAGGTACTTGCAAGTGTGCCTGAAGTTAATTTTTACAAGTTTAATGCTAGTGAAACTATAATGGAGCCAAACGAGGCTAAACCATTTTCTATATTTATATTTGATGATGTATCTTGTGAAAATCACAACACTATTAGAAGTTATTTTGCCATGGGAAGACATTACAATATTGATAGCATTTATATTGGTCAAACTTACAGTAAAATTCCAAAACAACTAATAAGAGATAATGCAAATCTACTTATTATCTTCAAGCAAGATGAAACAAATTTAAAGCACATATATAATGATCATGTAAATGCAGACATGTCATTTGATAAATTTAAAGAAATGTGTGGCAAAGCATGGGCTGAAAAATATGGATTTCTTGTTATTATGAAAGAAGAAGCTATAAAAAATGGAAGATATCATATAGGGTTGGATAAATTTGTATTAATCTATTGAACGATTGATGATACGTTTAGTAATAGATTGGTCTTCGCAGCGTAAACATGGTGAACCAAGAAAAACTATTAAAAGAAATAAAACCACTGAGTGACTCGATTAGACTTAAAAATCGAGCATTAAGAATGGGTTTGAATGAAAGAGAAGAATTCCTGGAGACTACATTATTTAAGCCTATTACAGAACCTTTAAAACAGATAACAGAAACTATTGGTAAACCTCATTATGAAGGAGATGTTTTGCTACCTGTTTCTAAATTTGAAGTAAAGAGTTTGAAAAAGGAAGAAGATGATGATGATTCTTACACAAGTGATAGTGAAGTTTCTCAAAAAGAAGGAGAAGAAGAAGAAACAAGACAAGAAGAACCAGAAATAAATGTTGAAAAAGAAGAAGAACAAGAACAACATATACCTGAAGCAGAACAATCAATTCCAAATCTAACAAAATTAAGTAGTGATATATTGCAACAAGGACCTTTTGGAAGAAAGTATATCATGAAGATATTACATGAAATAAAAAATAACCAAAAATTACACAAGTCACATGTATATGGTGCGAGAATTGATGGAAATGAATTAAAAATAGGAGATTCATAAGTACATTTGACTGAAGATGATGATATTGTTATTGGTGAGCATAAATATAAAGGAACAAAAGGATTATTTGAACTGATTTTCAAAAATATACCTATAAGATAAACGCTTCAAGATTTAAATACTTTTAAAGAAATTTTGCAAAATACTAATGCTCATAAGAAGAATTACTCCAAAGATTCAATGATAAATAGAACACGCGCAACTAAATATACAGTTGTAATAAAAAGATTGTTTCCCCTGAAAAAACTACCAACATTACGAACTGCACCTGCTGTGAAGAAACCGCTTAAGAGGAAGTCATTATCACTTATGGACTTATCACTTATTGATGAATATGGTAAAAAGAAAAAAGGAGAAACTTCGACATCTGGTAAAGGTTTAATGAAAAACCTATATAATACAAATGTGATTTACTATAATGATATAAACAAATTGGTTGATAGAATGAGACTATTACATGAAGCCATGGAAGCCGGTCATACAGGTTTAAATAATGAATGGGTGGCTTTAGTTGACGAACTTCGAAATCGTGGAATAATTGTATAAATCATCACGAATATATAAGAGAGCAGTGAGCATACAGTGGATCAGTTCAATCATGAGCGTTGACAAGTTCGGACGGTACTCCGGGGTAGGAGTACAAGGAGGAGAAAACAGAAAAAGAAGTGGATTGCCGCAAACACCTGAAGGTGACTATGATATGAGTAACAAACGTCTAAAATTTGTTAAAGACCCAGAAGAAGATACAGATGGAGCAAATTTAAAAACAGTAAAAGAAGCAACTTCAACATCATTGAAATTAAACAAGAATACTTATGATGTTAAATCACATAGAATAATTAATGTTGGTAAACCAACTGACAGTTCTGATGCAATTACTAAAGAGTATTTATCATCTGAACTTTCAAATACTTTAAAATTGCAATGGGGTAATAATTTAAAAGATGGACAGACATATGGTGCTGGGAATCATAGAATAACCAACGTGGCAAATCCAAAAAAAATGATAAAGATTCAGTTAATAAAGAATATTTACATTCTATTATACCGGAAAAGACTCAAGGCGGATTTTCTTTTTATAAATTCATTATAAATGACATTGGATACCCAAAGGAAGACGGCGATGCTGTAAACCTGAAATACATCAAGGACAACTGTATTTTACAAGATGGTGATGAAATCGATTGTCATGGGAAAGTGTTGTCAAATGTAAAGTTCGGTTCTCAACCAAAAGACGCTGTTACTATGGAACAACTATCTAAAGAATTAAAAAGGGGAACATCGAATTTTGTAAAACATGAAGATGCCGTGCTAAAGCGAGGAGATACATTTATACATGGAAATTAAAAGTTTGATTTAATGCAAGGAAAAAATGATGAATGGGATGCAGAAGGTAAAACAATAACAAATGGAAGATTTGGTATAAAAGATTCGGATGTACCTTTAATGATACAAACATTAATTGCGAGTGGTGGTAGATTAGGTACATACGATGGTCGTAATAGAAGAATAAAAAATATTTATCCTGGTTATGAAGATGATGATTGTGTTACATTGAGACAAACAATAACTTGGGATAAACACTTTGGGACCAAATATGATGCAAAGATGAAGAAAATAATTAATATTTTACCAGGAGAAGATTTAAATGATGCTGCTACTATTGGACAAGTCATAACAACGTCGAAAAGTGATTCGACCGCTTACATGTGTAATGATAAACGTATTATGCAGTTACACGATCCTCAACATCCGAAAGATGCTGTAACTTTAGATTGTTTAATAAGAATAGTGGGCAATTTACTTATCGATACCCACAATCATATAGCTAGTACAACGAGTCATGTGATGATTCAACCCGATGAACGAGAAGCTTGGATTAAAAATAGAATCATAAATCAGTATATAATTAATTTGAATAATTAAGTATTTAAATATAAAACATTGTGCACGAGTTATTCATTTATGTAAAGCAGCTCGTGGAGTAAACACGCTGGTTATATAAGACGACATAATGAAGACCGCACCGCTCAGTCGTCGTCAAGACAGCGGCAAGAAAGGACGTGGTATAACATCAGCTGCGTTTTCCCTGCTCAGACGGATTCCTGTTGGTGCTGTTCTAAATCGAGCAATAGACGCTTTACCATACGAATTTCATCTGCCTGGAGGCTATCAATATTGTGGACCCGGAACTAAGTTGGCAAAACGTTTAGCAAGAGGAGATCCTGGAATTAATAAATTAGATCAAGCTTGCAAAGAACACGATATAGCGTATTCCAAGTTTGCAGATTCAACAAATAGATCAATAGCGGATAGAGCGCTAGCGGAAAAAGCTTGGCAAAGGGTTAAATCAAGTGACGCCAGTATTGCGGAAAAAGCAGCAGCTTGGGCAGTGACAACAGCCATGAAGACGAAAGCTAAGTTTGGTGGTGGAAGACGACGCGGGAGAATACCTAGTAAAAAAGAAGCTGCAAAAAGAGGCGGGAACATCAAAAGAAGACGTCGCACTAACTCTAAAAGGAAAGTCAAGAAAACATCCATATGGTCAATGGTAAAAAACGGATCGGGTCTTTACTTAAGACCGTACCGTGTGTATTAAATGAGAAGAATAAATTGATAATTCCAAATGAAGCATTAACAAACTATCAATTGTCAAAATATGTGAAATGTTTAAGAATACCATTTTTCAGAGGAGTTTTTATGAAAGATACATTACCAAATAGAGTGTGGAAAAATGAAACTGGAATAGTAAATTTAGACTCTAATTATGGACCAGGTACTCATTGGGTATGTTATAAAAAACTTGGAGAAAATGTTTACTACTTTGATAGTTTTGGAAATTTACCGCCACCAAAAGAACTTCAACATTATTTTCGGGACTCCAAGAATATATTCTACAACTACAAAAGAGAGCAACCTAGCAATACGGAAATATGCGGACATTTATGTTTAGAGTTCCTAGCGAAGAGCGTCAGTCAGCTTTAAGATGTCATCGTATACAGTGTCGCTGAGTGGAAATTCATCAACATTGAAAAGCACACTTTTCCCAGCGTTACGTTTATCTACGGACAAACTATGGGAAGCAGCATTATTGGATTTGACTACATACAATTCAATTCCCAATGTTACAGAAGGAAAAAATAATTTACTACATTATTATGAGAGTAAAGATGAAAAAGGAAATTATTCACAATTGAAAATAATTCCATTATCTACAGGAGCATATGAAATAGACGATATAAACCAAGTATTACAAAAGAAACTTGGAGAAGAAAATATTTCTATAAAAGGTAATAATAATACATTAAAAGCAGAAATAACTTCAAAGTATTATATAGATTTTAGCTTAGACCACTCAATCGGCAATTTGCTCGGATTTTCAAAGAAGAAAGGAATTTTAGCTCCTGGAAATGATTATACTGGCGATACAACAGTAACAATATTAAAGGTGAACAGTATTGATGTAACGTGTAATATTATACACGGATCATATAGAGATGGAGTAAATCAACACATATTACATACATTTTACCCCACAGTAGCTCCTGGTTTTAAAATAGTTGAGAAGCCACAAAACCTGATATACCTACCGTTAAACACCAGTTTCATTTCAGACATCATACTGAACATATTGGATGAAGACGGCATTAGTGTTGACTTTAGAGGAGAAACAATAACTATACGGTTACATATCAGAGCGGCAACATAAAGTCAACATGGGATTATCATTTAAACCACAACGGAAGAGTCGGGAGCTCAGTAGCTCCTCAACATTCGACGAGTTAACACCGGACAACATACGCTTCTTACAGAAGATCGGACTAAAACTTGCCAACCATGGATATACTGGATATAGCGCAAGGACCGACATTCGACGAAACCCTATGGGAGAAGGAATATCACACTCACAACCCTTACCCTTCATCAAAATTAAATAATAATGATGAAATAAGGATTCCCATTCAACAACAAGATATCTACACATTACCATGTGAAAGTTATTTATATATCGAAGGAAGAGTAACAACATTGGATGGAAAATCTGGTTCAACTGTTCCTTTTATAAATAACCCTATGGCATATCTGTTTGATGAAATTAGATATGAGATATCTGGAGTAACAGTTGATTCAACAAAAAAAGTTGGTATATCAACAACTTTGAAAGGATTGACTTCAATAACACCCCATGAAAAGAATTCTTTAATCTCGGCTGGATGGGTGACTCCTGATAAAGACACTATTACTCCTAATTCAAAAGGTTACTTTGATTTTAATGTGCCTTTACGATTGCTTTTGGGATTCGCAGAAGATTACAAGAGAATAATAATAAACGTAAAGCAAGAACTGGTACTGCTTAGATCTCCAACAAATAAGGATGTAATACAAGCGCCAAGTGGAACTAAAGATGCCGATTTGGAATGGCAACTTCAATTGGATAAAGTTGTATGGAGAGTACCTCATGTCAGATTGGCGGATGAACATCGAGTATTATTATTGAAAAAATTAAAATCTGACCGTGATATTGTAATACCATTTAGGAGTTGGGAATTTCATGAATACCCCATATTGCCTCAAACAGAAAGACAAACATGGACTGTTAAAACCTCTACTTATTTAGAACGGGCAAGGTACATAATAGTCGGTTTTCAGACTAAACGAAAAGATGTTATAACTGCGCACGCTGGTCAATTTGACCATTGCAAGATAAAGAATTGCAAAGTTTTTCTAAACTCTCAGTTCTTTCCATATGACAGTTTAAATGTTTCATTTGACAAGAAACGTTATTCCATTCTATATGACATGTATGCAAGATTTCAATCGTCATATTATGGTAAGACAAATACACCACTACTATCACCAGAACAATTTTATTCAAAAGCTCCAATTGTTGTAATCGATTGTTCAAAACAAAATGAATCTGTGAAATCTTCAAGTGTAGATATAAAAATTGAAATGGAATTTGAAGATAAAATACCAGATGGAACTTCAGCATACTGTTTAATTCTACATGACAAAATAGTTACTTACACACCGATGACAGGAATTGTGAAGAATGTACTTTAAAAAAGATTAATACAACATCTGCACGATTTGTAAGGTTTTTACAAAAGATCAACAATATCTAGGTCATCTGCGAGTATAAAAGCGAGAAAGAAGAGCTGGAAATTCATTTCATCTTTGATTGTCGTATGGGTAACATCGTCCGCAAGATGAGTTCTGCTACATCAAGTGCTAATGAAGAAACTACACCTCTTATGGCTGACAATAGTTTGGATATAGAAAGACAAGTTGAACAGGAAATGGAAGAGTTCCTCAAGTTTAAACATAAGAAGACAGACGAAGAGGAAGTTGAAAAAGAAACGAAGAAAAGGAAAATTGAAGATAACATTTCTACCAACATCTTAATGGAGGTATTTCTTAGAATATTTTATCCTATTTCTTCTTGTATGACAAAGACTGTGTCTGCTGGAGTAATGATATCATTGGATTACTCTCCAACTGTTATTTTGAATCACGGATCTAAAATGGTAACCTTCACTGAATCTTCTTGGGAATCTTTTATGAAACATATACATCTTTTGGAATGCTATTTGAGTAACAATACGTTTGGAAGAAGAACAAAACTAGGTTTGTTCGAATCAAATATTGAAATCGATATTGTTAAACAACGTGGTCAACAACTAGTTCGATTTAGAGATTTAACTAAATATAATATAAAAATACATTTGACCAAAGAAGAGTTTTACGCTTTAACTTGTGCTACTGGTCCTATAACAAGATATTTAAAACAGCTAATATTCTCAAGTACAATTATCAAAGATTATTTAACTGATGCATTGGATAGACAACCATATGTTCCAATCCTATACGGTCCAGTAGATACTTCAATCTTCAATGGGATCCCGCATGAAGTAGAGATGTGGAGACAGTTACACCGCAATCAAACCAACTTTAATTTAGATGAAGAAAAAAATCAAGAAAACAAGGAAAACGAATCACGTTTCAACAATCAACAATCAACAACAAATTAAAACAGACAAAGAATATTGTAAGTAAGAAGAAGAAGAAGAAGAAGAATGTTGGAGTATAAAAGGCTGTCAATCCGCATTGACATACCAGTTGTCTACTGAACGTCATCATGGATAAACGAGTTTCATTCTCTAAGAAGACGGAAATAATGGAAGTAAAGCGAGGTATCATAGAGTTTCAGGCATTCCGTGGTAATGATGGAAATTTTATAATCAAAGAGTTAGTGGTACTAGATATGATAACATCTGTTGTTTATCATTTTTTATTCATGCCTCCTTTGCCGTTCAACAGATTAACAACCAAAGCTAAAGTAACAAACAAATGGTTGATGAAACATTTTCATAATCTAACATGGGATGAAGGTTTTATAACCTACAATATGATGCCACACATTATGAATCATTTCTGCAAAGAGTTCAAAACTATTTTTACAAGAGGATTGGAAAAAGCAAATTGGATACAAGCATATACAAACCATGAAGTGATAAATGTGCAAATGGAGAAAGATTTTTATTGCTACTTTGCTAACATCTGTATTGCATCTAAAAACTTTAAACATCAGCAGTCTCAATGTGCTTTAAAGAACGCATATCGTTTGAATGTCTATCTCCAGCAAAGTGGTGGGGGAAGCGATGGGTATAAAAGCGAGAGCGGCACTATGACAATGCATGAGTATTACTCTAACCTCCAAGGAGTCAACACCTCTGACGCGCAAGCACAAGAAGAAGAAGACGAACAATAGTAAGAAGAAAATAATGGCATCGCAAACTTTTCTACAGTCACTTGTTGATCAATTCAACAAACATTCTAAATCTACAATAAGAATCTTCTTGGGTGCGACAAAGAAATGTTCAGAATTGAAGGAAGAAAAACATTACATTATTCACACTATTAAGAAGATGGAAACATCAATTGGAGACGCCATCAATTGCACATTGAGTGAAGCACCCTACACACCTGGTGATGAACCGAAATTTCAAGTATTTCTTCCCAAACGCTTCGTTCAACTGCTGCAGAATGAAGATTTACGACTGATTCACCCCGGCGCACTCTATTTGGCATCTCACGGTCCTAGCGGAACCAACTCTACTGAACTTACACTTCATGTTATGCCTACTAGCAACTAGTCTGTAGTTTATATATACTGTTGTACATGTGTGTAACTGATTCTAAATAAATAAAAAATAAAAATGAAAAAATAAATAAATAAGAAAAGGCAACATATCGATAGTGTTTCTGCACTATCGATATGTTGCTTTTTTAAAAACACGTTTGGATGACCTTGACCTAGTTTCGAGGGTATATAAAGGCCGTAATTTTCTTGAGGATCTCATCAGTCTACGACTACCTTTCGTGCTGTACACATCTCTGTTGGCTCTCCAGTTATTACGAATAACAACATGTCTCTTAAGGTTAAGTGTGCATCATATGATACCACCACCATTACAACTTTTGAAGAACTCGACGATTTTACTAATGAACTGCGAGTGTTACTTGCCGGTGGTTATCGTTTAAATATTGATGTTTACGCTAACAACATGAGGATGTTTCCTAAACAGAAGTTCTGCAATGAAGAAGTATTCGTTTCCACACAACCTTCAACTACAACACCATCTACTCAAAGTAATGTTAAGTTCCAGAAATATTACTAATGTTAAATAATATCAAGTGGTCGCTGTAGCATCTATAAAAGGACCGTGTAACCTAACAGAATCATCATTTGCTCTCCAACTGACGCAGCGAAAACAACTACTAATACCATGTTGTACAGAATGATGATTGAATTCAATGGAAAAATCTACGGAAAAGACTATCAAAGTGTAGAACAAATGACGTCCGATCTTCAAGTATTGACTAAAGAGGGATTCAACCAAAATTAATTCTAAAATTTCCTGAAGTACATCCACTATCCACTGAAGATCTCATCGCCATGGCTAAAGAAGAAAAAGAAAAATACAAACAAGATGTAAAGAAAGAAAAAGAAGATGAAAACTCAGTATCTTAAATAAATACATCTTACACTTGTAAGATGTTCTTTTTTAAAACCCCATTTGAATGACCTTGAGATTTCCCCCTCCCTTTACTAAACTCCATATTCTTTTATAACTCTATTACACTCTGCATCTCACATCATTCTACATTTAGCAACGATGGCAAACACAACGGATGAAGTTCAACCATCAACTTGGGAATTGGATATAGAAAATATACAACACTTAGAGTTGGTTTATGAAAAGTTGAAAACATTATTAACTGAAAACTCAGGATTAAAATAAACATGAAGTTGCTATACCACTGGTCCGCCATTGAAGTAAATTATAAATGTGATGAAGAACAAGCATTACCAACAGTTACAACTCCGCAATATTCTCCCAGCGCTGCAATATATCCTATTAATAAAGACAATGTAGAATGAACTATTTCATCTTTTTTAAAACTCCATTTGGATGACCTTGAGATTATCCCCACCACTTATTTTACAACATATATTCTACAGACCCTTCGACACGTTTCTCATTCCGATTCCATTACTTGGACAGACAACAACATGGATGATAAGTTTATTTCTTTCAACATTTAGTTACCAAAAAGCACGAGATGGAAACCCTATTTCAAAACCTGCTCATACTTATGGATAATTATCCTGTAAGATGGATCAACATCGGAGTGCAAGTTATAAATCCGCCAACAATACCTTCATCGTCATCATCTTCTTCTGCCACCTTCACATCTTCATCCTTGCACAGTGCAGGGGAAGAAGAACAAACAACGGATGGTCTTAAAATTATTGAATTGGACAACGAAGAACAAGAAATGCAAACTCTGGTTAAAAATAAACTTAATATTTAATTTACAAACATTATTAGTTTTCCTAACTTAATACACCTCCTACTACCTACCCGAACGGCGTTTCGCAGCGAAATGCGCTGGCCAACGGTTCGCATGGGGGTATATCGCCTTTCCCCCACCACGCCACTACCCCTCCACTTCCCCCACTACGCCACCACCCCTCCACTTCCCCCTCCACCGCCCTTGCCCGCATATAAGCGAGCCGCTGACTGACGCTCGCCATTTGTTTCCCGACTCCCGTACGATGAACAACGATCCGCTACCACATATGAAATCTACTTTTATAATTAGAACAAGACATGATTTAAAGGATTTAATGGAAACTTTAGAAGATATTATAGACAAATTCCACTGCATCACTATGAATTTGGAACTTGTTTACGGTTGTCCAACATGCGATAGGGTTAAGAGTGAAGATGAAGATAGTTTGCTAGAACTCACTCCTGCAACCTCCAAACCTACACCAACAGCTGACGATGACGTTTGATCGGACACACAACTGTTTTTCTTAACCCCCCACCACTTTCCAGTAAATATGCCCTGTCCTCATCTTCGTTTCTCATTTCATCGCCAACTTTCCGACCGTCAACACCGCTCCCGTTTCACCAACAGAAATTAAAACAAGCACACAAACATGATGGACGATTTTTCACTTAAAACACGATTGGAAGAGGACAGACTCAAACTAGAGATCAACAGGCTGCAATTGGAAACGGAAAATCAACAAGGGATGGTTCGCCTGCTGCAACTGTTCAAATGCGTACTGTGCATGTTGTGCGTCTACCTTCTCTTCGCCACCACCTTCGGCGTCTACCACTCCCTCACCAGTGGACGGCACTCCAACACCTCTCTGCACAAGAACACGACTTTGATTTAATTTTAAAAATAAACTAAAACCTCCCGCAGCCCGGCGCCGCCACCCCCACCCCTCCTAAAACCCCACCGAGCCCCTGCGGCTCCCACTTTTTTAAAAACCCCTCCGGATGACCTTGACCCACTTCCCAAACCCATCCATCACTGTCACCCCACACTTCCTACCCCACACCTGCCACTTCCAACCGATGACCTTGACCTGGCCCAGGAGTGGCCAAAAGCCACTACTGATGTAATAAAATGATATTTTATTTTTACTTTTAATAGTTGACTTTTATCTTAACCTTCCCGGGCTATTAACGGATATATCCGTTAAACTTCATTTCTATTCCGGGCTGAAAACGGATATATAAGTTTTAGAAATTTTCTTTTCCAGGATAAAGACGGATATATCCGTTCAACAGAACGAAAAACATATGTTATATATATTACGATTATAAACATTATATTGACTTTTTGACGGGTAATTTAGTTTTTACAGTTGGCAAGATTATGTCCCGTGACTTTTTCACCTATTTCATGCCAAAACAACACATGTGTAGCGCGAAACTGTCAGTTTGCACTGGAACCTTACAGTAAGTGTTTGTTTACGTTTTTGTAATGGCATACTATGAGTTTTATTTCAAAATGATTATTAATAATGACTCAAATTTTGCTAAAGATGTTATAAAATGCTAAATAAGAAGTGCATTTGAAGGGGATTTCATATTTGGCAGTCAAAATAACTATAATATGAAAAATGATTCTGGCGAAGAAAGCGATGAACCAGACGCACTGTATCGTGCTTCTTGCATTTTTAGCTTTTTTTTACTGTTTTTAAGAGGAACTGTTTTTAATTTTATATTATGATAGGTAGTAAATAAAACAACAAAATCACATAAACTGATATATCCGTCCTCCACCCGCAAAAATACTCCAAATTGTCAGCAGTTTTCATATATCACAATTGTCGTTCTGGGCGGCGGACGGATATATACGTTTACTTAAGCTTTCTTGCGGGCCAAAGACGGATATATCCGTCTTCACAAATTTTATTTTCTTTATAAATGTGCAAAAAAATTATTTCAACACTGAATATAGTTTATATAACGTATGAATTATTTGGAACAAATTTATAACAAAAAATTACCACATTATGTTTTGAACTTTTGCTTAAAATAATTCCGTCTCCAGCCGTGATTTAATGTAGCCCGGGAAGGGTTTTAATTATTATATTTTGACTTATATTCTTTAAGAACAGCTGATATGTAAGTCAAATGAATGCAATGTAAATAACTTGAAATTAAAAAATAATAATGCTTACTTCTTGTTAATAGCAGGTTTCATAACTATTCTTAAAATTAATCTATAATAATTGAAGTAAATATTGAAAAAGTTTTTCACTAAAAAGTTTAATTGTAATAGGTAACTAACTTTGATAAAAAACTCTATTGAGGTTGTTGATGTTAGTTTAGCTTATACATGGCTGTAAACAACATTACGTCATTAGAGAGCTTTAATATGGCCAGTTTCAGTTAGGGCTAACTGGTAGAATCAGTTGTGCGTGTCACCTACCATATTAATATTTTAAGCTAGCTGATGGTCCTTCAAAAATAACTTCTATTTTTTATATATATTTATAATCTAAAAATTATCTTTTTTCTCCCATAGTCGTTCCCATAGCTGGTACGTGCATCCTTATCGTTATTGTTAACGGTGGTCTTCACACGTTGGCCAATCCAGTAATATCCTTCTTAATGCTAATTTATTTTTCATGTGTTTTATACTTCTATTAGGTTTGGGAAGATCATTTAAACACGAATCACAACACGGCAGTGTACCTTATATATGTGTACCTTATATTACACAAATTAGGCTAATATAACCTATTAAAAATACATAGAACTATGTATTTTTATGTTTAAGTACTCTAAATCAATCAAATTTTCCCAGACTTCAAACAGTAGTGAGTTAACGGAAGTGAGTAATGAAATTTTAAGTCAAATAACTATTAGTAGTAAAGTTAGGGAAAAATGCCAAAGCAATATTAAGCTGATCTATAAGTTTATTAATAGTCTTCAAGATTTTTTATGTTATAATTATAATATAATTAATTCATTAGGAACCTTGAAATAAATAACACATAAAATATAAACATATAATATATTTAACACTTCAAAAAGTAAAAATATCTTAACACTAGGTCATATTACTTATTTATATTATTGAGTATTCTTGGTATTTTTTAAAACTAAGCATAATATGAAATAATTTGAGACTTAAACATATTAGGGACGTTGCATTTGTTATTAATTAAAGCCTAGGAGCGAAAAAATGTTAGTTGTTTTGAATATTTCTTGTAAGAATAACATGGTTATGTCAGAACCATGAAATGCCTCAGCTTTTTTAACAGTTTGAGTTAAGATAGGCTCCCTATAATATCTAAGGTAGAAGATATTATAGTACTCGAGCTGGACTGATTTTTCGTAGATTTTTGTAATCTTTCACATAATGATAATTTTCTTGAGAGAAAGCGGCTCAAGATAAAGATGTAGCTTTCCATTTTTTTGGAAGTAGAGTACAGATTTAGAGACAAAGATTTGGAAAAATAAGGTGGTAGCTTCTAAGCTTTGGAGTTTCGATTCAGTTGTCCCGTTGCCAAATAGTATGGGATTTGAGACAATAGAAGGTTGCTCCTTGGCTATAGTGGTCTTTCATACTGTGTTAGAATGAGATGGTTGATATATATCCGTAGAGAACTCATCTTGAGACAAACCAATGGACGAATAAGATGTTTTCTCCGTTGCCGTAGGGTAAGTATTTTGAGATGAAGCAATTGAAGGATACGGTGGTTGACCTGTAGCCGTAGAGAACTCATCTTGAGACAAACCTATGGACGAGTAATGCGGTTCCTCCGTTGCCGTAGGGTAAGTATTTTGAGATGAAGCAATTGAAGGATACGGTGGTTGACCTGTAGCCGTAGAGAACTCATCTTGAGACAAACCTATGGACGAGTAATGCGGTTCCTCCGTGGCCATAGGGTAAGTATTTTGAGATGAAGCAATTGAAGAATACGGTGGTTGACCTGTATCCGTAGAGAACTCATCTTGAGACAAACCTATGGACGAGTAAAGCGGTTCATCCGTGCCCATAGGGTAAGTACTTTGAGATGAAGCAATTGAAGAATATGGTGGTTGATCCGTAGAATATTGTGGGTTCACTCTAGGGTTGTACAAGATGTTGGCCATTTTTCGTTCTGCAGTTGGTCTTGCCTTGCTAACAGTTGCCTATAACAAATAATTTCGCTTTTTAATTCAATGGGATTTTTTTATTGTACACCATAAATAATTTTATTTATTGACATAAGTGATGTTCTTCTGATATTACGGAAACAATAGTTTTTAATAACAACATTTTTGTGTTGAGTAAGTTTTTATCTTATAAATTTTGAATTCACTTCATTCATTAAGGAGAGGAGAAGGTTTTCTAAAATGTATTGAATGTTATTATTTGAGCACATTCCAAGAGCATATTTCTACGAAATGTTACTTTATAAAAGTAAATTTGGCCTAAATTTAAAATGATTATTTTTAATGAGTGAACTCATTAATTCGTATTTATTTAATTTGTTTATTCATGGTATTACATTTTTCTAGATAAAGAGATAAACCAATCAGAGTTTTATAGGAAAAGAAAATTACGATATTAAAAACTAAATTGTACTTTTGTCTGTACATTAAGCACACTATTACAGCTATATGACATAAGGTGTATAATTGTGTATGAAATTAGTCTTTGAAAAACCAACAGAGGTTATTCAAAGCTTAAAATAAAATTACTCAAATAGTGGCTAAATTGAAATATTTATGGTGAAACCAGCATTCAATCTTAAAATTTTAAACATTCCCATGTACAGTATTTACAATCATAAAACACTTAAATATTACTAAATAATCATTGGTCATTGTTCCAAACACAAACAATCCAACAACTTTACAACACTAGACATACATTTAAAACAGTAGAGCTCAATAGATTGGAAATGTGTACAAATAACCTCTTCCTTCAAGAAGACAAATCTTAAATTTCATGAAGATGAAATAATAGAAAATAATAAATTCAGACATTTTTGAAGAGTTATAGTTCACAGGTTGGTAAATTGTTGATTTAAAAAAATATATATTCCATGAAAGATAATAGTTTTTTATTCAGATTTGTATTACATTATGAACTAAATAGCTTATGAAGATCAATGAAATTATTTCGTTGTACTGTGATAAAGTAAAGCAAAGAAGTATTACTGTAATCAAATGAAGAATGACGCATCTAATGATTGTTTGTACAATTTAATGGAAAATTTCAGGAATTTGTATTTAATTTGAAAATGTTTTGCAGATAAACACTCACCAAAGCTAAGACGGTGAAAAACACTAGCCATGACGCACTGGACCCCATTGTTATGAGTATTGGTAAGGGTATTGCTAATGAATCCCGTTTTATATTAAGTCTACTTGAAAGTGTACTAAGGCCGTTATCTGATATCTCGAGTGTGGAAAGCTTGCCTTAAATATTGGGAAAACCTGTCATCTTGTTTATAATAGGAAGTCCTCAAGTCAGATCTAAACTAAAATCAAAAGAATGCCGTCGAAAGATTATTTTCAAACGCTGGTAAACTAACATTAAGTAATTTAAAGAGCATCAAGTAAAGAGCTTTGGATACTTTTCTTTCAGTTTATAAAACTAGATGAACCTTCGATTTATTATAGTTTCACATAAAATTTCTCGTTGAAGGGATATAATAACTTACACTACTATGAATATAGTTTTGGATGTAATACCTTGAACTGAAATTTTACAGTGTTGGGTTAAATAAAGCACAACGAACATCCCGCAGTGCCTGGGAGTATTTAGATAGGTCTCTCACCTTCAAAACTACATAAAAATTGCATCAGCTAAGGTAAGAACCAGACTAACATTGCCCATCATCTTAATGGCTTTACATGGGGAGCTAACGTACAAGTTATGCGAACCACTCACTGTTCCGTCCCTGTTTTACGAACCTCTTACTGCTTTGTCCCTGGTTAACTCAACAAATGACTACTGCGCTTGTGTGTGGTTAAGAGTGTGCTTGTCTGGTTGAAGTTTGGTTGACAGTGTACTGTTATATATTAGTGAAATTGCCGCACAGCTAAACAGAGTTATAAGACACTGTGGCCCTCTAATGGTAACCCTTCTACCTGGCTCCCAGTTCTGTGTAATATAGCTCCACATAAAATTACGCAAAGGAATGTATTGGTTAGAGATTATTTTTAAGATCATAGACTTTCCCCTGGAATTCTTTAAAAGGCAGAAACAACATGCCGAAAACTTACCCGACCAAAACAGTAGCTCGTATCCATCTTCCTCGGAAGCAGTGTATTGTATTTAATCGTTTCCACACTGCAGTAGGAAGATGCAATAATTATAAATTCAAATGTGGAATGATACAAGACCAGTGATGTAGCTGTGTAATGGAGTATTAAACTATGGTCTAGTCAACGAGTGCCCCCTGAGTGCTTTCCCCTAACATGGGGGGTTGGTCTGCTTAGTGCAAGCTGGGCTGCAATGGCTTAGCGTCCTGGATTTGGTTCTATAAGACAGGCAGACATTAGAAATATTTTAAATCTTTTCTTACATACACCTACTCAGGTGGTCTGTAATGCAGAATGTCTTTTAATAATATTTAAGTCTTGGTAGTTTGCTAACAACATACATACAATATGTACGTTGTAAAATATCAATGTATATATTTTATTATATTGTGTTTGTATATTATATGGAATACCTTTGTACATAACTTCTACATACGTTTTGATTGAGATTTATTATTTATTAGGTAATGTTAAATATTGACTATTCTTGATATTCTTGGTACTGAGTGATTCTGTTTAAATAGCTTCCCGTTTTGTAATATTGACGGGCGTTAACAGTCAAGTGTAAGGTAAACATACAACTGATTCGTAAATAAAATATTTGATTATCACACGGTGCTTGTGCTTTGTTCCTAGATAACACAACATTAATGAGTGATTTTGTAAAAAGTCATAACATTTTATACATAATGAAATTTAGTAGTTATAGACAAGTTTTAGAGAGAGGATAAATAATGCTTTTACGGACAAAGGTGGCGCACCTATAGTGCGGGATTACTACAACATAACCTTACAACATTACAAAGCTTGCTAAACTTGTAAAGTTTTCTGAGTTGAGTGTTTCTAGCAGCCTCCCCCATAGTACGGAATATCTGATCCCTCCAGCTGAGTGTCATAATCACAATAACCCAAAGATATTTGGTATCAATCCCATTTAGTCTGAACCACTTCATTTTCCACGATCAGCGAAACAGTTAGTTCTGTCAACCTGCTGCTCCGTAAGGACCACAATCTCTGTCTTTTTTTAAGGCGAGAGACAATCCTTGGCCACTCATCTATTACTTGACAACGCGCATGAATTGATTCAGCTTTAGCTTGGCAAGCTCAACATTTTGTACTCCCATTAATGCTGCAACGTCTTTGGCATACCTATTGAGAACTGTCTCGTTCGGCATCTCAGTTCAAGGAGACTGTCATTGGGGAAGTTGTAAAGGTCGGGGTCAAGTACCGAGACCCACGTGGCACTGAATACGTCCATCGTTTACTCTCCGTCTTTCGTGTGAAATGTTCTGCCTGCAGGTAATTTCCAATGAGCCGCAACAAATACGTTGGGACGCGAAAGGTCGCTCGACCCATCTCACCCAGTTAAAGGAAAACAAGAAGCACTCTATATTTTATGAGAGAAATCATTGTTTCTCTTGGTTCTTTTTACTGCAATTTGTACTTCTGCGTTGCATATATTGTTGATCATTCAAGAAGGGTCTTGAAGCCGTACTCTCGAGAAAATGAACCCCCGTTAGCTCCAACGACACAGTTAAAGCGGGATCGAATCAACTTCTCTAAAACTTTCCCTGCATTAAGTACTGATACACAAAGGCCTGTATAATGAAGGCATGTTCTGGTGGCCTTCTTCTTTACTAATAAGCACATGCCTGGCTTTCTTCCAAGGGATATAAATGTCCCCTCGGATATTAAAGCATTGTAGCTCCTCATCAAAACGTAGATTAATCACAGAACCATAAACTAACCATACCAAATAAACTTAACAAAAATAAACGTACATTAACTGGCTGGGCAGCTGAGCGGTTATAGTGCTCGCCTTTGAATCCAAAGGTTGCCGGTTCGATCCTGAGAAAAGTTAGTAGCTTTTTAAAGGATCGATTCCGGACCCAGTTGCCATTTGTCATTGGGCTATTAATTAATGATGCATTCTAACAACTGGTCGATGTTAGATATTAACAAGACTGGGGTTTGGACCGTTCCCCTTCAAAACGTTAAAAAATGCCATTGGCGTAGATACACCCAAAATAAAATCAAATAAAACAAAATAAAATAGTGAGCAGCAACATGAATTAACTAAAAATGTACTATTGAGTACGGACAAACATTTTTATTTTTTTGTTTTACTTTAGGATTGAATTAGATGAAAAATAATACAGTTCTTCATTAACATGTCACAATCCAGTTTTAATTCATTAGGCCTACCTTTTGAGTGACAAAATATATGATTATCTGATTTTTAAATTATGTTTTTGTTGTAACGCCTAGGAGACAATGTATACAGACTAGAGAATAAGCTATGAATCTGAAAATATAAAATTTTAAATTATATATTCCAATAATTTTATTATAATGATAAATTCTATAATTTTTACTTGATAGATCTCCTAGACATAAGGTTATTCTATTTTAGATAGAAAAATATCTGCATAGAACCTTTAGGAAACCTTCTTCCTATTAAACTAACATAAGAACTTTATAATCGATGAGGATCCAAGATAACTTTTGATATTTTAATGGTTTTTGACCATTCGAATGCTTCACAATGAGTCATCACTCGTTATCCTATCGTTGTCATATCTCAAGATATTTTGTGGGGAATCTGGATGGGCTGTGTTGAGGATTTTTTATCGCGGTGAATATTCACTTACGGAATCTATCTCTATCTCGATATCTATAAAAGGTAAAACCCTAACTGACTCAGCACTAATTCACCAACTTCCAATTGTGGTAGAAATTTGAAATCTGGAACATTGATTCTTTGGGTCATAATAGGAAAACGTATTAGTTTGTAACTCGATATGAACTACGGGCTCCAAACCACTGGCTTTTGAATTCCCCATGTTGCTCTTATGGACATACTTTTAAATAAAACAGATAATTTAATAGAGGTTTAGTTTTGATTAAAGTTTGTTTCAACAAGTACACAACAGAATTCAGCATTAAGTCTTTGGGGTATACCTAAACAAAATAAATAAATTTCCAGGTACAGTAATTTCCCACACGTCATTGGCTACCTTCATCATACTTAAATGGGTGTTTTTTCCCAGTGGAATACAGGGCCTTTTACATCAGTTATACAGTATAATTAACTATTTTTCTGAGTTTTTATATAGTATTTTGCATTTTTGTATAGTTTAAAGTTATATGATGTTCACCATTATTAGTGAATAACAGAATCACCCAAAATACCCCTCACTCACGCATAACGGAATCTCCAAACCTCGGAGAAGGGTTGGTGGCTGAAGGGTTGGAATTTGGAATGAACGTTTCCTCTTTGCTCAAAAACGCTCACCGAGAAACGGTTTTGCAATATTCCTTTAGGTTTTCAACCCACTGGACTTAAAAATTTCGATATAATGTTATTCTTATTTGCAATTTTTTATATGAATCAAGGAAACAACGAATCTAAAAGAATATCGAACCTACAATGTTAAAATTTTTATTGAGGTTTCTTTTTACCTGGTGATGTTCACTAAAAACGATTATTTAAAATTCCTTTAGGGCTCCACCCCACACGTAAACTTCCAAATTTCAATATAATTTTATGATCTTGTTATGGACAATGCTTAGTACGAATTAAGAGAACAACGAATGTCCAAAACTACATGACGTACGGGGGTTTTCATGGACGTTCCTATTCGCTCTAAGAAATTATTTTGCAAAAAATTAATTGGAATCTTTTCGAATCGAAGCACAAGGATATCTATAAAAATCAAAGCCCTCATTCCACTCACTCATCACTAATTCTCAAACTTCTCGTTATGCTGAAGGTTTGAGATTCGGTAAACCGTTTCTTTAGGTTCCAAAGAAAAATACGATAGTTTTCATCTTGATTTAATTTCCGGTCTGCACCTACTAGCTTTTGGGATTTTCTTAATTTATTATTATTGACACATTTCTTATAAACCGGACGGTTGTTGTATAATAATAATAAAAACAATGCCAAATCAGGAAGAACTGATATTTCAGTTATAAATGTTTTTCCTACGTCTGCCCGAGAAAGCAATTGTTTTGGCACTCGATACCGATCGCAAAACAGGAGATTTCCATATTCATTTTACTTAGGGCACTAGTGACTAACCACACTCCAGTGTTCTTAAGGTATAACTTAAGAACACAAAAAGTACGTAGTAGCCAGTAACGTAACGTTGATTAATCAGGAATTAAGTTGACAACACAGGATATAAACGTTTGACTGAGTGGAAGAACACAAAATGAACAACTATACTAGTGACTACAGTGTTTGAAGTGACTTATTTGCCCTGTCGAGTTTGCAGGTACTCCCAAAAAAGTGTTGTTAAATCTACTATCTGAATATTCCAATGCGTTTTTAACTAACTACAGAAAATGCACCATATAGGCTAACATATATATTGCATATTTATACTTATATAGAACAATACATATTTGCCAGACGAAGAAAAATTTTATATGCAATATGAGTGCAAAGTGCCTTCTCTACACCCCACACAAATTATTTCGTTCTCTCCTGTGGCTCGTTCGTAAATAACCCTCTAGAGTGCAGGAAAGTTGCACTTTGCGCACTTCTTGCATAAAATCTTTTTGAACTACTTGGATCCAAAACAAGTGAAATTTTCATAAAATTTTGACCAGTGAGTGCAGTGGGCGATCTCCAGTACAAAGTGGAAAATTGAATCAGCCCTATATAATCATGTATGAATGAACTGGGAAAATAAAAAAATGCTACCTTCTACAGTGCCGACAACAGTTTTAAATGGTTGTTTTATTTATTTTTTAATAAATGGTCCAATGCTGTAGTAAAATAATTACTGTAATAAAATCTTATACATACGACATGTTGTACTTAAAATATGCAAGATATTAAACAGAGTGTGTTTTTTCGTTTTTTCACAACGGTTTAAATATAATAATTAAAATAAAATCAAAGCATATACCAAAAGTAGGATACAACAATTTGATCCGGATTATAAAGATGGCATAAACTCTTATAGAGGGTAAGCAGTAGTTGGAAGTTTAAAGAGATGCGTTTAAAAATTTATTAAATATAAATATAAGGACCGCTTATTGAAACTGGTATTGGTTCCTCTACAATTGTGATCCTCGGGATCTGCTCGATATTCCGAATACATTCGATTATGAATATATTCGGAGGCGGTTCTGGGAGAACCCTATTTTTGAAAGCAGTAATGCCATCTGTTTAAATTGACTTTTCAATAACGGGTTTATTTTCAAAAACGTAACTAAAGTTCGTTAAATGGAATTTTGGTTTATATTAGTTTTGATATGCAAAAAAAGAAGAAGTCAATCAACTCAAGACCAATCAAATAAAACATTTGATATAAAATTAGTGAAAAGTCAGTAGTTTAACTTTTTTTATGTTAAAACATTGGGAATGATGTTATGATTATAAAATGGATATATTTTACGTTATTGAATGCACTTAAGGTGAAATAAATATTTTTCATCATACCATTGCGATATTGCGATAAACGTTGTTTTCGGAACGGTCAGCTGTGATCGAAACTAGTTGATTCCCGGTGGGTTGGATAAACGTGTTGGTAAACAAAGTTTTCGGGACTAGACCGTGAAACAGTGGTTTTCGGGACACTAAGGTAAATAGGACAGGTCCAAATTGGCTTCCTTGAGGAACGCCGTCTTTTACTTCTTTTTCATCGCTTATTTTATCAAGTACTTTTACAACAAATTTTCTATCTTTTAAATAACTCTCAAACCATCTTAGGTAGGGACCCCTTACTCCTATTCTGTACAGTGCTGAAATTATTTTATCATGTTCAATGGTATCAAAAGGTAACCAATGGTTCAATGATCGAAAAATACAAAATTTTTCAGTTTTCAATTTTTCAGTTTTAATTTTTTCAAAATTAAAAAAAATTTTGAAAATTTCAGTTTTATTTTTTTTCCTATGGGTTAACTTTTGGTCTGAGGTGCTGAGGTGTCCTCCGTTTTTGCTTCTGTCGGGACTTTTTTCTTGTATTTACACCAAAGGCATTTTACTTCAAGGGATGTACAGAGTACCAGAAACACTTTTAAGGGAAAACAGTCCAAACCCGACAAAGTGTGGTGGACATCCCGGGAATCGAACCCGTGACCTCTTGAACCGAAGTCCAAGACGCTAACCGTTAGGCAAGCGAGATGCCCTAACCTCACAACCTAGTGAGATAAAGAGATTACATTTTATCTCTTTCTTCAGTAGCCTCTGTATTTTTCAGTTGCTTAATATGTCTCTATAATGTGAATGATGAGTTGAGGCGGACTGAAATGTAGAGCATCAAGCAGACTTAATATCTTTCCAAATTTCTATTGCTGTCCAATCCTGACGAGTACTCGTTGTCCTTGGTCAAATAAGCGTTTGACTTCATCTTGTCTAATTATTGGTAGTTTTGTTGGTTCACTAAAACCTATGTTGAACAATGATTGCATTTGGTTTGGGAAAATGGCTATCTACAAGTTTAGTGAGATCATTATATGAAATTTCAGAAACATCCTTAGGTGAACATAATGTGCAAAACAATTCATAAGTGCAATGTCCTACCCTATTGAGAAATTTCTGAAAACATACTTTTTTGTCATCAAATACATTTTTGAACTTTAAAACTTTTCCAAATCTTTGTTTGCACTGTTGAAATTTTTTTTATTGATGAAATTGCTCAAAGTTTGATACTAACAAAATGTTGTTTCTAGGTTTATTGATCGTACCTTGAAAAGCAGTAGTAATTCCTGAAATTGGTTTTGATCCATTTTTCACGTGTTCCTTACCATTTTTTCTATCCTTGAACTATATTACATTTATTAACTGAATTGAGAATAAGAAAAGTATAAAACATTTTATTGATAATTTGTAATGGAAGATATAGATGTAAACAGACATTTATATTAAATATTTTACACTGCTGATTAATATTTTAGAACATAAAAGAATGAAAAATGTAAAGATATAACAAATACTATAAAGATTTTTTTATAAATAGATGTTACGAACCTTATTGTATCTTATTTTTATAGCAAGCAATTATTCATGGTTAGGTTTAAAAGCCCCCTTAACTCGACCCTCTGCTCAGTTACGGATAACCTACCTACCTTTATTAATAATAATTCAAAATTAGTTTGGAATCATTATTAATTGAAGATGTAAACCTTCAATAGATTTGAAAGAACTGATAACTTATTTAGGCCCACTTGAAAAATCAGGAGCAAAAGAGAGAGAGAGAGAGAGAGAGAGAGAGAGAGAGAGAGAGAGAGAGAGAGAGAGAGAGAGAGAGAGAGAGAGAGAGAGAGAGAGAGAGAGAGAGAGAGAGAGAGAGAGAGAGAGAGAGAGAGAGATTTGTAAACTGTTAGTTTCTTTTCCTTGACAGCTTCAGTGATGCATTCTTATCACTGTTAACAAATAAGAACTGTATTATTATAAAAAAGTTAATTAATCATTTGTAAACTGATTAATTAATCACCTTACAAATGGAATCACATTAATTATGGAAATTGTTTTATTTTTTCTGAATTATTAATTTTACCTTCACAATAAAAAAAAAATTGGAGATTTGTTGAGAACATTGGTTTGTTGTAACAGGATCGATATACCCGTATACTTAAATTTTTAATTATCGTTCATGTTTTCGTAAGTATTTGTCGTGTGACTTTAAACAGTTTAATGATGGTGGGTGGGGCGGGGTTTGTTTACTCTTTTACACCCTAGATGTCCCGGTTTGACTCTGTAAAGTTATGGCAGTAATAATACTAACGGTAATAATAATATTATTAATTACTTTTAACTTTAAAATTCATTAAATACGTATTTTTGACTACGATGTTAGCAGCTGACAAAGCTGTATTTGTCATTTATAAATCGCCAATAGCTAACATTAAACTAATGCTTTATGGACACTGAAATAAATCTTTGACTCTCCTCTTTAGAATGATGCCAAATTCGATCCCTTTTAGACTAAACTGGAACAAGATTTAATTGTATATTTCATTAAAGCATATAAACGCTAGAAAAAAATAGATTACACACTCGGAAGTCGCAATAATGAGTCGAAGAATAGAAAATTATAGGCCTACTTGGGGGGAGAAAATATTTTTAACAATATTTCTAGTGTAAGAACTCCCAAAAAATGTTGGAAGTAAAACTATATTTTTATAATGAAGTATTTACTTCACATGGGGGTTGAGAGAGTAAAAAAAGAATTAATTTTATATTATGACATAGCCAATGACTACATATTCTACTAAAGTAAAATAACTGTATTGACCATAATGAAACGAAGTTTTCATATTCAACTAAAGGTTCATATAAATTCAATCATATAAAGAGTTTTCAAGTCTCTGAATAAACGTGGGATCCAATAAGGTCTGTTTATTGAAGACGTATTGGATAATCCACGCCCGTTTAAAATCTATGCTCTCCTCATGCTATTTGCATATCCTCTAAGTACGATTAAATAGCTTTATTTGTTAAAAGAGTTTTACTTACTATTATTAAAAGAAAATATTTTGCTAATACTATTAGTTCACCAGAACTATCAGTAACCATTACTAAAGTACATTACACGAAAGTGGTCCGATGAGAGTTAATTCACTGTTGTCAAATCTATTTAGAAATTAAGTGTTTACTGTATTTCACAAAAATTTTAAACATGACAAATGACAACTTTGAGATTGGGTGAGGGGATACTCAGCGTCACAATTTTCATTTGAATATTTTAATGCAATCTAATAAAGCAGTAGCCAGCAATGCTTCACCAAGGAAACATTTATTAAAATAATGTTATTAAAAGGTAACATGTTCCGGTGTAATATCTATGTCCATAAAAATAACATGGAAATTTTCTAAGCCAGTAAGGCCTAAGGTCAGATTGGAATAAAAGCCATCATGTTTTAATATTTTTGGTCCTGTAGAATAAGTATACCAAATTTCCAAATAGGAGAATGCTCGGCTTCACTCCCTATGAGTGTATTGTGATTATGTGATTCATTAGACACTCTCGGATCTCAATGTTTATGTAGTTTTAATGTATTTCTTTATCAATAAAAAATATCAAACATATTGCTTAAGCTATTTATTATTGACTTTCTTAACTTTATAAATGTTTATATTCTATCATCAGTAAATAAAAGGTATTTTTAAAGGATGATGTGTGAATATCCTTGTACAGACTAATATTCAACAAATCAATTTTAACATTCCGATTACATTTAAGAAAAAACTTTTTAACCGTACTGTTTTAACGGGTTTATCGGATAACATACGTTACATTCAAGGTGGATACATTTAGGTAATTATGAAGTTTTAAAAGATTCATTTTGTTCTAAGTTTTAAATTTTTTATCTCAAATTTGCAACATTTTTTACTTTAACAATTATATTTACACTGGAGAACAGGGAAGTTTAATGAAAAGTATATGAGGGTTTAGTTAGCTTTACAATTCAATAACCTATATTATTTATTACACCTTAATACTATTCAGTCCACAGAGATCACCAAAATGTCCTTCAATGCCATTCAGAGGATATTTACAAAACTGGAAACATTTAAATATGTTAAACCAGTTCTATGATATATAAATAGAACTAATCACTTTGGATTTTAAAAATTCTAATATTCGATAAACTAATTCCTAGCATTTTACAATCTGATTTTACAGACAGATTTATTTATAAAGCTCAAAACAATGTTATTAATATATCCCCTACACCTGAAGTATATTTCCTGCAATACTTTAATATAGAGACATTTACCAGAGAGACTACTCAAGTAGAATTCTTTAAGGACATATACGTTTTCTTTAGCGAGAACGGAAAAGACGGTTTATGAGTCTATAAATCCTGATGTCTTATCTCAAGGCAGTTTAACAGCTCCGGGACAAAGGGATTCGAAGGTTTACTTCCTTAACTGAATAAAAAGATAAGAGAAATTCTCACGAGACTGTAATCGTTGTTCATTAAAGTAATTGCAGGATACTAATTAATTTAGGAAAATTTTTTTCCATAGTACATTTCTTATAATTAACTATTATGAGATTCTAGTTTTATTACACTCATTACAAAATTAAATATTACGATATTATAACGAAACCTGAAAAATTTTGTAAAGAAGGTTTGTTGGTTATAAATGAACAGTAACTATGGTTAAAGGTAACCTTAGTTAAATTTGAACAAAATAATTCCAAAGTAGATAGACTCTCATTTAAATAATGTATATATTTTATATACATATATATATATATATATATATATGTATATATTTTATATACATATATATATAACAAGACAATAAAGTTTTTTACCAATTAATTGAGAGTGCACGCCAATATCAAAGCATTTGGACTGTGAATATATCGACAACAAATTGTAATTTGTGGAACGCAAACTTGTATTTCTAGTAACTAGTTTAATTTTAAACGAGACCAAAATAAAAATTAATAATATTTAGAAAAAATGGCCTATAAATTAAAAGTTATCAATGAAGTGGTGCCACTCTGCAAGTTGACTTAAGGAAAATTGTAGGATCTTCATAAATCGCAGGATGAAGTGCGTGAAAATTGGAGAGAAAAATAGCAGTTTGTTAAAAATGTCGATGGAGATAAAGGTAGCGGGGTGAAATATTCTCTTGTGTACGTTACATATAGTAACTAGACCAGGATTTGGACAGACCCAAAAAACGATAAAAAATGCAACTGACGTTGATACACCAAAATAAAAATAACAAAGTTTGTTGATGAGGGGAACTCTTAATAAGAAAACTTATGATGGAAAGTCCTATCCGAGGACTGATTGCCTCCCGCCCGGTACGATCCCAGGCGATACGTCGCGCCGCGGCGTCGCTGTAGGAGACTCGACGTGAAGGCCCAACGCCAAACTCAACGCCGAATTCAAACTCAACGTAGAATATATTTCCTAATGTCTTTGTACATATGTTTTCCTTTGTTATATATCTCTTAATACAATTGATCTCTTATTAGATTTCTATAACCTTGTTATTATTTATATTGATTTATTTCTATCAGAACCCTATTGCAATAATCTTATCTATTTATTTAAAATAATCATAAAGTGGGAAAAGTCTGGAAACGATACAATATCCTTATAAAATTACTTAAAGAATTTAAGTAATTAAACTTAAGCTTTACAAATTGATTTTGAGTGATAAAGTCAACTTTCTTAAGTACTTATTGTCCTTGAACCTCCAAGGGGGGACGGTCCACAAGGAGTCAGAAGGAAATGTTAAATATAAACATAGATCAAAATGTAGATCAAATTAAAGTTTTCTAATAATAGGGAACAATTCCACAAATCCAACCTCAAAAATATGACAAAGTCAAAAATAGCAGGCTTTCAAACTTTGTTATAAAATAATATTGATGAAAACTAAAAATGCAATAACTCCCGATAAACTCGACATATTGAGGTCGGGTGTGTGGCAAATTGCTCAGAATGCAAATCTCTTTAAGATGATGTACCATATATAACGCAGCGCAATGCAGTTACCCTGACGACTTTTACTAGGGCCTTCCCCAAATGAATTCTTGGGAAAACTTCATTAGTCTACGTCATATCGAACATCATTTTAAAGTTCTTTGCATTCTTAGCAATTTGCCACAAACCTGACCTCAAAAGTTCAAGTGTATCGGGAGTCATTGCATTTTTAGTTTTCAGCAATATGATTTTAATGTAAGGTTTGATCGCCTGCATTTTTTGACTCGGTCAAAGTTTTGAACTCGGGTTGGCAGCATTGTTATCTATTCTTAGAGAACTTTAATTTGATGTACATATTGAAATATGCTTAGATATAAAATTTTCTTCTGATTCCTAGTGGACCGTCGTCCCTTGGAGGTCCAAGGGCAATAAGTATTTAAGGAAGTAGACTTTGTCACTCAAAATCATTTTGTAAAGTATTAGTTTTAGGTTATTACTTAAATACTTTAAAAGATATTATATCGTTTCCAGAGTTTTTTTCACAATTTTTAAATACCATGCTTAACATGAATTTGAAAAATGTCTTTATTTAGAAATTAATTAAATTAAATTAGAATAACAATCAGACTTCAGAAATTCTCCGAATTTTATCAACTCAACAAATATCAAACGCAAGTTCAGTATTAGCTTATAGCCTGTTTGAATTCTGAGATCAATTGTCCTTAAGAGTCTTCATCTTCATCTTCCTTAAGAGTCTTAAAATCTTCACCTATGATCCACTAGCTCAATGTTGCGCAGTCGGCAATGTTAAACATACGGCTTTTAATGCAAAACATGGTATTGCATTCCCCTGTTTCGGAAGCCGTTTTTCAACCGATTTTCTGTAAACTTGGTAAGTGTTTAGTTGAGTAGTTATACTATGTCCCTCATACCCCGGAATTTTGAAAATTTAACAAATATTACTCTCAGTGTAGTTGCAAAGTAAATCGATTTTCCTTAGTAATATTTGTTAAGTTTTCAAAATTTTGAGGGATAAGAGGCCTAATATAACTATTCAACTAAACACTTACCAAGTTTAAAGAAAATCGGTTGAAAAACGGTTTCCGAAACAGGGGAATGCAATACCATGTTTTGCATTAAAAGCCGTATGGTTAACATTGCCGACTGCGCAACAATGGGCTAGTGGATCATAGGTGATGATGACTCTTAAGGCAAGTTAATGTGTCTGTTAAATTCACGTTATCGCTAAATATTAGTATTGATTTTGGGATTCCGGGGGCGTTACATTACAGAATTTAAGAATATTTTTATAAAACAATTTGTACTTTTTACACAACAAACCATTTTAATATTTTACTAAAGAAGTATTTTACCAAATTTAAAGACATTGGATAGAAGTTGTGATTATTTGGGTGATTCCAAGAGCTCTTCTTTCCTATAGGAAAATGGTGAATTTATATAAAGTAATATGATAAATATTAAGTACATAATAATATAAGAATATGATATATAAAGTGTTTGATAAATAAAATAACAACACATGATTTTGCTGTTCCATATCAGTATCTTCTTGACAGTGGTGCTGCGTTGAGACTAGCTTACAAACCTTCTCTTGCACAGATTCAGCAGAGAACATATTCACCAGCCAATTATATGAATCAATTATATTAAATAAAATACAGTTTAAATTTGCGCTACACACAGCCTTAGTTTCACTCTGCGTTGGTCTTAGTTTTAATAATTGTCACACCCACCTGCCCATAATGTTTATAAAAAAAATACATTTAATATTTAATTTTTCTTAAGGATAAATAATTATTTTTTATATTGAAGCTGAGAAAACATATTAAAAATCAAATGTTCCAAATTTTTTATTTATAATTCACTAATGTTAAATACTTTAGAGTCCTGGTTAAAGACGTGGCCTGCTGATTTGTTTTTAGCTAGTCGGTAATGTAGAACACTGTGGTAGGTGCTGCTACCTGCTTGCTATTTCTTGAACTGCGATGTGTCAATATTCAGCATTTAATAGGAGGTGCGATTATTACTTTTTTCCCATATTATAGTCTGCATTTTTCAACATTACACATGTAACGAGAATATGATGTGTATAATTTTATAAAACTTTTTATTATTTAGTTAATTCATAATTATATTTAATTTATAAATGGTATGCTTGTTTTAAGTATACTATCTTTTAGTACCACTTTTATTGTTTAAGGAGGTTCTGTATTTAGTAAAATTAATGGAATTTAAGTAAAACAAAAAACATGCCTTTATTTATTTAACTAAACTGAGTAAGGGTTACTGAAAAAAAGGATTCATATTAACATTTCTAGTTAAAATTTATTTGTTTAAATAATGTCATTTGCAGAAATTTATTAGTGAATTCAAAAAGCTTAAAAAGACTTACCATCAAGAAAAAAAAACAACTAATCTGTTTTATATTTCGTTAGTTTAATATTATTATTAATAATTGTGTGAGTTTTGGAATTGAAATATGTTTAATAAATATTATAATTGTGACACATCTTCTCATTACTGAAATTAAAAATTTTAATAAAAATCGTTTATTTATTATATATTAGGTCAAGATTTAAAAATTGTTTTCTTAAATAAATAAAATATATATATTTTCCGGAACAAAATACTAAACACCAAATTATAATTGAACAGTAACTATAGTTAAATGTAACCTTAGTTAAATTTGAACAAAAGAATTAGAAAGTAGAAAACAAATTTTGAAACTGATCCCAACATCCTTAGTAAAATTAACTAATTCCAACTAAGTAACTAATTATACTAGTTATTTTATACTTTACCAAAATTGTAAATATGGTACATTAAATCCACAAAAACCCACTGTTGTTTTTAAACAACAAGGGATTTTGCCCGATGTACAGAAGAACGAACGATTTTGTAACGAACAGAAGAAGTTCGTTATGGGCATTTAAATTTATTTAAATTTTGTAAATTTATTTAAATTTTGTAAATTTGTATATCATTAAGATATTGTTAATCTACAAAGTATATTTTTATGGAACGGACCTACATGTGCGTCTTTTTTTTATATAAATATCCATTTTAATTAATCGATTAATATCATTTAAATGTATATAATGACTTATTTTCATTAAATTTATTTAATTATATTTTTGAATCTTTCACTCTAGCTTCGTATGTCAAATTTTCTAAAATCATTTTAGATGCATGTTTTAGCGCAATGGAAAATTGCTTTATTGAAAAGATTGTCGTTTCTTTTTGTCGGATGTTTATATCTATGTACCTTTTGCAAGTCCATATATTTTTTGTATATTTTTTGTCGTGCGATGTCAACACGAATTTGATATTGTTCTTCAGCAATCGAAATGTAAAAATTGAATATGATGAACCTGATAATTAATTAATGAGTAAATAATCCACAACACATACTATAAGTAAACACATTCAGTATTCAGAAAAAAATTGTGCAATTACGGTATTCAATATATTGGAACAAAGCCATTGTACTCGTAATAACAGCAATGCTTCAGGCTGATCTTGAGGGCTGTGAGGTAAACGTAGACTTTAAATGAAAATTATTGTTTGTTCATCCCGTGGAAAGTATACTCAAGAATGTTTTGTATAATTGAAATTTTCAAACACTTAATAAACAATAACTTGCTAAAATACGAAATGCATAGTATTACATTTAAGTAATAAATAAAAAACTGTCTATGCAATGTAAGGCCACTTCAATGTACAAATTTTCCTCATAGTATTGCGTCCACGTTGTAAAATTCCTATTATTTAAGTAGTGTAATTTATTTTGAATATGTTTCAACAAAGGTCTATTTTTTACTTGTGAGAAAAAAGGCAAAATAAATAAAACATTGAGCTGTGTAATGATTATATAAATATTTTCAGGGTACAGTACTCTTTCATAAGCATAACAAAGAGGCAAAAAGTAAGGAGAAGAAGGTATAATGATGATGATGAGGGTCATTACCACAACGGATGCTTGTTTTGGTCTTCAAATAACTCGGGGTTTCAGTGTCTCGCCTGTTATTTTTTATTAAGTCAGTCTTTATTTTCCTGAAATAGTCTTGAGGGAAGACATATGTAAGAATATTATTATTTATTTTAAGCTATGAATGAACTATTCTTTTTGCACACGATAAAAGTGCATTAAAGAACGTCCTATTATCCCTAGCTCTTTTTCAATATCACGTTGTGTGGGGATACTATATTACGATAAATTTACACATCCCTAATCAATGTAATTTTTTTATGAATGCCATGTAAAACCTTTGAACAATGAACAATAAAACATTATACTATCAACACTTCTTTTAATTTACGAATGGCATATTCCCTATACGTTTTTTATATAATGCAAATAAATAACAAACCTACATTTAGTGGTGGTTTGTTCAAACGGACTTGAAAAGAACATTGTTAAGCTACATAACGTAATTCAATGGCCTTTTGTCGATCTCAGACTCTCGGTATGTTCATTGGTGATTGTTCAGTTGTAGTTTCTTTTCAAATTATAATTTGCATTTCTCTAATTGTCAATCACTTGGATGAAACCTCACTATTATAATTATATGACTAATTATGAATAATTAATTAGTAATAACTTTCATTAATTTTTAACTATTAACTAACTAACTATTATGAATTCAATATAATTATATAATGTAAATTTTAATAATGTAATTATCAATTAAATACTAATTGTTTTGAATAATAACTTTGCATGTCAGTAAAAATAACTTATTTAATTAAACCTTTAATATGTATGGTAGCAAAGATGTTATGATTTTTCTAATGATTAATTGAAATTTGCCTTTTTTGTAAGATATCAAGAATTGCAGTTTCCATAACATGCAGTTTGGAGATTAATGGGACTCTAAGTAATTTTCAGATACTATAAGTCAGACTTTTACTACATGTACTGAAATGTTTGTTTCATATCAACACAAAGCCCCATTTATAAATCAGTATGTACATTTTAAAAACTATTTTCATTTAGTTATTTATTGAAATAATAAATAAAATAACTTGGTTTCATTCTCGATCAGAAGTTAAAAATGACACCCCACGTCACCAGGATGTGTGACCTCACTAACAAGGGGTTAACCTCCATCCTCCCGCTGCTACGCACGAAGTCATGTAATCAGTGGTGCTCGACTCCCAGGGCTTCATAACAGGGCTTCGTAAACAGGCTGTCTGCAACCGTCGAGGGCTCTGCAGCAAACTCCAAGTGGGGAAACATCCGGGAGTTGATCGGCCAGGAACCCCCGCGAATGCGGCCCAACACCCCCAGGTGATCCCAACAACAGGTAGCATTTGCTACAAGTGCAGAAGATTCCAGTCCTTCAGCAACTAAAGACTAGCAAATCGAGGCTGAAAGAGAAGTGGTTGCAACCAACCACGGCCATCCATCCACACCCCGCACCCGCAACGCATGCATTGATGCACCTATATAGCATATTGATTTCAAAATTATACATGAAATAGTTGAGTTTCTAAGGGTTAACTAATGAGGTTGGGTGTTATTTCCATCTAACTCGGGACCGCTTGGCAAAATTGATAGAATATTACAGCCTAACTTTGTTACTTCTGGCCGGACTACTGATGTCCAAGGGTCTCTAAATTAATATGTAACCTGAGAGCATTTTTACATTATTAAAATTATAAAAATAGTTGTATTTATTTTCTCAAAACCAGATTTTGTGTAAATAATACTATACTACTTTTATACCGGTTTGAAGAAAAATATTCGGGGTCAAGTTTTCTATTCTGTAACTAATAAATTACTGTAGTGGATAGAACTATATACCTTATAAATAGCCCATGCTTGTAGGTTATCAATCTCTTAGCAACTTCCACTTGTTTTCACTTGCATACAAAATATAATGTCTTGTGAAAAATAATATCTGTATAAATTTGAAACCTTTCAGTCTTTAAAATTAGGATGATAGTTTTTACTCAGCTTTCATGAATCATTAGAAATTCTTGTTCGTCAACTTCACATATTAATTTATATTAATTCACATATAATAGCATATAGTATTATATTCATATAATTCACATATTAATGGTATGTTAATTTCAAAATTATACAAGAGTTCGTCAATTTTGTAAGGCTTAAAATAACTAAAGAGGTAGGTAGGTTGGGTATATTTCCATCTAACTCTTGTCCATTTGGCAACATTGATAGAATATTACATCCTAACATTGTTAATTCTGGTCGGAGTACTGATGTCTAAGGGTCTTCATCTAATATTACATCTAAATTAATATGTATCCTGAGAGCAATTGTATATTATTTAAATTATGGAAATCATTGTATATTTTTTCTCACATACATATTTTTGTTTAAGTAATACCATAGAAAAACTAACCTAATAAGTTTTTACTTTCTCCCCCTATACCATATAGTATATGGAGAAAGTAGGCCTATTGTTTTCGTAAAAGTCTTCGCATTAGTTTGATGATGTATATATCCATTTTGGAGCCCCCTTTCCCCCTATAAATGTGTATATGGATAAAGCATTGGTTTCGTCAAAATTTTAAAATTTGAGTTGTTGGTAAATTTATCCGTTTTGGTGCCTTCTGAGTCCAAAAAAAGGGTTTTCAGAGTAATGTCTGTGTGTGTGTGTGTGTGTGTGTGTGTGTGTGTGTGTGTGTGTGTGTGTGTGTGTGTGTGTGTGTGTGTGTGTGTGTGTGTCTGGATGTATACAGAGCTAGATAATGCCCCAATGGTCCGATTTTGGTGAAATTTGGTACGTAGGTCCAAAACCACAATAATTCCAGGCGTTTTTTTTCATTTTTTTCAATTTTTTATTTTAAAGGGTAGTTTACCCCCAAAAACCCTCAATTTTGAAAAATCAAACTTTCTCAAAAATGGCTCTAACGATTTTGATTACAATTTTGTGGTTTATTAAGATTAAAATTACTGAATAAAATGACACCCCTCTCATCTCTGAGAAAATGCGCGTTCAAAAATTATGCGGTAAAAAGTGTTTAATAAATCAATTTTTTTGATTATCAAAATAGCTGTTATCTTGAAAGAATTTTTTTTTATTATTCTGCACGAAATCAGCCTGTTTTTTGTTCTCTCAACTGAACCAAAACCGATTCTTTATTGTCCTAGGACTGAAAAATCATCTGGAGAATTTTTTTACTAGTACTGAAAAGTCAGCTGTTTGCCATGTATATTATTATTCATTTATTAATGTTGAGGAGCAGAATTTTGAAATTCAAACGTTATAAAGAGCATTGTTTGTAAATAACATAAATGTAAACACTGCATATTACTAACTTTGTAAATATAACCTCGAAAATACATCTTTTTAGTTATAATTTTTAATGATCAAAAGTCTAATTTCGCATTATGATAAAAAACGTTGTACATCACTCAGAACAAAAGTGTCTTTCTGATGCTTAATCGTTTTTAAAAACTCGGCTGCGCCTCGTTTTTAAAACACGATTGCGCACCAAAAAGACCCACTTTTGCTCCTAGTGATGAAAACTACTATTATCACCATAAAATAAAGGTCAAAAAACTAAATAATTCAGTATTTTAAATTATTGCTCTACGTCAAGTGGCTGCGGAGAAAATTCAATTTTTCGTTTAATGGTAAACGCAGTACGTTGTTAAAAGTCACAGACACTCGTATGGTCAAACTCACGCTCCTCAGCTGGTAGCTATCCGACTAAGCCACCAAGACATTAATGTTTGAAGTTTTTAACCCTTTTTTATATTGTTGGGAGAAAGTATGTGTCAGTTATCTGATACCGTTTATTTTTTATGGTAATACTATACTACCTTTTATAACGTTTTGAAGGTAAATGTTTGGGGTCATCTTTTCTTATCTGTAACTTAGAAATTACTGTAGTGGATAGATAGTATATACTCTATAAATAGGCCAAGCTTGTAGTTTATCAATCTTTTGGCATCTTCAACGTAACAATTTTTCTTGTGAAAGATAATATATTTGTATAAATTTGAAACTTTAGATCTTTTTAAATATACAATGATATCTTTTATTTGGCGTAGTCACGAGGTATTTTATGTTCGTTAACTTCACACCACCTAACAACATGTCCTGGACCAACAATGGAACTTGAAAAAAAATAGATCTAATGAATGCTTTTCCTACTCACTGGAGGAAATTTTATTTTACAGTGTATAACTATGTAAATAAAAAACATAAATCAAATGTAAATTGCAATAAAACATTGATGAATAGTAATAAATCTTTTCAAATTGTTTTACTAGATTATAACAAAAGAATTACCTTACTATGTCAGCTTGACCTTTAAAGCATTATAGCCTGCCAGTCATAACTAATTTGAAACATCACAAGCCATTTCAGCATCTTTGATTTGGCGCATTTGTAAAGCCTGTACCCAAAATGTGTATGCCTAACTTTAAAAATTTCTTCGTTACTTAATACTTAGATAAGTAACATATTAATATGTAATGATTGTAACATATTATTTTACTTATAATAAATGTGTGATGAGTATGGTTGATGGGTTTCTAATTATAAATACATTTATCACCTACCATTGCTCAGTTACTATTTTAGTTACAATTCTTCCTAAAGCGTTCTTTTTTAATAAATTAGGTGAAATTCAACTTACTAAATGTTTTCTTGTAATGTATGCCTACAAATCACTTTTAAGTATCAGCTTTCTTATATTTCCCTAAATTAATGTTTAGATGCAAATTTAAAACGTGATAAAATGTTTCTAAACTGTTTTTTGTCGTGATTAAACCAGGAATCAGGAACAGACTGTGTGATTGAGTTCCATTTTCCTTGACTGACTCACAAAGGTTTTTACTGTCACAAAAAAGATTTTATATTGCCAAATGGTGACTTGTATGAGCTGGGTAGCTATTTTGGCAAATTTCATTCATAGACCTTACAATTGGATTAAGTTCAATATATTTGTAACTATTAAACCCTAATGTAATAGATATCCTAAAATTAGTAAGGATGTTGGATTTAGGTAAAATATATATCTAGTTAAATGATTTGTTTTAATAGACAATAGGCAATATTACTTACTAACAATTTCATTAGGAAATGTTACAGACACATTTGATTCGTATTGTGATTAAGTCCTTAATCCAAGTTGTGTAGATCTGTTCATGGTCTCTCCAGTTGTAGAATTATCTGATGTTTAGAAAGCAATGTCCTGCCACCATTTCTTGATATCCGTCTTTATTGATTTAGCTCTTTTAAGTTTTATGGCATACGGAGGGTAGTTGAAGAAATTCCAGCATACGGGCTTTTTTTAACATTGACGCCCTGCAGAGAGGCAGCAAGTAGATACCCCTATTTCTGGTAAAATGTGCATGTACTTTCCAAAATTTTAGTAGACGGCACTGTTGGGAGTTTAATGATTTTAAATGTGTTTTTCCAGCTGTCTCTTTGGCATGGACCAAAGAGACATATATAGTTCTCATGACTTATTTTTCTAAGCTATTATCTATGTTTAACATTTGAAGAACCACCCATACTGTGATTCCATATCGGATGACTTTGTAATATAGCATAATAAGCTGTTCTGTTTATAAGTGTTCATAAGCTGTAGCTTATGAAGTACTTGTTATTTTAGAACTTTAAGAAAGAACTTTAAGAGCTTACCTTAGAGAAGAGGTTGTCTTTGTGGTTTTTCTATGACATGTCATAAATTATTTTTCCCAGATAAAGGTTGGGCATTTCTAATACTTTATGTTTTTTTTGTTTCCTTGTGATATTTATTTGGTTTAGTTTTGGTTTAGTGCTAAATCATTCCTTAAACAGTATTCTTATGTAATGTTAAGGGATACATAACTATTTAAAGATTTTCAACATCTCTGTGTGCTGTGACCAAGACCGTATCGTCAGTGTACACGATTGTTTTACTATAAGAATCCATAAGGTCATTGATAAACATGAAGAACAGGTTGGGCCGAGGATTAACCCTTGATCAACTCCCGTATTCATTGGTAGTGGCTTTGATGGCACAGCTATTTCAGAACCTCATAGCAAGGGGCCGTGTAATGTCTTTGTTGGCGGAACATTCCCGTTCTCGGCCGCTATGACGTCACAGGAAGCTCATCCAAAAAATACAATGTATATATTTCATTCTCAGATTTCCACGAATCATCGATTTATATCTAGTTCACCTAAGTTTTTTGTGTTCTTCCATCCCTCTTCTATTTAAAATAACTATCCCCTTTAAAACATATGTCATTAACCCCAGTATGTATGTCTGCATACGTAATGTAATGTGTGTAATGCTGAGAAGTGTTTGTAAATTACTAAGATAATGACTGATTAAATAAACCAATCCTTTTCGTATAAGGTTAGTCTAAGCCCTTTGAATAAACTTACAACTAAATTAAATCTCAAAAAGCACATGGGATTTTAATGTTATTGGAATGTATTAGGGCCTATATCATTCGATTTTGAAAACATATTTTTTAGTCTGCATATCAGGATATTAAATTTAATTATAATAAGAGTTTTAGACTTCAGTAGTACTTTTCATCGCTGTTTTACTTGTTGTAAAACATCAGTTGTATGTTAACTTGTTTCCTCGAAAAACGTCGAGTGGCTTGTCTGCCCTGTGACGTAGCTATGTGACCAGTTTCCTCCAAACGAGAGACGAAATGACAGAACTTTACTTAAGGCCTTGGTCGAAGGTGCGTTCATAATCTTCTGTATATCTGTAAAACACTTTTATAGCTTTATTTTTAATTTAATTCATACGAAAAACTGGAAGAATATAAATATTTACATATTCTTATGAACATAAGAGTTAAAAACATTTTGTGCTGTTGCTTAAGTCTTAGGAAAAAAACTATTAACAGTTTAAATATATTTTGCTATTGAAGCCAAAACCAACAATTGGGCAGCAATTACTTCTGGCAGCAGAGACAACATACCAATATTAGTTTGAATACCTGATTTTCATATATGTGTAAATGAGTTCATAAGTAAAGTGTTACAAAACCAAAATTTTCAAAAATCTTCCTAAAATGTATGGTTTTAATTTGTATAATGTTTTATAAAATTTGGTTTTATGCATCTTTTAATATTGAGTTAGACAGTACGAAGGAGTGGACATATAATTTTGTTTCTAAATAAATTAAATAGATATTTGTTATAAATTAAATTTATTGGCACAACGTTACACAGTTATTACATTATGGAAGAAATATGATAGCAATAACTTCTATCTTTGTTATACAGTTCCAGATTCTAATATTATTCATTGGGAAAGTCAAGAGGGTGAGCACGATTAATTTAATTCTCCGTATTTTCAGGAATGGTCTTTATGAACATTAATTTTGATTTCAAACATTAAGGTACATATTGCACAACCCGTTACTTCATAAATAAAGTGTGATTTACATGATAGATGAAATTTTAAGAAAATGTCGTTATTATTTATTATTTTTAATAATAATTATTAAATTTCATTCCTCGCAAAACACTATACTAATATTATACATTTAATAAAATTTAATAAATCTAAACTAAAATAATTTATACAAATAAATAAATAAATGTACAAATAAATACATAATTTATACAAAACCATAATTAAAACATCTACACTATCGTCATTTATACACTATCAGTGTATAAATGTATAGATCAGTGTAATGTATTACTGTCTGTGATAGGAGCATAAAAACACCATTGTTTTTTAGAATACTTTTATTTATATTACTTAATTTAATTCATTTTTAAACACATTATCATAAAACATAAATTATAAGTAGTATCGACCTTTTCCCCTTTAAAAACTAAATAAATTTAAGCATGGTCGCTTGGCCATAACCCACCTCAAACTTGTCCAATTTATATCTCAATGGGTAGAGGGTAGTTCACTGAGTGTTTTTAGACGATGGTTTGCAAACTATGTGATTTATTTAAAACTATATAAACAATCGTATAAACATGGCAACAAAAAGCCACTCCCATAAGAAGATACATGGGAGAAATTTCATTGGAGTACAAGTTATGTTTATTGCTTCATCTGCATGTGAATACCCTTAATTTAAGACAACTAACCTTGCAAATTGGTCTGATACAGCCACCGGGCAGACTCGGAAACAATTTAATAAATGAAAATGAATATTAAAAAACTAATAATTAAAACCAACCAAAGTAAAACAAGTTCTATAAATAAATTGTGGAAGATTTTTTAAAAGGTATTACGCATATACAGAGTGCCCTGGTGAAAGAGTTTAATTAAAGTAAAGCTAATTAGAGGTAAAATGTTCGTATACACACAATTTTGAGATTTAATGTTTTGCGGAGAGAAGGGTGGCCTAAGGGCGCCTAATCCTCTCCCCTCTCCTATCCTTGAAATAGCCATTTGCTGAAACGACTCTGCACAGGACATAGTTAAGTCGAAAGTTTCATGACTTGCTTTTACGAAAATTGGACAATCTATGTATGAATACCTCACTATCTCATTAAAATAATGAGTTCATTAGCTTCAATTTTAATGTATAAATAATTTTATATGTGTAATTTTTAATGTGTTTAAACGTAACAGTGCTGTTTGGTATTCATTACTTTTTATAAACATTTGATTGTTAGAAGAAAATTTCAAATTCCGTTTAAGGACAATACAAACTAGTATTTTAGTTTGACTAAATATTTTCTTGAAATTATATAAAAGCGTTTAAAAACTGTTGTATTTATATTTGTTTTATCACTAAAACACTAGCACATAAATGTAACTTGTTTTAATCTTTCATTTAACCGTATTACAGTAGACATTTAACTATATTCCAAACGGATAAAACAGGATCCTTTTTGGTTTTGCAAAATTTTCTGTATAGAGTGAGGCCACGAATATGTCAATATACGTCATGAAGGTGCATGACTTGTTTGGTAAGGTCGCTTAGTGATAGCATAAGGTGATTAATAATTGGACAAAGAACCCGATCAATAGTTTTGAAACTACGTTAAGTGTAAGCAAATGCTAATCGAAAATGTTAATGCATTTTGGAAATGATGAACAAATTATTGAAGAGAAACCTCAAAAGGTACTAAATCTTATTTAATGATCACAAATTCAATAAAAACCGACGTCATTGCTTCCATTCTAATCCAAAAAGGAAACAAATTAATCCTGCTGACAAAATAGGTTAAAAATAACAAAATGTTTGGGTTTTAGGATTAGCAGGAATCTAATGCGAATTTCGTCCCTTTGTTTAAACCAGCCAAAACACTTGATTTTATACCATTTTGAGGCATTTTCACTGGACCGAGAAGCCAACAGTCACTGTATTTTCAATTAATATTAAAGAATCAACTGGTCTTGTTGGCAAGCAGTACACAAAGTTATAAATGTTATGACTACTTAAGTATGAGGAAATAAAAATAACGAAGGAAAAAGTCCTAGTACACAGCACTGTTAGGCCTACTACTGTAGTTTCTTACCAGAGAACAGTGTTGTGTACGAAACTACAGTAGTAACAGTGCTGTGTACTAGGACTTTTTCCTTAGTTATTTTTATTTACCCATTTGCGTAAAGTAATCCAATATTTTTACTCATAAAATTGATCATGGATTTATATTTAAATGTTTAAAAGTTGATTGGAAAAATTCATTATAATTTTTAAAATAGCATCAGTAATTATTTTACCTTATCAACGATGTATAATCTTAACTGGAAGACGTCCGTTAATGTGAAGCTCTAAGAAAGAGTGCTATTAAGATATGCTAAATTTTACTGTTGTGGTCTATAACCTTTTATGACAAACTTAATTCCTGCAGATGAATTCATCTGCAGTGCATTTATGCTGTATCATGTTGAATAGTGAAGGGTAGTTGTCCATTATTGATTCACATATACATAAATTAATAAATAACAATTAATTTCTTGTCCGTCCAATGGGGAGATAATTTTGAGTTATACAATAAAGCTAAATTCAAGTGATGTAATTGTATTCATATGCCCTAATTAATTTTTATTGAGGTCTACATCTAAAATAATTTACTTCGGCCCCAGATTAAATCACAAACAAAGAGTATCCTATGAGCAGTTCCCTATAGCAGCTTACCTGCATATTCTTTCCCTATATTTATCATATGGAGAAGAGACATTAATTTTCTTATTTATGAACACGAGATAAAATTTTGTTTACAGGTCTATCTGATATAAATTAACATTACTACTTTATAAATTCGCTGAGTACGCAGGTCTGCTGCGAGGTTTTTTTTTGTATTTGGCGTTTAACTCCAAAACGATGCATTTTTCTAGAAACTTAGGCCTATAACCCCAATCAAAATTAAAATAGACAGAATTTTCAACACATTGTTTGTATAAATCCAAAATCGTTCTTATTTAAACTCCTCTTTGCACATTTCATTAATTATAATGTATGAAAGGAGAATTTAATTTTCAATACTTTTCTTAATAACATATTTATGTAAAAGTCTGGAACATAGCTAATAACTTCTAACTTTCTGGACACAACTTAATGAGTCTCAGTAGTCAGCAGTAGCTAGTCAATGTAGTCAGCAGTAGCTAGTCAACGTGGTCAGCAGTAGTCAGGAGTAGCTATTAAACGTAGTCAGCAGTTAAAAGTTGGGTCCGAGAGCTCACGCCTTAACTTCTTTCGCTCTAATTTTATCCTACTTCAAGCGTAACTGTAACTAGCGGTTGAAGGGCAAGGAATTACAGGGTATTCGTGATGGAAGGCTGGCAACAGCCAGCTGGAACACCGTTGGCAGGCCGTCTCGGCCTTGAGGCACCCCCAGACAATAGGGTTGGCGACATAGTGTTAATTATGGAGGCTGGTTTACATACAACCCTGATTACAACATTCCTTTCCTTTGTTCAGTACCTATTTAAAATCCATTTCAAAATCAGTCTGTGTTCATAACTGTTCGATGATTATTTGTGTACTTAATTTATATTTCTTTATTTTGTGTTAAGCCTTTATGTTCTAAACAGTTTTTTATCATAGTTTAGAGTTTTAATATGCAAAGAACATAGTTGTTGAACTACAAACTAATGTATTGAATTGTTTTAGGTTTTTATTTTCTATAATTAATTTAGAGACAGCTAAATTACGGAAACCACATTTAAAAACAACGGTTTAAAAGCTACATGTCGAACTTACTCAGTCCGAATACATTAAATAAAAAAAACTTTTTTTCATTAAAACAATATTTTTATCTCCACAATTACCTAAATTCCATTTAAATTCTGAATTTAGTGAAACATAATATGCTGTATTAGTAGACATTTTCAAATCCCTTACGTCTTGGTTTTTTCGCGAATAGAGTTTATCGATGTGCTAAAAGGTACAATATGGCTAAATGTATAAGGGCCAGATTATTTCAAATAAATTCTTACTAGGCCTATTCAGAAATTGTTTAAGCTCCTTTATGGACCTATACAAGCTGATGCCTTAGGAAAAAATTAACAAGTCGCCGGTTTCGCGAAAAAAATTTCAACAAAAATGTCAGTGCATCAACTTTTTTCAAGTGGTAATAGAATTTATAGATAATATCTATTGAATAATCCATATTGAAATCCCCGCACTAAACTAATTGCACAGTGTATCGAACTGTCGTCGAAGTCGCAGTGACTGACTGTCCTGGTTCACAAGTGAGAGCTCCCACGCAGCGCGCTCGTTATCAGTGGAATGTATTGTTGTGGGACCCCCTCACCTCATCTGTTGCCTGAGCAAACATTACTCTTGCAGGTAAGTTAAAAAATGGCATTAATTCACTCGGTCCATTGTCAGAAAAACACCATGGTCAAAAATATGCTTATATGTTTGTTGCAGTTATAGATACTATTTTTTGGGTGTTGTGGAAGTTATTGGATTACGAAATTAACTGTAATTATATCGGCATTTGTTATAATTTTTTTTATATAATTTGATTCCAAATACTACAAACCATTCGATTTGACGAGGACGTAAAAGAATTTCCTCCTTTGATAGCATTAATAATTTTTTGAATGACATAAAAATACTTCAACATCAAGTTCAAGTTCAAAAGCTTCTTTATTTACCAAAAATCAATTTGATACATTTCATGTGCCAATTATGGCACGTGCGAAATGAAAACACAATAGTATATTTCGTCACAAGGGCCGAAAGTGGCGTTTTGCCGGCCCCGAGATCGTGTTTCAAGTTCGAGACGAAGTCGAGAACTTGAAACGATCGAGGGTTGGCAAAACGCTTTCGGCCCGAGTTATGAACGATATTTTTCATCACACTACACAATTCAATAAATTCTAAACTAATGAAAAAATTACTTTTTCGTTCATAACAAACAAAACATAACCTCAACTTCAACTAACCTAGCGAGATGTACTGCTTGAGTTTCTGGTTGCTAGGCAACCACTTCACATCAGCTAAGGCCACCAAAACTAATACTCTAACGGTAAGTGACTACAGCTGATTCCAAGTGAAAAGCACTATTTTCCCATCTACGTCATACATATTTAACAGTTGCTATCAGCTGAACTACTAACTACGTCACTGATTTATATTTGTTGTTGTTGTTTTTAAATACCTTCTAATATTCTAGATTTCTCTTTTACCATTACCATTACCGCCCTAGGCCGGAAAATTTTGCCGGCCTAGGCCTGCAAAACAGGTGTTTCGTAGGTAGATGTGAGGGTCGAAAACAGGTGATATCGATGTAATGTGATGAAAAATAATAATTTTATATTTTAGTCTTTATACTGGCGTGCTGGACTTTAAGTAGGTTTTCACTTATATTTACACTCATTATATGGGTACTAAATAACAATAAATTAAAAAGCTTTAAATAATAACATAAAAAATTAACAAACAATTTCAATAAATATCTAACAAGCAGGCATCGATACTTATCAATATCAAAGAATACAGATGAAACAAAAGAAGTAAAAAATCATTTGTGGCTGTTGGTATATTTTGGAATGACATGGTGAACTGAAATGTTCATTAATGCATAACAATTATGATATTTGTATTAATCTATGGTTACCCTCCAGTTAGACGCTGCGCTATGAAAATCACTATAGTCATATTCGAGGCTATTTAGTTATGCTACAACTTGAATGCTCAAAGTCACAAAAAATTATCTTTTGTGCCCAGTCTACCCATACTATGTGTCTCGAATCCAAATATTTCGTCAGCAGTTATCCCTCTCATATTTGGCTCGCAGTTACTTTTACGACGAGGCACGCTTAGCCCGAGCTCTCGAACGTGATATTTTAGATGTCACGCAAAATCCTGTTATAACCAAAATTTACACCCGGGATTAGTCTAAACTGCCTCTTCGTGTTTAATTTTTATTTTATATTACCCCCTACATCTTATACAGGGTTTCTCTATAGGCTACTCTCTACCGACCTTTTCAGGTATTATTCCTTAATCAAATACAAGCCAAAATATTAATTAACATTTTCCAAAACTCCATAGTAACCCGTACAGCCGCCATTTTGTATTTGTTTAGGAATAATTTTTTATTTAAGAAATGCTTGACATAATAACTTGAAATTCAGTACACAGCTTTTAAAGTAGAGAACTAGCTGGAAAAAATAATAAGCTTTTTATCATTCATATTTTCTAAATGGTGGCTGTTTAAAATCTTTATCCTTAAATTGCATTAAAACTACATAAGGTAGCAAAGTTTATGTTCCTATGTTTTTTTTTTTTTGTTTTTTTTTTAAACTTAAAATTTAACTATGTAAAAATTATTTAAATTTGTTCATAAATAAGCGAGGTAGAGCGATTTTAATACAAAGTGTCACGCATCTGAGCGGGTTGCCGGGCGAAAAGCGCGGTCGCGGCGCCAGCTCAACAATGGATGTCGTACCAAAAATGCTCCCGGTGAAGCTGTACGACCGTGACTAGCCTCAGATAAATCGCCCTATATCGCTTATTTATGAACCGAGTTTCATAATTTTTACATCGTTGGATTTAAAATAAAATTTTTAAAAAAACACATAAGAACATAAACTTTGCTACCTTATGTATTTTTTAGAAAATTTAAAGTTAAAGATTTTAAACAGCCGCCATTTTGAAATTATGAATAATAAAAATTTTATTATTTTTTACAGCTAGATCCTTACATAAAAAAGCTGCGTATTAAATTTCACGCCGTTCCTAAATTACAAATTATTCTTTACAAATTATTCTTTAAAAAATACAAAATGGTGGATGTACGGGTAACTATGGAGTTTTGGAAATTTTACATACGATATTTTAGCTTGTCTTTGGTCCAGGAATAATACCTGAAAAGGTCGGTAAGGTCGGTAGAAATACCTGAAAAGGTCGGTAGAGAATTCAGAGACACCCTGTATATTTAAAAACTTTTGCAATTAGCATCAAGCCCGACCATACTACTGGACCGATATACTCGCGGGTTGTACCACAGCGAAGGATAACAGTTCTATATGAGCAGGTTTTACTTTTACTATGTCATTTATATTAATTTATGTTACTTATGTAAATTGGTTCAAACATATAAAATAAAGTTTCTTACATATCTTTGTAGCTTAATTATTGAATAAAGACTCAACATTTTATGAATTATTTGATTTGTAAACATGTACATCATTAATCTAAAATTTACAAGTAAGCCACTATGTTCTACATAGAATTTACTGTACCGGATGATTGCAAGGAGTAATGTAATATGGAACATGTCAGAACCCGTTACACGCCGACGAACGCCTGACCTGACACTGATAGACTGTTCCATGAGTTGCTAGCGTTTAAAAATATATTCGTCTAAATGCTCTCTTAAAAACTGTTTAAATCTATCCATTCATTTTATTTTTGATGCTTGAATTTGTGTACTTGAATTTATTTTAAATATTTATAGATTATATTTTTCATTGGATCATAAGTGTATTGTAATGATTAAAAGCATATGGATATAGTATATTATCATGCCCTTAATAACAAAATAAATAATTGTTTTGTTGTTGAATGCGATACACACTTAAAACCATCAATTAATATTTTCTGTAATTTCATCCCAAAAATCTATCCATAATCGTGATTTTTATTTCATAGCGCCATATATATTACAACTCGCCTACGGCTCGATGGGGGCTCCGCCCCCATGCCCCTTAAAGGTTGCCCTAAATTTGTAGAATAATTAAAAGTCAAGTATGTAATAGGTTAGTTCCACGGAAGAGCTAGACATTAAAGACAGCAACAAAACGGTTTAATACACAAAATTCACAACCAATAGTAAAAAAACTTTCAAAATCTCCTATGAATCCGTTTTAATACCACTTAGTAAAAATATTGAAATTGAAATTCTCAAATTACGTCCCTTTTTAAGGGTGAAGGGGATGAGATGCTAAATAATCTCAAAGGGCCAAGCTTGTAGAGCATCTAAAAATAATTTAATCCTGACAAAACATATCGGTATGGCAGTACTTTTACCGGATCAAACAAAATCACAAAATACCCCCGTCGCAGCAGACCTGCGTACTCAGCAAATTTCCAAAGAATTATTGTTTAACTTCAAAGAACTTTGTGGCTATCTTATGTAATTAATAATCTTTACAAGGAAATATAATATATTTAATAGCATTATATTTCTGAGTAAATTATTTTTATTTAATAATTTATATATTAATATTTATATTGCAATAAATGACTTTTTTAACATTAATAAAAGTGCACATCCAAATCTCCAATGCAAAAGGAATGATTTGTTTACAAATAACAAAACATAAACATTTCAAATTTGACAAATATGCAGAAGACAGCTGATCAGCTGATTTTCATCTCTCTTGCTCCCATTATACACTTATTTTCTATGAGAATACCATGGGATTAAGCATGTAGGTTTGCTGCCATGTGGGTTTTTGATCAAATCTTAATTACTTACCACCTAGTGAAGGTTCATACAAATTTTTATTAAGATATGTTGATAAATAAAAAAAACCTACAAAATAACCTAGTAACTAAAGACTTCAGGACAATTTAAATATGATATTTTGATATGTTTCTAGCCCAGGAACAATGCCCTAAAATATTGGTAGGGAGTTCTGAAACACCCTGTATATACATATAAATATATACATATATATGAAAACGAACGAATGGTGTTTTTGGCTTCTGGGGACCTCAAAATGAAAAAGTAAAGTGGTCCCGGGCTTAGGTCTTACCATGGCTACTACGGTAATAGCGTATTCCCTATAGGGAAATTCGCTAAAAACTATAAATTAGAAAATGTATATAATTTCGTATTTTCACAGTTTTTTTAACAACCATTATACTGAAATTGACCAATGGCTGCACCTATAGTAAGACCTAGATATGGTCATAGTATAAGCTAAATTTGTGGCTTCTATGGGCCATAACAGTAAACGAAAAATGTTGAAATAGAGCAATTGTTGTAAAAGAATCTCGATATCGTGAAAGTACGCTCCTTTTCAAGGGTGAAGGGGGTAAGATACTGCCAAATTGCAAAGGACCGAACTTGTAGAGCGTCTAAAATAGAACAAATTACTGGCGAAATATAAATCAATATGGGAGTATATTTTTCAGTTTAAAGTAATTTATAAACACTTTACATGAAAAAATGTCAATCATTTCGTGTTTTTTTTTTTTTTCAATTGTTTTTGTCCTTTGATTGAAATTGATCAATGGCTGCTAAAATAGTAAGAACTAGTTGGTTCTATAATATTTACTAAGTTTGAGGCATCTGTGCTCCATAATAGTAAATACAAAATATTAAAATAGCGAATTGTTTGTGGAAGAATGTATAAAGTTTGAAATCACGCCCCTTTTTAAGGGTGAAGGGGGTGAGATACGCCAAAATATCTCAAAACCAAACTTGTAGAGCGTCTATGATAGAATATAGTAATGGCAAAACATATATCAATATCAATATAGCAGTATATTTACCAAGTTAAAGTGAATTACGAACACTTTACGTGAAAAATGTTGAGAATTTTTTGTTTTTATAATTTTTGTGGGCTAAAATTCGATTTAAATTGGCAAAAAGCTATTAGTATAGAAAGAACCTGTTGAGGTCATAATATAAATAAAAATTTATGCATGGATATTACATAATAGTAAATAAAAATATCAAAATAGCGCAATTTTTTAAAAATATTTTAGAAATTCTGAAAGTACACCCCTTTTAAGGATGAAGGGGGGGAGGTACGGCAAAGATGCATAGGACCGAACTTGTAGAGCGTCTAAAATTAAATATAATACTGGAAAAACAACATATCAATTTTGCAGTACATTTACTAGAATAATGTAATTTACAAACAATTGACACGAAAAAATGTTAAAAATTTACTGTTTTTCATTTTTTCTAGAATTAATTTTGATTAAAATTGACCAATGACTGCAACTATGGTTAAATCTAGTCGGGGTTATAATATGTACAAAATTTCAGGCATCTTAGTGTCATTATAGTGATGAAAAAAATTAAAATAGCAAAATTTTTGTAAAGGAATTCCTAAATTTTGAAAGTACACCCCTTTTTAAGGGTGAAGAGGATAAGATACGGTAAAATGTCACAGGACATAACTTGTAGAGCGTTTAATTCCCAACTGACGATTTTTCCTCAGATTTGAGGTAGGACCTCTCGTTCAAAAGTTATAGCGAAAATAGAAAACCCTTACATATTCAGTTTACCGATGTCATCCATTTTTATTTTTTTGAGGGGGTTAAAATTTGAAAATTCGATGTTTTGGGATTTTCCCTTTCTATTGACTATACAAACTACGTGTGTACAAAATTTAAAGTTTTTATCTCATCTGGAAGTCCAAAATACTTTGTATACATGATCAGTCAGTCAGTTTCACATCGGGTTGTATAGTTATTAGACTCGCCTACGGCTCGATGGGGGCTCCGCCCCCATACCCCCTTTGGGGGTTGCCCCGAATCGTTAATTGTTCTAAGTCTTAAGAACTAAACAGGCTAGTTGAGGCCTCCACCCCAACTCTATACTTATCTTCTCTGACTTAGTTTAATAGTTTAGGAAATCTAAAGCATTTAAGATATTATCTTGATATTTAAAGCTTAAATTGATACTTTTTTATATTTTATATTTAATGCTCATGGTATGTGTGTCTAGCTAAATTTTAGGCATCTAATTGTCATAACAGTAAATAAAAAATAACTCAATTTTTGTGAAAGAATTTTGAAAATACACCCCTTTTTGGTGAAGATAGTGAAATGCTACAAAATCTTAAGGGCCGAGCTTATAGAGAATCTAAAAATAATAAAATGCTGACAAAAAGTACATCGGTATGGCAGTACCTTTACCGGGTTTAACAAAATCACCAAAAACTATACATAAAACAGGTTAATAATTTAGTATTTTCACAGTTTTTTTACTAACCTTGGATTGAAATCGGCCTTTGGCTGCTTCTATAGTAAGAACTAGATATATTCAGAGTGTACACAAAATTTGAGGCATGTATGTGTCATAAAAGTAAACGATAAATATTGAAATAGAGTAATTTTGGTGAAAGAATTTCGATATTGTGAAAGTACGCCCCTCTTTACAGGTGAAGGGGGTGAAATACGGCAAAATTGCATAGGACCGAACTTGTAGAGCGTCTAAAATAGAATATAAAACTGGCAAAACAAATATCAATATTGCACTATATTTGGCAGAATAAAGTAATTTACCAACACTTAACACGAAAAAATTGTAAGAATTTTGTGTTTTTTTCAATTTTTTTAGACTTAATTAATTATAATTGAGATTGGTCAATGGCTACCACTGTGGTAAGAACTAGTTGAGACCATAATATGTACTAAAGTTCAAGCATCCGTGTGCCATGTTAGTAAATAAAAAATATTAAAATAACGAGATTTTTGTGAAAAAATTTGGAAATTTTGAAAGTATGCCCTTTTTAAGTAAAATTAGGATTTTTAGTCTGGAGATTTACGCAATTGGTGCGATGTACGACAAAAAGTCACAGGACCAAAATCGTAGTTCATACAATTCAGTAAAATCTATGAAAGGCCTAACCGTTTAGCCGCTAGAGCTGAAAAATACTAAAATAACGATTTCTCTAGTTGGCCAAAAGCCACTACTTATTTATCACAAAACTGAGAAAAAGTGAAAAATGTATTTTGAGAGTAAACGGAAAGAGATACGGCAAAGTATGTCAGAATCAAAATTGTAGATATTAAAAAGACCTATAAAAGTTGTCATTTAAACATTTTTGTAGCGTAGGACAAATCATTTAGTCGCTAGTTCCCTAAATCTAAATATAAATCACAAAAATCAGTTTTGAGCGTTAACGGTACAATTTACGAAAAAAAGTCAAAGGACCAAAATTGTAGATCATCCAATTCCCTATCGTAATATGCTCTCAGATTTAAGATTAGACTAACCGTTAGGCCACTAGAGCTGAAATACTAAAATTACTATTACCAGAACCGGTATTTTCCCACTACTTACGTTCACAAAATCCGGAAAAAGAAAAAAATGTATTTTTTAAGTAAACGAAAAGAGATGAAAAATGTATTTTTTAAGTAAACGAGAAGAGATACATTTGGCAGCTAAAGCTGAAATACTAAAATTACGATTTCTCTAGTGTCCCAGAACCGGTGTTTTCCCACTACTTATGCTCACAAAATCCGGAAAAAGTGAAAAATGAATTTTGTGAGTAAACGAGTAGAGATACGGCAAAATATATACGGGGAAGATTTGTAGATATTAAAAAGATCTATCGTAATAAACCTTAAAAACATTTTTACGACCATCGGTTTAGTCACTAGAGCCCGAAAACCGAAAACGGCATTTCATTAAAAACGCTCTGGAGGCTTAACGGTGCGAGATACGATAAAAAGTCAAAGGACCGAAATTATAGAAAATTAAATTCCCTATCGTAGTATTGTTCTCAGATTTTAGATCGGACGAAGCGTTTGGCCGCTAGAGCCAAAAAAGTAAAATTACAATTTCGGAAATCCGCCATTTTGAATTTTTTTTAGTAGGTTAAAACTAAAAATTTGCAAGTTTAATTTACACTTAGTTTGATTTTACACTTAGCATTGACCGTTCAGGCTAGACGTATGCCAAATTTCAAGTCTCTAGCTTAAATAGTTATGTCAGAACTTCGTATCCCATATAAGTGAGTGAGTGAGTGAGTGAGTCAGTTACACATGGGGCTGTATATATTATAGATTTCCTTTAAAATGAAATAAAGATTAATCTTTTCCGACCAATATCAGTAGAATAGCGGTCGTTTAAAATTTATAATTAGTCTTATAGGAATAAAATTTTAAGGTATCGGGTACTGCCGAATCTTAAGAGCTCTTAACAAATATTAATTCCTGTAGTAATGTTTTTCGTTAAACACGATCTAAAATATTTTGTCATCTGTTAAAATATTTCAAAGTAGAAAAATAAATAATAGGAAACCATTCCTCTCTTTCATTTATTTGTTGGTTAAATATCTTTGTAGATATTGTCTGTGTTTAAGGAGATATCAGATCCTTTACACTAGAATCAAAATAGTAACATAATGCACCTTTCGCAAGCCTCTACCATATTAGACCATAGGTCTACCTTATTTTCTGATACTAGTTTTATTGTCTTTTCTAATTAGCACTTTAATCTCACAATCTTACAGTCCATATTACAAAGGTAGAAGAAACACAGTTAAGAGTTTTCTTCTATGAATGCATAAACTCTTGTGCTGAAACATTTTGATTGCCAATTAAACTCACTCTGAAGCTGTTAATTGGCAGCAGTGTTTGGAATAATATTGTGGTCCATAAACGTTGAATATATACGTAAATAGTACCAAGTAAAATAATGTACTTGTTTTCATTCCATTGTGCCGTTAAATTACCACAGAGCTTTTCCTTTTATTGTTTCACCAGAATAGTTAATAAAAAATCAATTTTACTGCTATTTATTAGTTTCTTAATTTGACCAAAGAGACTTGTTATTTGTTTTCTCTTACTATTCTTGTAACTTTCATACTTGTTTTCTTAAACAAATGTACTATATTAAGGTAGTGTACTACGATACTAAACTAAGGTTATGTTTAATTAAATAAAACCAAATACAATAACACGATTCTAAATTTCATCTTACTAATGATAATATTTGATAAGTATGATAATATTTGTAATTGTATTTTATTGAAATCTGTTTACTAAGTAATCATTTATTTAATGAGTGTAGCATTCATCATACATATACAAAGACAAACGATTTGCCTCATGTTAAAAAACACTTAAAACACTTTTAGGCGTGTAGTTTTGGTTGTTTTTTTATATTTTTTAATTGTTTTTTTATTGTTTTTTATGTACAAATTTATGCAAAATTTATTATTCAGTTAATTTTAATTTATTATTTTAAATTATTTTATTAAATATTTGAAATATCCGAAACTTGTTACGAAAATATAAGTACGCAGTATAAAATGAATCATTATGATTCCTGGATGATTCATCGGATTCTAATTGATGTACCTCTTATCTTTCATCCTTCGCCACGAAATAAAATACATTGTTTTTTTTGTGTTCTTTATATAATTAGGTATTCGATTTCATTGTGGTATTTCCCCTTATTATTCAATCTCTCTTCTTTAATGTTTACAATTCATGAAAATATATTTGTGTTGTAAAAACCACAAAATGTTTTATTTATAACGGTTCAACGTGAGTTCTGCAGAAACTTCAGAATGGATGCTTCAATACATCCATTATGCTATTATGGTATCATTTATGCTATTAATAGTTTAAACAATTATGACTGAACGGACTCCAACCCATTCGCAAAGGGACTGATAGAAATGTGTTGTCCAAGAAACATGTCTGCTGGACTGACAGATGTTATTAATATGTTTTGGCTCTTCTCGAATGGCCACATCTTACCCTAAACCTTCTAAAGGCCAAAGTTTACATTTCAACAATTCTTAATAACTATTAGGACTTTTTCAATGCAAGAGTTTTCATAATTTTTTTAGGAGTTTTCAATGCAGTGGCAACAATCAACCAACCTATACTGACTTGAGCATGGGCTGAGGTGCAACATCGCTTATATACGGTACTCGTTTTTTAAGTTAATAGGCGGACAAGCTGAAAATTGTTACGTAAAGTGTAATTAAGTTTGCCCTCCCACCTAAAATTATTATAGCAATATTAAGTTTATCTTCATATCAGTACAATGCTTTAAATTGCAATGAATCATTTTACATCCCTTTAAATTGATTCTTAATTTGAATTATGGAACACGTTTACACGTTGAGTTTCTTATCAGAACCAAAGTCATTCATGTATATTACTTTAGACGGACAAATCTTCATAACCCATTTCAGTCCAAGACCATCATCTACAAATTTATCATTGTGGAGATATTTAAACTGCTGACGAGGCAATGATTTCTGTGTTACTCCTTTATCCCAAAATAGAGGAGGGTAACCAGAAAATTTGTAGGAATGCTTTTTATTGGAAAATAATAGCACAAAAATTACAATTATACAAATAAATCATTATTTTATAATTTTTTGTTATAAAGTTATTTATAAAAATCATTATAGGTGTGACAGCCAATAATTCTTCATTTACTTTAGTCTATATTAATTATATTATATTATATTATATTAATGCTGGATGGTTTCTACCAAGAAAAATCAATTTTATATCATTGGAAAACATGTCTATAGACGATTACTTGACATGTATTGTTGGTTCAGAGATACAGTTGCCTTTTAGTAACGTCACTTACAAAGACCAATAACCAGTAACGGAAGGTTAATGAGCTTTGAAAACAAATGAACCCTTATTGTTGCTGTCTCTAACAAGGTTAGTTTGTGGTTATAGTATTTGGAACGGGTAGCATGTCACGTAGGTTGCAAGTTACTATTCATAATGTTAAACAGGTTAATTAATCTTTATTTCCATGCCACTTTGATTTCATAAAACTACCCAATGAAATTTAAAGAGATTAATTATACTGCTTTGATAACGGAGTACACACATTTTTAATTGGCCATCCATTTGAAGTCTCGATTGCGGCATTGTACTCTGCTAAGTGAGACTTTTAATTTGATACCAAACTCAACCTGTGCTGCTAATTAGTTTTAGCTGACTCCTCTTGGGCCGTCCCCGTTGGGCCATTTGTACAAATTAATGATAAACCGGATTAAACATTATCTATATTAATTCAGTTCAAATCAGCTGGAAATGTAAGTTTAAACTATGCATGCATGTGCAACTGACTTTTAGATAAAACTGAAGATCAGGTATAAACTAAAATGGTGCAAACGGCCCTTAAGGGGCAAAAAGTGATAAAATCTTAAAATGGTCGACATTTACGACTTTATATAATGATAAAAATGTATTTCACCTTTTAGAGACTTTTCAATTACACTATTGAAAGCGTATCAACCCTAAAGTTTGTGCTGAGCTTTAGTCACTTTTTTCTCATTACCACTGTTCTACATTATAAATTGATAGGTCGTCATATATCAAGGACTAAGACACATTTTGAAAACATATTTATTATAGGAACTAAACTGTTTTATATATGTTTAAACAAAGAACAAAACAGTGCATTCATAACGGTTTCAAGTAGTATATGATTTTTTAAATGGTTTTAGTAGAGTATGCTGACGATTAAGTATTATTACAAATTTAATATTCGAGAAACTTTTGTAGTGAAGTGCTGGTGTTCCGACTTGGTCTATACTATTATACTTTTATGACTAAGGGCTTTCGCCCTAAAAGAAAATAGTGTTATTCTAATGGGAAACTATCAAATTTCAATATCTGATAATGTTTTTATTTTAAGTCCGGTCTTCTTGTAATTTGGAAGAGATAAATACAGACCAAGCCCTATCCAACGAAACCAAACACTTGTAAATCGGTTTAAAATTTTGGAAGGAGTTCCCCTAACAAAAACAATCCTTAGCGAATAAATAAGTATTAATGACATGATTTATTAAAATACAGTATCGCCTTAAGTATTAAACATTAGGAGTTTTAAAGCCTATAGAGCAAAGCTTTACTATTTAGCGGAACTTCAAATAACGATGCAGTTCTCCTTGATTTTTTTTAGATTATACTAAATAAGCTTAACAAGTATTTGTTAAAGGGGTGTTATTAACGATGCAAAACTGGAGAAATGTAATATTCTCTCCCTCTCTCTTCCACCATGTTTTCGTTCCGCTAGCACTATGTCTTCTTCGATTGCCCAATTTCAGTTTACAGCTCTACCAGCAAAAACAATGTGTTTCCGTATTTTTTTATATAAGGAGAAACCTTTTTAATTTTTATTTATTTCTCAATAATTGCTATTACATTACATTCGTGCATGAACTTCCAGCATGTAGTTCGTATAAAGAAACTACACATTCCATACGATGAACGGTAAACTGTTTATAACTAGTGATACTATAATTGGAAAAGTGAGTAATTTTGTTAAGCTATGAAGCAAAAACGACTGGTCATATCAATCTAATATTTTTCAAGAATGAAGAGAAATATCAGAGATCGCTTTATGCTTATTATTGTTTTGAAAATACATCAGGGATCCTGCCCACTTTCGTTAGTTAGTATGTTGTTCTTATGCACACATGATTAGCGCATATAAGTAATATATGAGTTTTATTTTTTTTTTTAGGGGCAGCCTGTGAGCATCAGTGGGGCAGTGTACGCCGTGAGAGTATCAGGAGGAGGTTTCGTTTGGGCCACTGAAAGTCACCAGACCTTCCAGAACCAAGGGATGAATTGGCATTCTTTGGCCACACTACACAAGACCTTGGAGGGCCAACTTCTCAGTGCGAGTGATGACTGTAATTTTTCCATCATGACCCGCCCAAGGGATTATTAGTACCTTTGATTAAGCTCTTTATAGAGAAAAGTTACGGGACCATCTGCTATGTCATAAGTCTGTCAGTGTCGTCAATGTGTATTAGAAAAATAAATTGATTGCCCTCGGAGAAAGTTTGTGAGATAATTTTGGCGCCCAACAAAGAGGTAGTAAAATCAGTGATGACTGATAGGCTACACTGAGAAAGAAAACTTGGTAATTTCTAGTCAACGCGTTTTAAATTAGGATCACAAAATTTTTATTTTATTTAGCAATGACATCAGAATTTTTTAAGATTGTTCATGACTGAGGTTGACTTTGACCACGAATACGAAAATTACAACAACGTTTAAATACAAAATAAAATATTGCCCTTGGCTATATACAGAGTGTTTGGAAAAAATGTTTCAGGAACTCAGGAGGCTTTTGTCCACATCAAAATAAGCAAAAAGTCCCTATAAGCATGTGAACTAAAATGCTTCGCAAAGCCACCATTTTCTTTACACAAAATAATATTTATATGAGTAGCGAATCATTGTATTAAGTTTATATTTTGCATTGGTCTTCATCACACCAATTTTCATTTTCAGGAATTTTTTTCAGCGTGTAATTTCAAATTTATGGCCTTTAAAACTTCAAACTCAATATCTCAAAACTCTAAGTTTAATCAATTTTTTAGAAAAGCAAAAAAGTTGACAAATTAAATTATCTAAACAATGATAAAATGAACAATGAAGTAAAGATCTGACAAAAAATAATAGTGTTAATCGGATTTATAACTATGACCTAAATTAGCATTAATTCTTGTTTTTCTACCGAAAAATCCCAATGGTTGTTTGTTTTCAGATCTTTTAACATTTGATATAACTGTTTATACAATGCATTTTTTCAACTTTTTTGTATATTGTAAAATTTTTATAAAATTTATTATTTCAAAGATATTTGAGTTAAAAATTTTTTAATGGCCACTATTTTTAAATTAGACATAGCGATAAAATAATTTTTTCCTAAAAATTAGCATTGGTGTTATAAAGGTACATGCCAAATATGAACCAACCAATACTAACCAGTTATGGAAATAAAAATTATTACGTGGAAAAACAAAATGGTGGCTAGCGGCTTAAATAAGCATATACACCTTTTTATTTTGGCTTGCTGAATAACGTGGAAAAGTTTGTAAAGGTTGAAGCTAGATTCCCTGTATATATTGTTTTGGTGGTCAACGCAAAGAGGAATAATGATAGTAACATATAAATGTTTCATTAAAAATGTATTTAAAGTCTGTCTGTAATATTCATTGGGTTTTGTTTAGTAAAACTTTATTTCTTAGATGTATAATTAATTTTATTAATAATTGTTTGAATTATAAAATGCCTCAAACAACTACAACATTACTTTCAATATCAATGCTATTTTCCAAATTCAACGTTTTCCTCTCTCGTAATAAGATTATATTTGTTGAAAAGCAGCCTGAGGAGGTGAGTAAATAAGACTTCTATGACAACCGAATTCTGATTTATTCTACTTACAAGCTGAGATTTCCAATGAAATCAATCGAGATATATCCAAGAAAGAGAGAACCCGTATATGTGAGCTGCTTCTCAGCGATAGGTCGCATCAATCTCTGCCATTCCTGATACCAATATTTGAGGAAGTTGCAACAACTGAGTTGTTTATTCAACAAACATCTAAATAATAAACTACATGAGGATGTGTATAGTTTTTTCTGTTCTTTATAGCGCCCTCCATACATGCATTAAATAAACAATTTGGTTGGTTTTTCTTTATGTACTTATTAAGTATGTAAGTCAAATGAATGAATGAATGAATGGAATTGACTTTATTCCCATACAATACAATTACATAATCACAAAGTGCAAATACAAAAAAATATATAATTCTATTTATTTTCAAATCTATAACTAAAAAAAAAACTAAATAACAATCGACTTTTAAATTAAAACTATTTTGGAATGCACTTTAATAATTAAAAAGGAAAGAGTCTACATGGGCGGGTAGTCTGCGCGTAGACTAGTTGCTGGCAGAGTTATTGAAATTATTAGGGAAATACACTTAATTAGATGAATACACACAGTTCAACAGAAGGGATTTAATATTGTCATAAAAACGAATTAACTACAATAATTAAAACTTTATTTTGAGCTTGGGTAATTGAAGTTACGTAGGGTAATTGAACTACGTAAATGAGTTTGAGTACTTTAGCTTGTATTTGTTATATTCATCCCTCAACATTTATGAGACATAACTATTTAGTTCATTTTAAAATTAAAAAGTAATTTATTTTTTGTTAAAGTCATTATTTAATAATTAATTTAATTTAAAAATATAAATGAAAAGAGGACGATTCAAAAATTTTTTTACTGATATTTCATGCACTTAAGTTATTATAGTGTGAAAAATATTAAATACAAAAAGTCTGTTTTTAGTGGTATATGCTATGTATTAAATATTGATATAACATAAAATGAACCGTAGCACAGCTGTAAAGTACGTGGGGAAAATATACGTTTGAATACAAATGTTCGTATAATTCATGAACTTATACTTGTTATTGTTCAACATGTATAAATGATTTTAGGCAGTTCTATGATTAACAAATGTATGCCTACAGTTAACAAAAATTGAAATTATAACATTCTAAGCCATTTTACTATAGAAAAACTTTGTTACACAAAAATGATTTAATTTGAGTCACGAATTAAGATAGAAGTTAGGTTGTTACGTTATATTAGTAAAAAGGAGTTCACATTATTTAAAACTAATTTGAATATAGTTCTATTTCAATTCTTTATGAAATATGTCAATGAGTAATTTATAGCTTTAAAGTAATAAAAAGAAACTTTAATATGCGTTAGAGAGAAAAGTTCATACAAATATAAAATACTATCAATAAACACAATGTTTAGGATTATATATTATACTGTTGTATCAGTCTAGTATTTGTGGGGGACTTTGTGTTTCAACTAGATTAATAAAAATAATAAACCAAAGTATTGAGGTAGTGTACGTGGCTAATTCAATTTCAGATGTCTTTTCTAATAAAAAGTTTTGATAACTAACTATAGCCTAATTCGTTAACAAAATACTATCGTAAAATTTATTGTTGTTAGTTTACTGCAGTTTTTAGATAAGTAATATATTTTGAGGTTTAGTGTTTCTTCATACATTTAAAATTGAAAGTAAGAAACAAGAATAAACTGGAATCGCACATACGTTACGAAAACGTTGTTTAAAAACAAACACATAAATACGTAGTTATGACCTAGACGGGAAGCTAGATCAGCAAGGTCAACATAGTTATTATAACAGCTTTGTTTTCAGCCGAAAGTTACCTTGGTATTAAAGTGTATGTTTAGAAACTTCATCCTGCTATGTTTCGTAAAAATTATTTAATGAACAATTTGATGAAATGTTTTTAATAAAACATCATGTATGCAGCACTATGACGTGAGTATTTTATACACATTCACAAAATCTGAATATTTTTACTTATTTTTGGGCTTTTTATATCGAAACATTGAGATTCTAAGCCTCTAAAGTGCCCAAATAATGTCTGATATGCAGTAATAGTTTATAAAATAATTGGTCTTGAAGAAACAAAAGTTTTGTGCGTTTTATATTGAATATACGTCTGTTCCCCTAATGTTCGATATTTGAATTCAGAAATTTTAGATGCTGATCTCATCTCCTAAATGACTTACGGTAAATATATAAAATACAAATATATAAAACATTCGGTTTTTTTATGTTTACAAAACTTTTCAAAATTATAAAGATGGCTATTTTAATAGGTATCTCAAAATGTTTTTTAATCTGATTCCAATAGTTTTATTTTGAAAACGCTTTCCAAAAATTATTTTGGCCAGCGTCGTTTTAATTTTATTTTATTTTAAAGTGTAGTTTTATTTTTATTTACTTAAAAGTTTTGCTTCATAAATTTATTCTGAATATTGTTCATAACTCAATAACTTGTTGAAATATTTTAAAGAATCTATTAGTAATGGATTATTACTTTTTCGTTTAATTTTTTCCGATTTTCCAGAACTAGACAATGACTCAAAAAAAAAACTAAGCAGCGGTCGTCTCTGGCTGTCGTGTCCGTCACATTCGTTCTGCTTCGAAGTTGTCCAAGTGGTTAAGTTATTTATTATGTTACTTTAGGTAGAGTGAAATGATAAAGTAACTGATTAATATGCCATCCTGTAACATAACCCTTACGGAACAAAACCCCTGACATGTACTTGAACTTGACATAGTCAACAATGTACAGGCTGATGAGTAGTGTGTTTTGGTCACTTTTAAAACCGGCCACGTGCCCACCGGGCCACGTGACGCGGCAGCTGGCGCCAGCTGCCATGTCACATAGCTTCCGGTGGGGGTTAGAGGGTATATATGAGATGCTGTAGTTATATTTTATGCCATATAGGTTGGGGTGGAGATGGCGATAGTGTTGGCGTTAGGGTGAAGTGAATTTGCGCATAAAATTAAAATTAAAAGTTAGTTCAAAATTGAAATTCGTCGGTGTTAACGAAACTCTAACAGTTGAAGAAAAATTAAGAGTTAGTTTAAAATTGAAATTCAAACTTATAACTGAGATGCGGAAAATATGTCAAGGTCATCCAGAGTAAGTTTTAAAAAATTCTATCCAACTATCACCAGAAATAGTTTTAAGTTGAAGTAGTTGGTGATAGCGGGATAATTGATTCGTGCCATGGGAGAGGTGTTTATCGTTTGAAAGTTGGCGATCGAATGAGAAGAGCCGCCTAGGGAGAGGGGTTATAAAACGGCAACCTTCCCCCCCCCCTTCCCCCACTCCTTTAGATCAATAACCGGTCGCCGACTCTATGTGGTAAAACTGAACCAGACATGGCGGCTGCCATGGATAATTCTAACCTCAAACCTTAGTTTTGCATTGGTGAGCATGAGCCACCCCCACTCCTTTACCTTTCTTTTATATTTTTAAAACCGAACAGATGTTCGGGCAGGTGTTGGGGGCAGAAATGTTAAAATATTGGGGTGGAGATGGCAATAGCGTTGGCGGTCGGTTGAACTGAATTTGCGAATAAAGTAACTAGGGTTGAACTAAAAGTATACATAAATTAAAAGTTAGTTGAAAACTGAAATTTGACGGTGTTAACAAAACTCTTAATAGTTGAACAAAACTAAAAGTTAGTTTAAAACTGAAATTCAAATTTATAAATAGGATCTGGAAAGTATGTCAAGGTCATCCAGAGTAAGTTTTAAAAAAGCCTACCCAACTACCACCAGAAATAGTTCTAAGTTGAACTAGTTGGTGATAGTAGGATAGGTTGAAGTAACTTTTGAATTTTATTAGTGAACATACAATTAATGTGCAACAGCAGAGTTTAAACAAGTTGAACTTTTGTGATGAATTACAGAGTTGTAAATGCAAACACCGACGACGATGAGAAGGTAAATGCAGAGTCCCCAGATGATGTATTTGAAAAGCTTGAACAAATGTAACATTTCAAGTTGGTTTTCCCGTTCCATTTCCAATCGTTTAATTTCCAATTTCAATTTATCCTCTTCCATTCTAGTTACGAAGGGAACTTCATCCATCATATCCATCATGATTGTGTTAGTGTTTGAAATTTTAGTGATGTTGATAGTTCAGAAGTCGAAGACGGAATAAGAAGTGAAAGGGAGAAATGTTAGTTAAATAAAGAAGTGGTGGGGGGAAGGATGAATTACAAAGAAGTGGTGGGGGAAAGACGTTGCTCTTCATTATTACCATCAGTAGTGTCAGATGGTGCAGGAGTTAGATTTAGTAAACTGTCTTCGTCTAAACTTTCAACCTTATCACAAATAGGACAATCGTATGTTATTTCCAAATTCATTTTGATGGTTGTAAAATTATCTACAAGTTCTTGTAAAATATTAAAAATGTCTTGTAACTCTTCTTTAGAGTTTATTTCAAAACTAGAATTCATTCGGGCCAATGGAGAGTTGTTCATTGTTGGAGAGTCGGTGATGGAATGAGGATCGGCGCATAGGGAGGGGGCTTATATAATGGTGACCTTGAGCAGGCGTCTAGGGAGGGGGGCTGTCTAGGGAGGGGGCTTTTATATGGGGAACCTTGAGCTTATGATTGAATAAAATGTTTAGTTCTTCTTCTTCGTCTTTTAATTCAATTATTTGAACCGAAGTAGTTGTTTCATCCTCTTCACTCGATGAAGAAAACAATTCACCAGGATTTAAATATTGAACTACAATTCTGAACCATCTTATAGGATATTCGTCAATGATAGAAAGTAAGTTTTGAAACAATTCTTCCATCTCTTCCCTGTCAGTTATTATATGTTCAAACTTGATAAATTTGTTTTCCATGTTGTTAGTTAGAGTGTTGGAAGTGGAATGATTTAATATTATATAAAAATTAGAACTAGTGGTGGGGGGAAATCTCAAGGTCATCCAAATGAAGTTTTAAAAAAGAGTGTAAAACTGAAATTACACATTTGATGGTTATACAGGATCGGAATACCAATCTGATCTGTATTTACATCTTTTTATCATATGTGTACAAAAATCATCTTGATGAGAATTGGTGCGTTGACAATGAGCAAGATCTAGAGGGTGAAATTTGAAACATCTTTGAGGACAACATGTATGAAAATATCTTGATTTGTAAAATTTGAAAGTTCGCAATTCCGGTGGTGGTAGTTGTTTTGTTTTGCATTTGCAATAACAAGATCCGAAGAATTCACATTTAGTACAAGCTAACCCATCCACCATCATTGGTCCTAAATCTGTACACTGTTGTTCACAACAGTAACGAGGTTTGTACTTGTATTTTTGCTCTTCCATGTTGACGCTGCGGAGTCCAGTGAAAGAATAAGAGTGTATAGTGTTCAATAGTGAGTTTTATGTACTGTGAAAAGTGGTAGGGGTAATTTCAAGGTCATCCAAATGGAGTTTTAAAAAATTATACCTTACAAGTGTAAGGATTATTAAAATTTAGGAAGTTTGTTTCTCTTTGTTTTCTTCAGACTTTTTCTCTCTCTCCGCCTTAGCCATAGCAACAAGTTCTTCTGTTGATAATGGATGTACTTCAGGAAATTTTAAAATTAATTTAGCTTGATATCCTTCTTTAGTTAATACATCTAAATCTTGGGTCATTTGTTCAACGGTGTTGTAGTCTTTTCCATAGATTTTTCCATCAAGTTGAATCATCATTCTGTACAACATTTTCTTAAATAGGTCTTGTCGTGGTGAGAGCTAAGAAGCGAATGATTATTTATACAAGTATCACATCCTTTTTATTAACTCACATTGATCACGTGATTCTTTAGTTGTAGCTTTGTCTGTCAAAAGTTATTCAACATTGGTAATACTTTTGGAACTTGATGTTATGTTGACCAGTTGGCGATGAAGAAGTTGTAGGTTGTGTAGAAATAAATATTTCATCATCGCAATATTTTGTTTTAGTGAACATCCTTGTATTAGTAGCACTAACATCAACAGTTAAGTGATAACCACCGGTAAGTAAAACTCGCATTTCGTTAGTTAAATCTTCAAGTTGTTCAAAAGTAGTTATGGTGTTGGTATCATAAGATGCACACTTAACCTTTAGGGACATGTTGCAGTTTTATATTCAGGGATTAAGAGCGAGATGTGTACGGTATGAAAGGTAGCAGTAGACTGATGAATTTTGCAAGTACATTTCCCCTTTTATAATTATACAAAATTGGGTCAAGGTCATCCTGTGGAATTTTTAAAAAAAAGCAACATATTGTAATGTACAAAGACATTACAATATGTTGCTTTTTTTATTTTTATTTTTTGTTTTGTTTTATATCATATTTATTGAAAAAACAAATACAAAGAAATATTTACAATGTTATGTACAAATTAATCAGTAGTAGGTGTTACATGAATTGTAAGTTCAGTAGAGTTGTTTCCACTGGGTCCATGTGATACCAAATAGAGTGCGCCGGGTTGAATTATACGAAGATCTTCATTTTGAAGTAGTTGTACGAAGCGCTTTGGTAAGAAGATCTGAAATTTTGCTTCATCACCAATTGTATAAGGTGCCTCGCTCAAAGTGCAATTTATAGCATCACCTACTGAAGTTTCCATTTTCTTAATAGTATGAATGATGTAGTGTTTTTCTTCTTTTAGTTCAGAACATTTCTTCGTAGGTAGAATTGATGATTTAGAATGAGCGTTGAACTGATCAACTAAACTTTGAAGTAAGTTCTGTGATGCCATATTGATGTTGTTGTTAATCTTCTTGTTAATAAGAATGTCCGTCGGAGATGTTGTCTCTTCGGAGGTTTGAGTAATACTCATGCTGTGTCATGGTAGCGCTCTCACTTTTATAATCGACACTACCCCCACCACTGACACTACCCCCACCAGTTTGTTGAAGGAAATTATTCAAGCGGTAGGCATTCTTTAAAGCGCACTGCGACCTTCGATGTTTAAAACTTTTTGATGAAATACAAAGTTCGTTGAAGTAGCATTGGAAATCTTTATCAATTATTGCATTAATCACTTCGTTGCTTGTAAATGATTGTATCCAATTTGCTTTTTCCAATCCCCTTGTGTAGATAATTTTAAACTCTTTGCAATAATGATTCATAATGTGCGGCATCATGTTATAATTAATGAAACCTTCATCCCATCTTAAGTTGTGAAAATGTTTGTTCAACCATTTGTTTGTAACTTTCGCTTTAGTTGTTAGTCTATTAAATGGTACTGGAGGTTTGAACAAATAATGATAAACTACTGATGTGTTCATGTCCAAGATTACTAATTCTTTAATAATAAAATTACCATCATTTCCTCGGAAAGCTTGAAATTCAATTATACCTCTTTTAACTTCCATTATATGTGGCGCATTAGAAAACGAAACCCGTTTATTCATGATGAAGTCTTACTAACAACTGACTTAAAAATTGAATGAGCCGATGTTTATAACAGACAGGATTGTTCTTCTTCTTTCACTTCTTGTGCCACTTCATCAATATTAAAATTGGGGTGATAGTTGTTTAATTGTCTCCACATTTCAACTTCTTGAGGTATTCTATTAAAGATTGAAGTATCCACGGGACCGTATAAAATTGGAACAAAAGGTTTTTTGTCCAATGTATCAATTAGATAGTCTTTAATTATTGCACTTGAAAATATTAGTTGTTTCAAATATCTGGTGACGGGACCGGTAGTACAACTTAAAGTATAAAATTCTTCTTTAGTGAAATATAATTTAACATTATGTGTAGTTAAATCTCTGAAGCGAACAATTTGTCCTCCACGATGTTTTACTATATCAACTTCAATATTTGATTCCAATAAACTTAATCTTGTTCTTCTTCCAAATGTGTTGTTACTTAAATAGCACTCCAAAAGATGTAAATGTTTCATGAGAGATTCCCAAGTAATTTCACTGAAAGTAACCATTTTGTTTCCATGATTTAAAATAACAATTGGTGAATAATCCATTGATTTTAAAATTCCAACTGATATACTTTTTGTCATGCATGAAGAAATTGGGTAGATAATCCGAAGAAATACTTCTGTTAAAATATTGGTTGTAATGTTAACTTCAACCTTCTTCCTTTTTACTTCTTTTTCAGCTTTTTCTTCTTCTCTCTTCTTATGTTTGTTGAATTTTAGGAACTCGTCCATTTCTCGTTCAACTTGTTTTTCTATATCTGAACTATTATCATCCATTAGAGGTGTATTTTCTTCTCCGTTAGTAGAATTCATCTTGCGAATGATGTTTCCCATACGACGGTTGAAGATAGAATGAAGTTTCTACTAATTATTTTCTCGCTTTTATATTTTTTGTAAATCCTTGAAATTTATACAATTACATAATTGTTTGTTTTGAACTTGTCTTTCACAAATGAAATTCTAACCTCAAAAATTAAAGCAGATAATTCTAACCTCAAAAATTTGCAGTTGTTGTACAATTCTTCTTAAAGTACATTCTTCACAATTCCGGTCAGCGGTGTGTAAGTAACTATTTTATCATGTAGAATTAGACAGTATGCCGAAGTTCCATCCGCTACTGGTTCTTCAAATTCCATTTCAATTTTTATATCCACACTTGATGATTTTACCGATTCATTTTGTTTTGAACAATCGATTACAATTATTGGAGCCTTGGAATAATACTGGTCAGGTGATAATAGTGGTGTATTAGTCTTTCCATAATATGACGATTGAAATCTTGCATACATATCGTATAAAATAGAAAAACGTTTTTTGCTGAACATGACATTCAAATTGTCATAGGGAAAGAATTGAGAGTTTAGGAAAACTTTACAATTCTTTATTTTACAGTGATCAAATTGACCAGCATTTGCAGTGATAACATCTTTTCGCTTAGTTTGAAAACCGAGTATTATGTACCTTGCTCGTTCCAAGTAAGTTGATGTCTTGACGGTCCATGTTTGTCGTTCTGTCTGAGGTAGTGTAGGGTATTCATGAAATTCCCAACTTCGGAATGGCATCACAATATCACGGTCAGATTTCAACTTTCTCAATAATAGGATTCTATGTTCATCAGCCAATCTTACATGAGGTACTCTCCAAACAACTTTATCCAACTGTAGTTGCCATTCCAGTTTATCTTCCGTAGTTGCAGGGTCTGCAAGTATCAAGTCCTTATTAGTTGAAGATCTGAGTAATACTAATTCTTGTTTGACATTTATTATTACCCGTTTGTAATCTTCAGCGAATCCCAAAAGCAATCGTAAAGGTACATGAAAATCAAAGTGACCGTTGGAAGCTGGTGTTATAGTGTCTTTATCGGGGGCAACCCATCCGGCGGTGACTATTGAATTCTTCTCATGCGGTGTTAATGATGTTAATCCTTTCAATGTCGTTGTTAAACCAACCTTTTTTGTTGAATCAACCGTCACCCCTGATATTTCATATCTTATTTCATCAAAAAGATATGCCATCGGGTTATTTATAAAAGGAACTGTTGAAGCAGTTTTTCCATCCAATTTTAATACCCGTCCTTCGATGTACAAGTAACTTTCACAAGGTAAAGTGTAAATATCTTGTTGTTGAATGGGGATCCTTATTTCATCGTTATTGTTTAATTTTGATGAAGTGTAAGGGTTGTGCGTGTGATATTCCTTCTCCCATAGTGTTTCGTCGAACGTTGGTCCTTGAGATATATCCAGGATATCCATCGCTGTTAAGTTTCAATCCAATCTTCTGTAGAAAACGAATGTTGTCCGATGTTAACTCTTCCAATGTTGAGGAGCTACTGAGCTCCCGACTCTTCCGTTGCGGTTTAAATGATAATCCCATGTTGACTTTTATGTTGCTGCTCTGATGTGTATCCGTATAGTAATTGTTTCTCCTCTAAAGTCAACACTATGACCGTCTTGATCCAATATGTTTAGTACGATGTCTGAAATGAAACTGGTGTTTAACGGTAGGTATATCAAGTTTTGTGGCTTCTCAACAATTTTAAAACCGGGAGCCACTGTTGGATAAAATGTATGTAAAATATGTTGATTAACTCCATCTCTATACGATCCGTGTATAATGTTGCACGTGACATCGATACTATTTACTTTCAATATTGTTACAGTTGAATCACCTGAATGAGTAGTTCCAGGAGTTAAGATTTTCTTTTTTGTATCTGTAAATCCAAGTAAACTGCCAATCGACTGTTCCAAGCTGACATCAATATAATATTTTGAAGTTATTTCTGCTTTTAAAGTATTATTGTTTCCTTTAACGGTAATATTGTCTTCTCCGAGTTGTTTCTGTAATAATTGGTTTATATCATCAATTTCATAAGCTCCAGTAGGAAATGTAATTATTTTTAATTCTGAGTATTTTCCTGTAGCATCCTTAGTTTCATAATAATGTAGTAAATTATTCTTCCCTTCCGTAACATTGGGAATTGAGTTATAGGTAGTCAAATCAAGTAATGCCGCTTCCCATAATCGTTCCTTGGATAGACGCAATGCTGGGAACAGCGTACTTTTCAATGTGGATGAATTTCCACTCAATGACACTGTATACGATGACATCTTAAAGCTGACTGACACTTTTCGCTAGAAACTCCAAACATAAATGCCCACATATTTCAGTATTGTTAGGTTGTTCTTTTTTGTAATTGTAAAAAATGTTTTTTGAGTTTCGAAAATAATGTTGAAGTTCTTTTGGCGGTGGTAGATTGCCAAAACTGTCAAAGTAGTAAACGGTTTGTCCAAGCTTTTTATAGCATACCCAATGAGTACCTGGACCATAGGTGGAATCCAAATTTACTATTCCAGTTTCATTTTTCCATATTTTAGTTGGTAATGCATCTTTCATAAAAACTCCTCGAAAGAATGGTATTTTCAAACATTTCACATAATCATTTAACTGATGATTTGTTAAGGCTTTATTTGGAATTATCAATTGACTCTTCTTATTTAGTACACACGGTATGGTCTTAGGTATAAACCTGCTCCGTTTTTTACCATTTGCCAAACAGAAGTCTTCTTTACATTTGGCTTATGAGTTCTACGACGTCCTTTTTTAATGTTTCCACCTCTTTTGGGAGCGCCTTTCTTTGCAGGTCTTCCTCTGCGACGTTTTCCACCACCTAACTTTGCTTTCGTCTTCATGGCTGTAGTTACTGCCCAAGCCGATGCTTTTTCTGCAATACTTGCGTCACTTGATTTTACTCTTTGCCAAGCTTTTTCCGCTAGAATTTTATCTGCTATTGATCTATTTGTTGAATCTTTATACTTTGAATATGCTATATCGTGTTCCTTGCAAGCTTGATCTAATTTATTAATTCCAGGATCTCCTCTTGCTAAACGCTTTGCCAACTTAGTTCCAGGTCCACAATATTGATAACCTCCGGGCAGATGTAATTCGTATGGTAAAGCGTCTATTGTTCGATTTACAACAGCACCAACTGGAATCCGTCTAAGCAGGGATAATGCAGCTGATGTTATACCACGTCCTCTCTTGCCGCTGTCTTGACGATGACTGAGCGATACGGTCTTCATTATGTTGTCTTATATAACTGGTGTGTTTACTCCACGAGATACTTTACACAAATGAATAACTTGTGCAAAATCTTTTATATTTAAAGACTTAGTTATTCAAATTAATTATATATTGATTTATAATTCTATTTTTAATCCAAGCTTCCCGTTCATCGGGTTGAATTATCACATGACTCGTTGTACTAGCTATATGATTATGGGTATCAATAAGTAAATTGCCCACTATTCTTATTAAACAATCTAAATTTACAGCATCTTTTGGATGTTGAGGATCATGTAATTGCATAATACGTTTATCATTACATGTGTAAGCTGTTGAATCACTTTTTGATGTTTTTATGACTTGTCCAATAGTAGCAGCATCATTTGAATCTTCACCTGGTAAAATATTAATTATTTTCTTCATCTTTGCATCATATTTAGTCCCAAAGTGTTTATCCCAAGTTATTGTTTGTTTCATTGTAACACAATCATTTTCTTCGTAACCAGGATAAATATCTTTTATTCTTCTATTACGACCATTGTATGTACCTAATGTACCACCAGTAGCAATTAATGTTTGCACCATTAGAGGTACATCTGTATCTTTTATACCAAATCTTCCATTTGTTATTGTTTTACGTCCTGCATCCCATTTATCATTATTTCCTTGCATTAAATTAAACTTTTCATTTCCATGTATAAATTTATCTCCCTGCTTTAACACGGCATCTTCATGTTTTACAAAATTGGATGTTTCCTTTTTTAATTCTTTAGATAATTGTTCCATAGTAACAGCATCTTTTGGTTGAGAACCAAACTTTACATTTGTCAATGTTTTACCATGACAATCAATTCCATTAACATCTTGTAAAATACAGTTGTCCTTGATGTATTTTAGGTTTACAGCATCACCGTCTTCCTTTGGGTATCCAATGTCATTTATAATAAATTTATAAAAAGAAAATCCATGTTCAGTTTTTTCCGGTATTATAGAATGTAAATATTCTTTATTAACTGAATCTTTATTATTTTTGGGATTTCCCACGTTGGTTATTCTATAATTTCCAGCATCATACGTTTGTCCATCTTTTAAGTTATTACCCCATTGCAATTTTAAAGTATTTGAAAGTTCAGATAATAAGTACTCTTTAGTAATTGCATCAGAACTTTCAGTTGGTTTACCAACATTAATTATTCTATGTGATTTAACATCGTAAGTATTCTTATGTAATTTCAATGATGTTGAAGTAGCTTCTTTTACTGTCTTCAAATTTGCTCCATCAGTATCTTCTTCTGGATCTTTAACTAGTTTTAAACGTTTATTACTTATGCTATAGTCACCTTCAGGTGTTTGCGGTAATCCACTTCTTTTTCTGTCTTCTCCAACTTGTACTCCTAACGCGGAGTACCGTCCGAACTTGTCGACGCTCATGTTAGAACTGATACGTCTTACGCTTGCAACTCTTTTATATCCGCGGACAATTATACAACTATACCACGATTCCTAAGTTCATCAACTAGAGCCACCCATTCATTATTCAAACCCGTATGACCGGCTTCCATGGCTTCATGCAATAGTCTCATTCGGTCAACCAATTTATTGATGTCGTTGTAGTAAATCACATTTGTATTGTATAGATTTTTCATCAATCCTTTACCAGAGGTTGAAGTATCTCCTTTACTCTTTTTACCATGTTGTTCAAGAAGTGATAAATCCATAAGTGATAAAGATTTTCTTTTCAGTGGTTGTCTCACCGCTGGAGCAGTACGTAATGTGGGCAATTTTCGTGGAGGAAACAACTTTTTTATAACAATGTTATATTTTGTTGCACGTGAACGATTAATCATTGCATCCTTTAAGTAGTTTCTCTTATGAGCGTTAGTATTTTGTAAAATCTCTTTAAAAACACTTAAATCTTTGGATGAATATCTTAGTGGTATATTTTTAAAAATTAATTCATATAATCCTTTTGTTCCTTTATATCTATGCTCACCAATAATGATGTAATCGTCTTGAGTTATTTCAAGCTTTGAATCACCAATCTTTAATTTATTCCCATCAATTCTTGCTCCGTATATGTGTGATCTACTCAAATTCGGGTTTGATTTCATGTCATGTAGCATTTTCATTATATATTTTCTTCCAAGAGGTCCATGTTGTAATATATCGCTACTCAATTGAGTTAAATTTGGAATAGATTGTTCAGCTTCAGGTATTGGCTGTTCTTCTCCCTTTTCAACAATTGGTTCTTCTTCTTCTTTTGCTTCTTCTTGCTCACTAGCACTTGTGTATGAATCATCATCTTCTTCTTTTTTTAATGCTTGTACTTCTTGTTTAGAAACTGGTAGTAAAACATCTCCTTCATAACGAGGTTTACCAATAGTTTCTGATATCTGTTTTAAAGGTTCCGTAATAGGTTTAAATGTAGTCTCTAGAAATTCTTCTCTTTCACTTAAACCCATCCTCAATGCACGATTCTTCATCCTAATAGAATCACTGAGTGATTTTATTTCTTTTAATAGTTTTTCTTGATTCACCATGTTTACACTGTGAAGTTCAACGTGTAACTAGATGTAGCATCGGTAGTTCAACGCATAAATACAAATTTATCCAACCCTATACGATATCTACCATTTTTAATATCTTCTTCCTTCATAATAACGAGAAAGCTATATTTCTCATTCCATGCTTTGCCACACATCTCTTTAAATTTTTCAAATGGCATATCCGCATTTACATGATCATTATATATATGCTTTAAATTTGTTTCATCTTGCTTGAAGATGATCAACATATTTGCATTGTCTCTTATAAGTTGTTTTGGAATTTTACTGTATGTTTGACCAATGTAAATGCTATCAATATTATGATGTCTTCCCATAGCAAAATAATTCCTTATTGTGTCATGATTTTCACAAGAAACATCGTCAAATATAAAAATAGAAAATGGTTTTGCTTCATTTGGTTGCATAATTGTTTCACTGGCATTAAACTTGTAAAAATTTACTTCAGGTACACTTGCAAGTACTTTATCCAATAATTGATATTTTGGTTGTTGCAATGATTTTGAAAAAATGTATATATTGTTAAAACGCAATCCTTTAGGATTAGTTATAAGGTTAAAAACAACATTAGTTTTTCCACAATTTGAAGGACCAGTTATTAGACACCTTATCGTATTTGGTAGTAATTCACCATGTTTTCCATAATTTAACTTATCATTGTCAACTGTCAATTCATCAATGTTATTGATATTAAATCGATCTTTTTGTTGTACAATCTCCATCTTGTATAAAGGTTAAACACACAATGAGCTATTAAACAACTATACTAAGTCTTTTGAAGGAATCCAAGAGTCTTCACTTTTATCAAACCCTAACCACCGGACTTTAACCATATCCTTTTTTCTTTGTAAAATCTTCTCGACAAGATATACATCACCAACTGTTGATTTCAACAATTCGTGTCCGTAGAATCCACCTTGAAGTAATTCACCCTTGTTATCCTTTAATAAATAGGTTTCAGGTATAGTTGGTTGCACTTTATAAATTGTAAATACTTCATTAGTCCAATTTGGTAGATATCTTTTACTAAATACACCTTTGTATTTGCTTATACGAACTTTATCGTTGACCTTGAACTTCTTTGGTTACAATTTTTCTAATTTCGGTGTTGTATTATTTTTAATGCGTTGTAATACAATTTTCGCATTAGCACTGTTTACCTGGATAGGTTTCATTCCAATGGTACGATGATATTTGTTGTTATACTGTTTTATAAGTTGTGGTAATATGTCATACCACACATATGATCCTCGTTTTGAAAATTGTTTATACATCGCACCTTTCAATGTTCTATTGAATCTTTCAATTATTGAAGCTTTAACTTCAGAATTTGTAGAATAATGATTTATTTGATATTTCTTCATCAAAGCTCTAAAGTCTTTATTAAAATATTCTTTTCCATCATCGGTCTGTAGATGTTTAATTTTAAATTTATTTCTTTGTATTGTGGTTTCCATAGCTTTTGTAACACTTTTACCAGTCTTATCCTTCAATGGTAAAGCGTCAGCTATTTTAGTAAAACAGTCTATAATTGTTAAAATATATTTAAATCCTTTGTTTAATTTACTGTGCGGTATCATTTCAATGAGATCAGCTTGATAAAGATCATTCATCCCTTTAATGATTGTACTTCTTCTTGGAAATCTTCTTCTTGCTGGTTTATGTAGTTCATTTACAATCTTGTCCTTCACACTTTCCATCTTCAGATGTTGCTTGTACACCGCATGTAAAAATACTGATCCATAGAATAGTTTATTCTCATTTATATAGCTTGAATATAGGTCAAGGCCATTTCATATTAGTGTAAAAAAGAGGGAACATGGCATTGGGCTTGCCATGTCCCCTCTTCTTTACGGAAAGGAAAAAGGAAGAAGGTAGAGGGCGAAGAATAGGTTTACTGGTCAATAGGGTTTAGAGAGTAGTGGCCGAATGGTAAAGTATTAATTTTATCTTCTAAAATATGGCGCTTGTCATCTTTGTAGCTTAATGCCCACTTTGTTTGTTTGACACTAAATAGTTGATGATTATAACTTCTAATAGTGTTGAACGTTGCAGTTGTTTCAACATTTTCAAACAAACATCTTTTATAATGTTCAAACTGTACGTTCTTCTTCAGGAAAGAAGTTTTTATTCCTTTGGCCTTCTTCGTGACTTGATGTTCGTTCCTCTCGTTTATGTACAGTTGAAATGAATACAGTTTGGACATTAATGCTACAATTTCCATCATCGGCACACCATTTGTTTCATCTTTAAATTTTCCCAATACTTTCTTATTTCTGTCATAGTCGTAATTTGGATGATCCTTAGGATAATCGGAAAAGTCGAAATCATCTTTATATATAAAGGTGCGTAGATCTTCATACATGTCATTTGTTTTAATCCAGTAAATTAGTGCATCCGTGTCCATATATGCAAAACCAATGTTCTCTCTTCCATAATAGTTAACCATCTTCTTATAATGAAACTCGTACATATGTGTTTTTGAAATATCCAAGATTGACATTCCAAGATACAAAGGACGATCCATTGTAACTGACTTCTTGTTCATGGAAATAACAACTAGATTTTCATTAATAATTATAGATGAACCAAAGTTTGGTTGTTGCACCAATTTCTGTAATTTTACTGGATCAGTTACCAATTTGATATCCTTATGTTTCCTTTTGTTTTCCAAAGTCTTGCCAAATATTGCGTTATTCATTAATTTGAAAAAATCTTTTTGAAAACTTGATGTAGCAGTGGCTCTTCTTCTTGTGTTGTTGTCGATGTAAGGTTTTAACCAACAAGATTGAGAAAATTGTAGTACTCGATTAATTTTTGTAATTCTCAATCCTAAGTCTAAAGCTTGTTGTATCATCCAGTAATGTCCAACATATCGAGACTTGTCGGTTAAAGTCATCATTAATTTTGGCCATCTTCCAGTAGGGGAAATTTCAGTCTTCGGAAGAAGTGGTAAATCATAATGTTGATCATGAAGATGTTCAGGATATTCAAAATTAACATCAAAAATGTAACCAGTTTCACCATGCTTCGGTATATCCATTATGTTTCCAATCGATTCTGGATCTATCCATTTAAAATTATCATATGGAAGGGGATTCGACATTGCCCATCCGTATAAGTTATTTGCATCGAAATAACCTAGGAATGTTGTTGGTTTTGATGCATCATAATCGGGCAGATACTTGTTGTTCGCCTTGAAATGTCGTGTAACGCTTTGCGTCAATCCCCCTCGAACTCCTGACTCTAACATCATAACCATATCTATATCAGTAAGAAGTTGTATTTTACAATTTGTTTCTTTCAACATAGCTTGCCATGCTAATCCAGGTGAAGTGTACGAATGAAGAGGGTCCAATCCATATGCCGCAAAACATGTATTTCTAAATTCTTCCATTATATCACATAGTAAAGTTACATCCAATTTAACATAAAAATCTGAATATTCTCCCAATGTTCTAAATCCTAAATCGTTCCATACTTTACATGCATGATCATAGTCCTCTTGAGATATGTCCATGTCATAAAGTTTACTTTTGAATTCTTCTTTAGCCGGAAGTGATGTTTCATTAAATCTTTCTAAACTGTCTATGTAATCATATGGAAACACACCTTTCCGAAGTACCAAATCCAGTTTGTCGTTATTTACAATCTTCTTTGTTTCGATGAAATCTTGTTTCCTTAAATTTTCTGAAAGTTTGGATAAACTCGACGGCATAAATCTGTAGGAGTCCAAGAATCTTAGTTTCATGTTTCCAACTTCTTTGGAAAAACTTATGAACTTCTCTGAAGTTTCAGCTAACACATCGATTTTACCGTCGTCTCTTCCTAGTTCAGGTATTATAAAATGAGCATCGTACCCACTGAGGTTATGCAGAACCACAGGAATAAATAGTGGTAAACGATAGCTCAAGTTGCATTTATTACAAGCAGCACCCCTGTAATAACCTGTGAGGTGATCGTGATCTTTAACTTTATAATTCTCAATAGTAAAATCATTTTTGCATAAGAAACATCGAGTTGCATTTTCATGTTGAATTTCTTCTTCTTCCTCCATCGGTTTCATTGGTACAATATTTGTATATAATCTTTGTGCATTTCCAGCTATTGAATATAAGTGATCAAGAAATATTTTTTCTACATTTTCACCACGATATACTAGAGGTTCTGAAGTTAATCCATATCTGTTTAAATGTTCTTCTGATAATGTTGATTTAACCATTAAACAAAAACTATTTGGTTTGTGCATTTGATATTTGACACTTTTTCTAGCTTCACAATTTTCATCTTCTATAGGAATTAGTGTTGATTCAAAGTCCGCATATACAACTATAGGGATACGGTATTGATGATGAACCTTTTGAAATGTAACAAATGCTCTGTTTTCCGAAGGTAAATTAATCTTTGCTTCATAATTATTGTTACATAGCCTTTTGTGCTCTTGTAACCATTCTCTTCCTTGTCTTCCTTCTCGTTGAAAATTAAAACATCTCTTGCAAATTATCTTTCTGTGTCGAGCTTTAGAAAGCTGCTTGTTAACAAGAGAGTCGAATTTCTTAATGTACACATAGTGAGACACATCTCCTCGCGTTAGTAGTAGTAAATCCGTATGATCTGGTAGCTCTTCTTTTACAACACGTAAAGGATACACTTTGTTTGAACTATCTAATGCAAAAACATTGATAGATGTACCAGGATTTTTCTTCTCAAATTTTGATATATCTTTCAGTGATACAGGGTAAGTAATTCCTTGAAAATTGTACCTATGTCTTTGATTTTCATAGTGTTGGTTAGGTTTATCGAAATGATTTGGTACAAACTTAGATGTCATCGCATATCTAAAACATTCATTATCTTGATTTTTCACATTAATACATGATCTTGTATCCTTAATTCTTTTGGGCAAAGGAATGTAACTAGATCCCATTAGTCCATATCCATGTTTATGAACTCTTATATCTAATACTTCAATACTTGTAAGACTCCATCCGGATCCTCTTCCTTCGTGTTCCTGAATTTTTGTTAATATTTCTTCTATACAGTTTTCTACTATTGAATCAATGTTTGAACTTTCCATAATGGTTCGGTTTTTTGTTATGAATCCTCTTGGTGATAATTCTTCTTGTACATTTATAAACATAGCTTCTAGTAGTAAACCAAATTTAAGAAAGTTCAATCTTTTCAATTCTTCTTTTAAAGTTTTACTTACAATTGGTTTTGCTTCTCTAATAAATTCTTCTAGCTTCAAGTTTTCATTTTGAATCTTATGATGCATTACTACTTTACCGGGTAATGCAAATACTTGTAGATTCGGTAAAGTAGTTGAAGATGTTGCAGTTATTTCATCTTGTTCTTCTTGTTCTTCTTGTTCTTCTTGTTCTTCTTGTTGTTCTTGTTGTTCTTGTTGTTCTTGTTGTTCTTGTTTTTCTTCTGGGTTGTTGTGAATTAGTTCTTTATGACAGTCTAATAGAATTTCATCGTGAAACGATTCCGAACATTTATCGCAACGATACATGTTGAGATGTTTACTCTTCGAAATTTCACCAAGAAATGAAGTGGGCTCTCACGTTCCTCCTATTATAATGGTTCCCCCACCACTATTTCATCCTCTTCACTATCCTAGAAAATCAAACATTTTCAACAAAATATTAACCTTCTACAAACTAATTGTTCATTCGTGTTCTTTATTCCCATTGGAGTTTTAGTATATACTTCTTTATATTCAAACTTTAACAAACTTTCTTTTAACATCTGTTAGGACAGATGTTATGGGACAGATGTTAAAAGAACAAATGTTGGAGAGGAAATGGCTAGAGCACAGGCACTTGGTTAAACTAAATTTGCGCATAAATTAACTAGAGTTGAACTGAAAATTCGCATAAATTAAAAGTTAGTTCAAAACTAAAATTCGACAGTGTTAAAAAACTCTAACAGTTGAATAAAAATAAACATTAATTCAAAACTGAAATTCAACAGTGTTAACCAAATTCTAACAGTCAAACAAATAGGTCAAGGTAATCCAATTTAACGCGAGAACGAGGAATAGAGCACTAAGTGGCATGTTAGTCCATTACCACAAAGTGATCTATTCCTCGCTCTCTATTCTACATCTACTTTTTTCAGTTTACTTATTTATATTAAAATGTTCAAATTTTACTATGTAGAATGTCCATTCTTTCTCTTCAACTCTTCGATTGTTTTTAGCAATTGTAACAAATATTCGTTAGTTTTCACCAAAGTCTTTAGTTTGCTACATCCAATTTCAATGGAAGGTATTATAAGTTGTAATTTTATAAGTTCAATCTTTTCTTTCTTGCGAATTTCTTTCTTTATTATATTATTCCTTATTTTTGCTGAAGATTTAAACTCCATGTTGTTTCTGCTAAAGCCACAATAATAATAAAAGTCTCTTGAAACAACCTGCATTTATACACATTCCCCCACCACTTTATAATCCCCACTCCTTTCCCCTTCTTCTTTATATGTGGAAGGAAGTATTATAATTAGATTCCTAATATTTCTTTTCCTTCTTCACTACGTGGGGGGAGGGTAATTTGTTATTACACTAGTTGTGCAAGAAAATAGCCGCCAGTGTCCACACCTTGTTCGTAGCACTCCATCATAGATTGTGCCCACTGCAACATGCGGTCTCTGTCATTTGGTGTGACAAGGAAAGAATGACTATCACCATACAATATAAAAGAGTCAATTCGTACATAACATCCTGAGTCCAACCATTTATTAGCTTCAGCCATAAACTTTTCTATTGTATCAAATGGAAATTGTGGATCAATTGCTATGACTTTACGTTCTTCACTAAGTTCAACAGTATAATCATCATCGTCCTCATCATCTTCACTTTCACTGTCGTTACTTAAAGTGTCTTCAGATTGTTCAAAAACATCAGAAATTTCAGAAAAATTAAAATTTTCATTCAGATGAGGAGGCATTTTGAAGCAAGAAATATTGTAAACAGCAGAGACGAAACGACAAGAGCGGCGTGTAGAAGAAAAATGAAGGGGTGACCAACGCTCGCTCCGCTTTTATAATAGTATGCAAATGAGGGATAGGTGCTGACCATGACCAGTCATCGACCCAAAGGAGTGGGGGAAGTACTTTTCTTACTACTTGGATGGAAGTAGGTTAGTAGGTCACGAGACTTAGAGTGTTAAAAAATAATGGGGGAGAAACACAACGCTATAACGCGTTGTGTTTCTCCCCCAGTATTTTTTTAAGCAATAATTTGGAAAAAGCTATGTGAATTTACTTGCTACGCCCCCACCTTGTAATACCATCCAGTTTGTGTCTGAGGAGATAGTCTTTAGAGTCTAACTCATAAACTGATTTCTCTTTGCGCAAGGATTCAATCACTTTAATATTATATCTTACGCCGTTACAAGTTGCCAAAATGTGTTTGTTGTCAATAACACTTTCAAAAAAATAGACACAACCTCTCTTAAGCCTATTTCCTTTCACACCAATAATTTTGGATTGGTATTCAACAGTGGGGGTTTCTGTCACTTGTGGTTCAGAAATGTGTTTTACGACATGTACACGGCAAAAACTTTCGTTTTTTACACATTTCCTCCCACAAGGTGATCCTTTCTTAATTCCCCTAGTAAGCATTTCAGGGCAAGTAGTGGGACGGCTAAATGCCCTACGACGCTCTTCTTGTAATAATTGAAATTGCTCTGAAGGAGCGGGTTTAGGAGTAGGTTTAGGAGTAAGTTTAGGAGCTGGTTTAGAAGCTGGTTTAGGAGCTGATTTAGGAGATGATTTAGTAGCAGGTTGAGAGGAATCAGTTTTGTGATAGGTATGATCTTCAGGTGTACTAAGTGGTGGGGTAGGAGGCAATGGTGATAGTGGGATAATAGGTGTGCTAAGACGATGAACAATGGTTTCAACGGAAGGGGTATTAGGATGGTGGTGAACTGGCTTCTGCGGTGGCGGCATAGTAGTTGATGGTGGTGCGGAGTCCTTTGAAGGCGAAGGCGGTGAAAAAATACTACGAAGTCTAGAAGTGTTGGTTGGCGGAAGAATAGCTCCAGAAGTTGAAGGTTGAGATGCAAGTCGATTCTTGTAGCAATCAGGAAGGTTTTTGAGGCGAAGAGTTTTCTTAGGTGCAGGAACAGCCGTAGTAGAAATAGAAGTCGAAGTAGAAGTTAAAGTAGAAGTTGTAGTTGGCAGAGATAACATGGTTGTGGCTCCAAGTTCGCAGCGTAACGTCTGTAATCAGAATGAAATGTTAGCCGCAGTCGGTGCGTCTTTTATAACAATATGCAAATGAGAGGGGTAGCAGCTGGCCGAGACTGATTATTGACCTGGGAGGTGGGGGAAAAGGGGAAAGAGAAGGTATTTATTTAAAATAATTCGCATAACTTTTGACTAAAATAAGATAACCAAATTCTTCTTTTACCAAAATGTTTGTCTTACATAGACCTTTTCAATGATGTATCGCTTGTCCAAATCCGTCAATCCATTATCAAGTTATAGCCATTTTAATTTTTCAGGTCATGACCGGTCGTTCACCCGTAGTGGGGGAAGGAGTGGGGGTAGGAGTGGGGGGGGGAATCGACTCCATTTTTTTGGGGGGGGAGGGGGGGGGGGGGAGGGGAGGGGGGGGGGGAGGAGGAGGGGAGGGGGGGGGGTCATTGACCCTTCCGAAAGTGGGTCAAGGTCATTCAAGATTTATAATGATCCAAGGTGATGGGAACAGTAATACTGTTCCCACCACCCTGTTTGCCTAGCGGTTCCCACTCCCAACCCACTAGTTGCGTTCTGCAAGGGAGGTCCCTGGGCCGTCCGCATCAAAGCGTAACGTCCCGTCCGCATCAAAGCGTAACCATTAATTTCAGGGAAACTGGAACAGCAGGGAGGCCCTGGTCCGTCCGCATCAAAGCGTAACGTCCCGTCCGCATCAAAGCGTAACCATTAATTTCAGGGAAACTGGAACAGCTAATGCAGAAACGCAACTCTAACACCCACCCAAACTAATCCCACCCATCATATTCCTAAACAAAATGCAAAAAACCTAGTCCGCAATTTGCGGATGTCCCACCCCTTCTAAGTGAAGTTCAACTGAACTTCTGAATTTACAGTTAATCTACCCCCTAACATCTAGCTGAAAGGCAAAACAACAACATAAATTATTAATATCAACACTTAAAACTAACAACACATCATTATTAAAAACCAAATAATTCAACACAACCAAATACCATCATTATTCTTAAAATTAATACACCTTAATGCTAAACACCTCTTAAAATTAATACACCTTAATGCTAAACCCAACTTATAACTAACATCGCAATGCGCAAATTATTTCTTAAATTAAATACAACTTAAAACTAAACACACACACACACACACACACACACACACACACACACATACTACATTGCATTAAAAAACGCAACGTAGTAGAAGAAGTTCAAATATATATAGGCCTACTATATATTTGAAACCTCTTGCTGAGTCGCCAACAACCTTTCGCTATGAAAGTTTGTTGACGACTAACGCTAAGATCAGGCTCGTATTGCTCCTCGGATTCTCGAGTAGTGGGGGAAGTTGTTTCACTCCAGTACAGTGTTCAATCCAGTCCAGTTCGCAGCAGTGTAAAAGGAAGGCAAAGGAGTGGGGAGCGGCGCATGCGCAACAACACAAAACCAAGGTTTGAGGTTAGAATTATCCATGTGCAGTAGCGCTAAAGTGAGTAATACAGGACTAGGCGCATGCGCATAGCATGGACTGATTCCGGTCCGGAGAACTCGTTGTATGCGCAGCAGGTTTGAGGTTAGAATTATCCATGGCAGCTGCCATGTTTGGTCTGGTTTCACCACATAGAGTCAGCAACCGGTGGTGACCGGTCATTAGCCTAGAAGGAGTAGGGAAAGGTGGTGACCGGCCATTGACCCAGAGGAGTAGGGGAAGGAGTGGGGGAAGGGGGGGGGGCTCCATTTTTTCGGGGGGGGGGGGGAGGGTCATTGACCTTTCCGGTCGGTCATTGACCCCAAGGAGTAGGGATAGACACAGAACCCTACTTCTCTTACTACTCAGGTGAAAGTCGGTCAACCAGTCATTTGCTTGCCATCTGCCGCCATCTGGCTGGAGTTATTGCCTCTATAAAGGTGGGTAGTTTATCGCGCTACAAACATTCATTGCCTCGCATCCGCTCGGTCATCATCTCTCGTTAGTTTTATGTTATGACTACTTCACTTACTAGGTTTGAGGTTAGAATTATCCATGGAATAGCCTTTGTAAATTCTAACCTATAAAATTACTACTCTGGCTTTCTGTTTCAATTTCTTTTACACTTCATTTTATATCTCAGTCTTCTTTTAACCTCTGAACTTAACACATCGGTTATGATGACTGCACAATGTTTAAAATTAAAGCTTTTGCGAACACAACACATATTACGAAGTACTTCTAAACCTTCAATTTCAAAGTGTAGAACTAATTTAAATAGAGTTAGGAAGAAGTACAGTTTTAACCCATTATACTCTTCAAAAACTTCGCAGGTTAATGTTGATGATAGTGTTATTTACAACATTTTGCATTCTATGTTACAATTCAACAACTTTGAACTTGTTACACCTATCGACTGTGTTCAACAAGTTTTTTTATTTTACCCCTACTATTCCTCATATAAGCGCTGTCACCACAATTCCTACTTCATGCTCCTCTATTCTCTTCAGCTGAGCTAAGATTTGAGGTTAGAATTATCCATGGCGGCCGCCATGTCTGGTTCAGTTTCACCACATAGAGTCGGCGACCGGTTATTGGTCTAAAGGAGTGGGGGAAGGGGTGGTGGGGGGAAGGTTGCCATTTTATAACCCCTCTCCCTAGGCGGCTCTTCTCATTCGATCGCCAACTTTCAAACGATAAACACCTCTCCCATGGCACGAATCAATTATCCCGCTATCACCAACTACTTCAACTTAAAACTATTTCTGGTGATAGTTGGATAGAATTTTTTAAAACTTACTCTGGATGACCTTGACATATTTTCCGCATCTCAGTTATAAGTTTGAATTTCAATTTTAAACTAACTCTTAATTTTTCTTCAACTGTTAGAGTTTCGTTAACACCGACGAATTTCAATTTTGAACTAACTTTTAATTTTAATTTTATGCGCAAATTCACTTCACCCTAACGCCAACACTATCGCCATCTCCACCCCAACCTATATGGCATAAAATATAACTACAGCATCTCATATATACCCTCTAACCCCCACCGGAAGCTATGTGACATGGCAGCTGGCGCCAGCTGCCGCGGCACGTGGCTCCGTGGGCACGTGGCCGGTTTTAAAAGTGACCAAAACACACTACTATCCAAAATATACAAAAATAAGAGGTAACTTTTATACATATCGATTTACCATTTAAAAGCATGAGTTTGGGGGAAGGGGTTGAAAATGTTGACAATTCGAGTGTCCTTCATTGGTCACTAAGACTTTCACTACTATTAAAAAAATAAATAAAATTAAAAAAAAATAGCAGTCGATGCAACTTTTAAGACACACGGTAATTAATTTTAAACTTATTTAAGCAACAATTTTATTTTTTTGTCTAAGTTATAAACCACAAACAGACAACGAGAATGGTTTTAAAACATGTAAAGAACATTGAGATTTTAATATTTGTGTCTGTTTTGTCACAAATATGTAAGGTTTTTGTAACAAGTGGTAATGCCAATTTTTGTAGCAAATATTTTCGGGGACAGTATTAAATTATTGCCACTTCGATGTTCTTCTCGTCAAGAAAGTTAGTTTATTTTCTGATAGAGTGCAAATTTAACTTTAAAGTTGCGTAAGGCAGAGAGCTTAAGGGGGATTTTCCAGAACTTTTGGGTAATTCATGTTTAATCATTGTCAACTGTGAAAAATTTAGCTCCTCTGATATGACTTTTGACACAAAAATATTTTGACCGTTATTTTGCCTGCCAGTTAATTAGCTTGAGACATATTTTTAATTAGACATTTTAGTGTATGTGTTTATACTCCCAACCTTTACAACTTTACCATCCTCCCATCCTCTTTAAAAGTAACATACAGGTTTTCTAAAAACACCACATGAAAGAGTAGGTCAAATAGTTTTAATCAGTAACAGTTTTATCAGCTAATTGGTTTATATCGTTGCTTGGTAAACAATAACAAATAATTTGTGAGTCCCATAAGAATCGCAATGGATGTTCATATTAAAGCGCAATGTGTGGAGTGTTTTATTGAAACCAAGCCCTAATTGTTGATCTTGAAGGAGGATTCCTATTGTAGGTAGTCAAAAATCTCTGTTGAACAACAACATAAGGCTTTGTTTCAATAAAACACTCCACTCATTGCGCTTTAATATGAACATCCATTGCGATTCTTATGGGACTCACAAATTATTTGTTATTGTTTACCAAGCAACGATATAAAAGAATTAGCTGATGAAACTGTTACTGATTAAAACTTTTTGAGCCACTCTTTCATGTGGTGTTTTTAGAAAACTCGTATGGTACTTTTAAAGAGGATGGGAGGATGGTAAAGTTGTAAAGGTTTTTTATAGACACCCTGTATATTTGCAAAATGTTTCGGCTTCGAACCATTCAATGTTGAAGCAATGAAGACCGAACATAAAAGTAGCCGGAAATCCAAAACACATGCAAGACACTAAAATTAAAAAAACTCCATTCAACCCATAAAACATTACGTTATTGTAGGACATGTCCATCACTGTCCAAGGTCACTCACTCATCGACCACGAGCAGGAACCCACTCACATTTTATCACAAACGAATACAGACTTTTGTTTTCGGTGAATTCCTGTCAATTGCAATACATATTAATTTTCATAATAAAAAAATCATATTTAGTTTTTAAAACTGAATTCCAGGCTGATTGAATAAAATTTGATCTTAAATGGAAAATTTAAATTAATATCTGTAAAACAAAGGTTTAGCCCTTAAATAACAAAATCATGAAAACATGGCTAATAAAGTAGTGAACCTTATGTCTTTTTTAATACTATTAATGAGGTTTAAAATGTTAAATCATTCATAAATTTATAAAACTCTCACTTGACATAATAGGTAAAGGTAGGTAATAAGTGAAATATGTGTGTCATACTTACAGTTTATATAGCTAAATAACTCAAACAATATATTTTATTAAATATCTATATATATAATTCCGTAAGCGAATCGGTCCCCACGAAATATCTCGAGTTAGAATAAAGGTAGGGTATTGTATCATGGCTCATTTTAAAGCTTGAGGGCCAAGGACGCAAGGAAAAATACCAGAATCGTCAAAAGTTACCTGGGCTTCGCCCCATTGGACCTTGAAGTTCTAATGTTAATCTAATGGGAAGAAGATTTTAAGATCTAAACGTGTGATTAAGCAGATGGTCCAGTGAATAATTTTTATCATAAACTCAGCTGGTTATTGAACAGATATTTTGAGTTAAGATAACCATATTTAATTATAACTTATTAAAATTTGCAATGCACTATAAAAAAGGAGAACACCAATAATGATGGAAAAATTACGGATCCACGGTAGATTTCCTTCTTCAAATTCTACGTCATTATGATTTTGTATGCTGAATATACCGCTGTAAAAAGTGACTTAGCCTTGGTATGGTTGATATAATAGTTAATAAATTGGCTTCACTCAGTGCATGTCGTTAAGATATTACGTTAGTGCTTTATATATTGGCTATTTAGTGGTTAGAGTTGAATCGTTTTTTTAAAGTAGGCCCTAATTGTTTTATTTTTTACTATGTAAACTACTAACATTGAATAACCTCCGTATGAAGACTAATTTGTTTTATATATTCTCTGCTTCTTTGCTTACATAGGTCGTACGGAAACAATAAATGCCCACATAAATACGGGGACCTTTTCATGTATGCAGTGTGCAAAACGAACAACATGACTAATTTATTGATCGAATAGACAAAATAGACTACAATCATAGCACAAGGAACGTCGTTAGACTCAAGTGACGGGTGGGGGCATGGGAGCACGGGAGAACCGTGGGTGCTGGTTCTTGGGGGGCACGGGGAGTGTCAGTGGCACAGGGGGTAGGGGGGTATGGGGGCCTCGGTGGAGGCATGGGTGGACATTCTCGAGGAACGGCAGGTAAGGGGGCATGGGGGCATGGGGGCCACGGGGTGCATGGGGCCAGAGGGGGCACTAGAGACGTCGGTGGCCCAGGGGGTAGTTGGGCAGGAGGGTACGGGGGAGGAATGGGGGACATTGAGAGCTCGGGGCTTCGAAGAAGAACGGCGGGCATGTGAGCTTGGGAGAATGGGGGGCACGGAGGCATGGAGGCATGTTGGTACGGGTCATGGGGGTACTCGGGCCACGGAGGCATAGGGTTACAGGAAGCACGGGTCATGAGATGAGGGCATGGGGGAGACTTGGGGGGACATAGGGGGCACGGGAGAGGAATGGGGGACATAGAGAGCACGGGGGCATGAAGAAAGAACGGCGGACACGTGAGCACACTAGAATGAGGCTCACAGAGGCATAAGAGGTATGGGGGCATGCGGGGTACTTGGGCCGCGAGGCATAGGAAGTACAGGAAGCACAAGTCACGACAGGGGAGCGTGGGGGAGACTTGGGGGGACACAAGGGGCACGGGGTAGGAATGGGGGTAGGAATTCAATTACTAACTTAAATAATAATCTGGTAAAAATAATAATCGTGTACTTTGCTTTTTTGTATAAATACTAATATTGTAACCATATAGTAATAAAGTACTGTATAAAGATCCTGATACCTATTTGGCTAGTAAAAATTTTCATACATACATGCATAAAAATATAGTAAAAATATTATTTTTCTAAAAATATTAGACTATGGGATTATATTCTATTTTATTAGGACATCTTGTACTTTACTGAAACAGGGATACAAGTATAAACATTCGCACATTACTTTGTTTCCTTTCATAAGTTCATATTTGGGGGATAAATATTTACTCTTACATTAACAGGAACTCAGAAAAATAAAGATGTAATTATTATACAATTGATTTGTTTTCAAACATTTATTCAACGTTCTCTAATTATAGTATTTTACAGTATTTTATTGTACTAGGGGGCCTGTGCAGCACAATGCGCTGCATTTATTAGGGTACCTGGTGATCAAACTTTGCTCCAATACTTTGAAAAAAATTTCATTATAGTGAAAATCAGATAGAACATTATTGGTGTTTCATCGATCGATCTTCATTACCAATTTTCCAACTTCCCAATGTGATAGTGTTGAGATATGATGCTCGTTCTTTTAGGTCTGAATTAGCCAAGATTACGTAGTTGTTCTTTTGCCGATATGTCTTAGGGCCTTTGTATAAGCCCTTAGAATAAATTCACAGATTTGATGTTGGATCCACATAGTCCATCAAACATAAAACGTAAATGACAACAGAATAAAAATCAACATACCATTACTCCAAGGTCCAGTATGAGTTATTGTTATGCAGCACTCACTGCGGCTGTTTTTGTAGTACTACTGTATGATTTAGTCAATGACATAGTGAATGAGTCCACATTACTATTTATGTCTAAATCCTCTTTAACTTAACTTTCCATGACATTACAAAATTTAAATAAAGAAATCACAAAAATTAAGTGAATCTACATCTTTGTTGGTGTGGTCCATTTTGTGTTTAGTGGCATTTTTATTTTGGTTAAAATTTCTCTTTATAAAAACCATTTTTGTAATAAGCTTGTTTTCTATACTGGAGGTAAAAAAAACTTGTAAATGTTGTCTTTTACACAGGTTTTTTAATCAATCAATCAATCAACATTTATTTGGCTGACAATTTAGAAATTGCATTAGCCTATACATCATAAACTTATCTATAATACATAAAATTAATTTAAAATTCATAATTTCTTATTTTATATCGTAAAAGTTTTCCATTGAATAAATGCTCTTGTCAATAATATATATTCTTAATTTCTTCTTAAATGTGTTTGTGTCTGAATTCATATTCTTCATTTCAGTAGGAAGGTTATTGTGAATTTTTGTATAGTTATATTTATTATGATTTTCATAAAAAGATGTTCTATGATAAATGGCTGAAATTTTATTACTTTTTCTGAGATTCATGTTTGTGTTATTGGTTTCTATAGTAATTTTATGTGTAATGAATAATATGTGTAGCGTTCTGCTTAAAACATGTTTATACCACAATAGTAAATAAAAAGGTTATTACACTTACAACGAACTATCCCTTTTCCTTATAGTTTATAGCAGTTTGAAAACCCATTCATAAAAATTTAGTGATCTATTTTACTATTTGTTACCTTTCATTGTTGTTTCCATACCAGTCGGACGACCAATAAGACCCATGTCAAAAATTTCAATTTATAAAATTGTTTTCGTAAACAAAAATGAATTATTCTAGGGTTAAGTAACAAAATTTATTTTTGTGCCCAAATACGCGTTAGTAAAACTTTAAAGCAAAATCTACCAGCTACATTTTGAGAAAAGGTTAAAAGCTCAGATTAGACACTCCTCGTATTAAAGTATGAAATTATGTTAATATTTCAGTACCAGTTGAATTTGCTTCTATTCAGATTTTAACATATTTGTTTGTTTGTTTATCTATCAACAGCTGTTTTATTTAGCAATTCAATATAAATTGTTCCCCATGTTAATCTTATGGACAAAATACGAACTTTAAGGGCTTCCCGTGGGCTTCAGAATTAAAATATCAAAAATCCAAAACCTTATTGCAAAACTACGAACTGAGACCATTCTTTTGACACCTCAAACTTTAAAATTGGTCCAGAAATAAGGGAGGAGTAGTGTTAACAAAAAAAGGGCATCACGTATTATATATATAGATAGATTTTTTTTTCATTGGATATATTTTCGGCATACTCTAACTTAACTGTCGATGAGCGCTGTTCAATAATTTTTCAGTGTTATATTGGCGAAATTCAGTTTACATTAAAATAACGGAAATTTGATTCTTATTGACTACTCAAAATTCTTCCATATTGTAGTGTGACAGTTTATCCTACAACCAAATAAATATAAAACTTGCTTAGAATTTTTATCAAAGAATCTTTTTATAGTTAGAATATTTACACAATCATTTCATGGTGTTAATAATATATAACATTCAATTACAACCAGCATTTGGGAAGTTACGCTTTTTACGAATGTATTTTTAGATACTAACAGAAACAAATTAAGCAATATCAGTGGACTTTTTATTCCATTAGTGAAAAGTTATACTTTTCATTGTTATGGTGTAATAGTAAAAAAATCTAATTTACTATTTTTAAAATTTGTAAGTCTTTAAGATTTTTTTAATCTTGTATATTATCTAACAGTAGTAACCTATTTATGTAGTTCGTGAAAAATGTTTAATAAAATATAATTTTAAATCTATAGTTTAAAATAAATTGGCCTAATGACTTCTTCGATCCTCTTGGCTGCTGTTTCAGTCCCAGCAAAGAAATATGTTGGAAACTGTGGTTTTGATTTCTTTTTATCAAGTGAAAATAAATTTTAAAATCATTAATTTAATCACATTTTTAAAGGAATATTTAACTGTAATAGTAAAGGAACTTCATGATTTAATACCTGAAAGTATTTTTATCTTAGTATTTTGTTTGCTTAAATATACCATCTTTATTAATAGAAAAAGGTTTTGGGTGTTATTTCATTATTTTTTCATTATTTCGATACCCTTACTATGGTGTCGAAACGGTAGTATATTAAACTAAAATATATTAAAAATAAGTTAAAAAACATAAAAATGTTTGATCTTAGCTTCAGTATCTTTAGATGACTACTATTAATCATACCCAAAAACACAAAGTTTTGAGGGGTTGCCAAGTCATAAAAAGGTATGATATCAAAATTTGTTCCAAGTCAATGACATTGGTTTTAGAATAGCTACTTGACAAATTGATTGGATTTTTTAATGCCGGTAAACATTCTGTAAAACATTATTGTTTTATCTAGAAATTGTACTTGGCCAGCTGATGTGTTTTATTGTATTTTATTTTGTATTAACTGTATGTAAATTCAGAATTTCCCTATTCATCGTAATATATCCCCGTTAGTAAATAGGCCTAACTTTGCTAATACATCTGCTGGCCAAGTACGATTTAAGGATAAAACAATAATGTTTTACAGAATGTTTACCAAGCATTAAAATCTAATCAATTTGTCAAGTAGCTATTCTAAAACCAATGTCACTGGCTTGGAACAAATTTTGATATCATACCTTTTTAGGACTTTGCAACCCCTTAAGACTTTGTGTTTTTTTGTATGATATCATTATTTTGTATCATATTTGGCCATTTAGGTTAATAAAATCTTTAAGTAGGAAAACAGATTTAATTAAAAGCTTTAAAGTTAAACGGAACCCTATGTTTGTATTCGTTTGTCTGGAGTTTATACAGAGGAACACTGCTGTCGTTTATACGGTTGTTTTTTTTTTTTTAGCTATTTAGCTGCATTTAGAGATTAAAATACTAATTTATGGATCCATGCTGAATACCCGTGATTCGTAAGGGAAGTGACAGGAGGTATTAATTTGAAGGTGTCTTTAATCTTGGTCACCCCCTTCGAATTCATCTTTAGTATCGAAATATAAATCAAAGATTGTTAAATGCATAAGTTTGTGTCGTGTTAATGTACCAAATTTTATTGCTTAATCTGGCAGTGTTAAGAAAATGTACGGTACTTTTACTCCCTGAATAACTGCAAGTGTAATTTTCAGACTACATATAACTATCTTTGAGTAAAGACAACCTAAGATTAACTGATTTCTACTACAGGTTTGCTTCATAGCCGTTTTGTGTTCTGTATGTGAAGCGTTAAAGAGGAATTTAAGCTATAAATATTTAATATTGCACATCTGATTAAAAGAATGGATGAAGCAATATTGCTACGTATACGATTTTTATCGTATCAGTGCCAAAATAGTAATCTGTTTTAAGGATTGGTCCATGTCTAATATAAACACCAGTCAATCTCCAAACATTCAATTAAATTAGAATGATAGCATATTGGGATTTTTTAAAATTAATTACTCCTTGCAGCAACCTATGTACATTGAAATTTATGAAACGACAACATTTTCTAGTTCAAACATTTCCCTATCAGAATTTTTCAGGGAGTACAATAAGAACGCTTACCATGCGTTTTCTGAATACTAGCATTAAAGCTTAGTACATCAACACTGCCCAAAAATAGAATTTTTATGAGGATATCAGTTTTCTGTCATAAGGGGGGCGACCTATACCGCGATTTTTGCCTGCCCAACAAATGAGTTGGTCAAAACCAAACATTCCAAGCGAAATAGGGCATAGCTCGATGAGAAATTACGCCTTTTAATTTGATGAAGAATTGGCAAATATAACATAATTCCTTTTTTGACACATCAATCTTAAAAATCGGTTCAGTTGTCACTGAGAAGTTAACATAGCAACTAATGCACGTACGTATAGGTGGTTAATTATGTTTCGGATTTAAACGTTTAAAATTTTATTAGACTTACATCTATTACAACAATTGTATCTTTTGACATTGTCCTAGATAAAAACCACTTTTTATTATTACGTAATATTATTTTTATACCTAGATAATGAGAATTCAGAGAATGAGTGAATAAATTAAGTTTGCGTATGTTATGCAAACCTTAACTAGATATTTCCTCAGTGATCTATTAATATTTGATATACTTTGCCTTATAAAGTGTTACATATATTTGAAAAAAATAGTATAGTCTTGTTAATATCGTAACAAAAAAACTCAAATAAAACATTTCATTAATATTTTTTATTTATTTTTTTATTGTTGTTTAGTATATTGTGAGGTTAGAGTGTCTTTTATTCTCAATTGGCTTTATTTTAAACTCAAGTAAAGAGAAAAACAACTGAAACGAGTGAGTTTCACTAATTGACATTGACAATATACTACCGTAATAGCAACTTCTCTAAGTCAAATTAACTAATATAGTTTTAATAGACAAATTTACATTTAATTATTACTAGTATACTTAGTGAACATTTTCTTTCTAACCTAAGGAAAAAACCCCTAAGCCTAAGCAAAACGAGTTAGTTTCACTATTCGACATTGACAATATACTATCGTGATAGCATCTGCTCTATGAGTTAAATTCACTAATATAGTTTTGTACTTTTGAATAAAGTGATGTTTTTCTGAAGACTTGGTAACAAAATTGACCTGATTTCTTGCTGAAAGTTGATCAGTCCATAAACACGACAAGTGATAGCCAAAGTCAAATTACTCGATTTCGAGCAACAATTATACTAGCCGAGTTATTAGCCGAGTGTAAGCCGAGTTTATTCTAAAGTGTAGCAGTTCGAAATTTCTTGGAAAATTGACTTGTGGATTTCATAGTAATCCCAAAAAAAATCTGAAAAACATAAAATGTATCCATTACTTTTTTATTTATAGTTTTTGCTTGTTTCAGTGTAACAGAAAACGTTACTTTTTTCAGAATGTATATTTTATTCCAAATATTTTTGGTGTGTTGGATTATTCAAAATAAATTATAATTATAAATATCATATTAATTACGATGAAACAAATTATACTCTTACCGTGCCTATCTTAAACTAGTCTCTTTTCTACAACTACTACTAGGTTTTGTAATGTTGAATTACATAAAGAAATGTGTTTCTACTCACGCAGGTAGGTATTAAGGATTTGATAGGGAAATGTCCAGCTACATTTTCGATCGAATTGTTAAACCCATGATTGTAAAGCAGCACTATATAACTAGTGGGCTAACTAAATTAATTGACTAAGTTAATGTTATTTATTGTTAAAATTATTTTGAAGACAAGTTATTTCATATGCTTATCAAAACTTTTCACTTGCATTCAATAATTAAAAAAAAAAAAAAAAAAAACGTGTGTGAAACACTTTTTTGTTTGAAATACAAAAAAAGTATTTTTTAATGTTATGGAAAATGAGGCTAGGATTATATTTAAAAGGTGTTAGGTATGATTTTGGTTGAGACATTGTTTTTTGTTTTGTTTTTTCTCACTAGTAACTTTTTTATTAGTAACGTTTTATAAAATACTATTTCAAATCTCTTTCTAATTAATACAATCATTCGGGAAAATCGTAATATTTTTTTGCTTGTTTTAATATAAAGTTTTAGTAATTGACATGCCTTCGTGACAATTATTACTAAAATAATAAAACTCTGTATAATTGGCAACCAAGTTTGTTCATATTCAATTTAATTAAACATTTTACTGTACTAAACGATGTTCCTAATTCAAGATTTCCAGTTAAACTGCTTGCATGTTACTAGGAAAGTTTACTAGCAAAAAATTTAACATTTCAGGCATTCAAAGACTTTATAAGCTTTACAGAGAGTGGAAAAGCATATTTTATGAACTCAATTGCATTTAACCATTTAGAACTAGCAATAAGAAATTTTGTATTGGAAAACAATAATTAAGATATTATTGGGTATATTATGGGACTTTAAGATATATTATGGGTTGAGAGGATGATAATTAAATACACCTTTAAAAAATATAATACTGTTATTAGGGTGAAATGTACATTTAAATAACTTATTTATGTTTGAACAAATATAGACGAAAGATCGTGTGTTGACATCGATACTGACGTGTTATCTGGTTGACAGTAAGGTAGGTACATACCGACGCATTCTCACATTCAAACTAATCCAATAAAATAAATCAATGCATTTTGTAAATTTAAAATATTTGAGGGGTAAAAAAGAGGTGGAAGGGTGTAAACTTAACAACTTAGAAAAACAACTAGTTCGCAAGAGTTATTTAATAAACATACTTTTGGTAAATCCTCTCCTACTTAAACCTAGGTATAGTTTGCAATTTCATAAAAGTATATGCAATATTTGGTTTTGATGGATTTCCATTAAGGAATAAGCCATTGCCGTAATTAGTATTGTTGTAAAGTAACTGAGAATGTTTGAAAGGGACCTCAATTTTTATAAAATTTAATATGAAGGTGTAGGACCAGGTCTATTTTTATGAGTTTGTGAACCATCATGATCGGATTATAATAATGGGTTTTAGGGGTTTCAAAATTTTCCAAATTGGTGTTTCACAATAATTCAAATAGTTGAACATGTTAGCTGATATTATTTGAAAGAATTAAAAAGAATCGAAGATTTTAGTATCTTGAATTTCGAACTCATCTAAAATATTTACGTATAAAATGCAAAAGGATGTTTTTCATGTTATTCTAGTAGTGGGGAATGGCTACAGTTGGCTCAGGTCAAGGTCAGGCGGTTGTAAGTGTTGTAGGGGTAGTAGCGGCTGGGGTTTTTTTGACAGTGATGGGTGGGTTTTGGAAGTGGGTCAAGGTCATCCGGAGGGGTTTTTAAAAAAGGTGAGCCCCGAGGGGTTAGATTGAAGGTGGGTAAAAATTTATTTAATCAAAGAAAAGTAGTGGTTTTATTTGAGGAAGCGTTGGAGTGTTGTTTACTGGCGATGGAGTGGTAGATGCCAAAGGTGATAGCGATGAGAAGATAAAAACATACTATCCACAGTACGCATTTGAATAGTCGTAAAAGCTGAATCATTTCTTGTTGATTCTTTGTTTCTAATTGTAGTCTGTTGATTTCGAGTTTGAGTTTATCCTCTTCCAATTGTGACATAAATGAAAAATCATTCATCATCTTCGTGTATTAAATGTATGCAGGTAAAAATTGGAGCGGTGTTGATGGTGAGAAAGTTGGCGATGAAATGAGAAACAGAGATAGGGACAGGTTATATATTACTGTAAAAATAGTGGGGGGTAAAGAAAATAATTGTAGTCGACTAAACATCATTATTAGCTGTGTCGGGTGTTGCAGCTTTGGAAGATGGAAGACTATTATCTGGCAGCTGTAAAACTTCGACGTCTTCGCTTTCCATGTTTTCGTAATCAGAAGAATTGTAGGAAACTTCCACAGTGATAGTAATGGTGTTATTTGGAGTGTTTATTAGATCACTTAAAATTTGAAAAATATTTTGTAAGTCTTCCTGTGATTGAATAAGAAAAGTACATTTACTTGTTGTTAAAGGAGAGGAGCTCATTGTTCGGAAGTTGGCAAACAAATGGTGAGCGATGGTCAGAGGGTCGCTTATATGTGGGCAAAGGTGGTGGAGGGGGAAGTAGAGGGGTGGGGGTGGTAGAGTGGTGGGGGAAGGATGATATAATCATATGCGAACCGGCGGCCAGAGCATTTTGCCGCAAAATCCCATTTGGGTAGGTTATGGGTGGTGTGTAGAAATAAGTATTAGCTGTAATATAAATTAGAAACACTAATAATTTTTATAAATTAAATATTAAATTTATATTTAACTAGAGCTTGCATTTCTTGTTCCTCGTCGTTTAATTCAACAATTTTAACACCATTAGTTGTTTGTTCCTCTTCCTCTGCACTTTGCGACGATGAAGACATGGAGGTGGCAGAAGAAGATGATGAGGATGAAAATATTTTGGTAGGATTGACGTATTGCACTGTGATGTTGATCCATCTTAAAGGATAGTTATCAATGAGTGTGAGTAAGTTTTGGAATAGGGTTTCCATCTCTTCTCTGTCGGTAACTAAATGTTGAAAAGAAATGAATTTATCATCCATGTTGTTGTCAAGGCGAGTAATGAAATAAGAATGAGAAGCGTATCGAATGATCCATAGAATATATGTTGTAAAAAATAAGTGGTGGGGGTAATCTCAAGGTCAATCAAATAGAGTTTTAAAAAAGGGCTGCAGTCAGTGACTACAGCTATACATCTGAAGCTTCAACAGGATCAGTAGACCAATCAGATCTGTACTTGCACGCATTTATGATGCATGTACAAAAGTCGTCTTTATAACATGCATTACACTCTCGGCAATTAACAATTTTTTCTGGATGAAATTTGATACATCTCTGGGGACAGCAAGTGTGGAAGTATCTTGATTTATAAATCTTGAAGGTTCGCAATTCTGGTGGTGGTAGTTGTTTTGTCTTGCATTTGCAGTAACAAGATCCGAAGAATTCACATTTTCTACAAGCTAATCCGTCTACCATCCATCTTCCTATATCGGTACATTTTTGTTGACAACAATAGCGTGGTTTGTATTTGTCTTTCTTGTTTTCCATGTTGACGCTTCTAAGTTTAGCCAAGAAATGAAGGTGTATAGTGTAGGATAGTGTGTTTTATAGACTAGAAAAAGTGGTGGGGGTAATCTCAAGGTCATCCAAATGGAGTTTTAAAAAAGAACATCTTACAAGTGTAAGATGTATTTATTTAAGATAGTGAGTTTTCATTCTCTTTTTCTTTCTTTATATCTTGTTTGTATTTTTCTTTTTCTTCTTTAGCCATAGCAATGAGATCTTCAGTGGATAGTGGATGTACTTCAGGAAATTTTAGAATTAATTTTGGTTGGAATCCTTCTTTAGTCAATACTTGAAGATCGGACGTCATTTGTTCTACACTTTGATAGTCTTTTCCGTAGATTTTTCCATTGAATTCAATCATCATTCTGTACAACATGGTAGTGGTAGTTGTTTTCGCTGCGTCAGTTGGGAAGCAAATGATGATTCTGTTTAGGTTACGCGTTCCTTTTATAGATGCCACAGCGACCACTCAATATTATTCAACATCAGTAATATTTCTGGAACTTAACATTATTTTGAGTAGATGGTGTTGTAGTTGAAGGTTGTGTGGAAACAAATACTTCTTCATTGCAGAATTTTTGTTTAGGAAACATCCTCATGTTGTTAGCGTAAACATCAATATTTAAACGATAACCACCGGCAAGTAACACTCGCAATTCATTAGTAAAATCGTCAAGTTCTTCAAAAGTTGTGATGGTGGTAGTATCATATGATGCACACTTAACCTTAAGAGACATGTTGTTATTTGTAATAACTGGAGAGCCAACAGAGATGTGTACGGCACGAAAGGTAGTCGTAGACTGATGAGATCCTTAAGAAAATTACGGCCTTTATATACCCTCAAAACTAGGTCAAGGTCACCCAAACGTGTTTTTAAAAAAGCAACATATCGATAGTGCAGAAACACTATCGATATGTTGCCTTTTTTATTTTTTTTTTCATTTTTATTTTTTATTTATTTATAATCAGTTACATACATGTACAACAGTATATATAAACTACAGATTAGTTGCTAGTAGGCATAACATGAAGTGTAAGTTCAGTAGAGTTGCTTCCGCTAGGACCGTGAGCTGCTAAGTAGAGTGTGCCGGGGTGAATCAGTCGTAAATCTTCATTCTGCAGCAGTTGAACGAAGCGTTTGGGAAGAAATACTTGAAATTTTGGTTCATCACCAGGTGTGTAGGGTGCTTCACTTAATGTACAATTGATAGCGTCTCCAATTGATGTTTCCATTTTCTTAATAGTGTGAATAATATAATGTTTTTCTTCCTTCAATTCTGAACATTTTTTTGTCGGTAGTATAGTAGATTTAGAATGTTTGTTGAATTGATCAACAAGCGATTGTAGAAAATTTTGTGACGCCATTATCTTCTTCTTGCTATTGTTCGTCTTCTTCTTCTTGTGTTTGCGTGTCAGAGGTGTTGACTCCCCGGAGGTTTGAGTAATACTGATGCATTGTCATAGTGCCGCTCTCGTTTTTATACCCTTCGTTTCCCCCACCACTTTGCTGTAGATAGACATTTAAACGATATGCGTTTTTTAAAGCACATTGAGACTGTTGATGTTTAAAGTTTTTAGATGAAATACAGATGTTATCAAAGTAGCAATAAAAATCTTTCTCCATTTGCACATTTATTACTTCGTGGTTTGTATATGTTTGTATCCAATTTGCTTTTTCCAATCCTCTTGTAAAAATAGTTTTGAACTTTTTGCAGAAATGATTCATAATGTGTGGCATCATATTGTAGGTTATAAAACCTTCATCCCATCTTAGATTATGAAAATGTTTCATCAACCATTTGTTTGTTACTTTAGCTTTGGTTGTTAATCTGTTGAATGGTAAAGGAGGCATAAATAAAAAGTGATAAACAACAGATGTTATCATATCTAGTACCACTAACTCTTTAATTATAAAATTTCCATCATTACCACGGAATGCTTGAAACTCTATGATACCTTGCTTTACTTCCATTAATTCTATCTTCTTAGAGAATGAAACTTGTTTATCCATGATGACGTTCAGTAGGCAACTGGTATGTTAATCCAGATTGACAACCTTTTATACCCCCAATATTCTTCTTTTTACTTACAATATTCTTTATTTGTTCAATTTGTTGCCGATTGTTGATTGTTGAAACTTGATTCGTTTTCCTTGGTTTCTTGCTTTTCTTCATCTAAATTAAAGTTGGTTTGATAGTGGTGTAACTGTCTCCACATATCTACTTCATGTGGTATCCTATTGAAGATTGAAGTATCTACTGGACCATATAGGATTGGAACATATGGTTGTTTATCCAATGCATCAATTAAATAGTCTTTGATAATTGCACTTGAGAATATTAGCTGTTTTAAATATCTTGTTATAGGACCAGTAGCATAAGTTAAAGTGTAAAACTCTTCTTTAGTCAAATGTATTTTTATATTATATTTAGTTAAATATCTAAATCGAACTAGTTGTTGACCACGTTGTTTAACAATATCGATTTCAATATTTGATTCCAACAAACCTAGTTTTGTTTTTCTTCCAAATGTATTGTTACTCAGATAACATTCCAAAAGATGTATATGTTTCATAAAAGATTCCCAAGAAGTTTCAGTGAAGGTTACCATTTTAGATCCATGATTTAAAATAACAGTAGGAGAGTAATCCAATGATTTCATCACTCCAGCAGATACAGTCTTTGTCATACAAGAAGAAATAGGATAAAATATTCGAAGAAATACTTCCGTTAAGATGTTGGTGGAAATGTTATCTTCAATTTTTCTTTTCTTTGTTTCTTTTTCAACTTCCTCTTCTTCTGTCTTCTTATGTTTAAACTTGAGGAACTCATCCATTTCCTGTTCAACTTGTCTTTCTATATCCAAACTATTGTCAGCCATAAAAGGTGTAGTTTCTTCATTAGCACCTGATGTAGTAGAACTCATCTTGCGGACGATGTTACCCATACGACAATCAAAGATGAAATGAATTTCCAGCTCTTTTTTCTCACTTTTATACTCGCAGATGACCTAGATATTGTTGATTTTTTGTAAAAACCTTACAAATCGTGCAGATGTTGTATTAATCCTTCTTAAAGTACATTCTTCACGATTCCTGTTAGCGGTGTGTAAGTAACTATTTTGTCATGTAGAATTAAACAGTATGCTGAAGTTCCATCTGGTATTTTATCTTCAAATTCCATTTCAACTTTTATATCTACACTTGAAGATTTTACAGATTCATTTTGTTTTGAACAATCGATTACAACAATTGGAGCTTTTGAATAAAATTGTTCTGGTGATAAAAGTGGTGTATTCGTCTTACCATAATATGACGATTGAAATCTTGCATACATGTCATATAGAATGGAATAACGTTTCTTGTCAAATGAAACATTTAAACTGTCATATGGAAAGAACTGAGAGTTTAAAAAAACTTTGCAATTCTTTATTTTGCAATGGTCAAATTGACCAGCGTGCGCAGTTATAACATCTTTTCGTTTAGTCTGAAAACCGACTATTATGTACCTTGCCCGTTCTAAATAAGTAGAGGTTTTAACAGTCCATGTTTGTCTTTCTGTTTGAGGCAATATGGGGTATTCATGAAATTCCCAACTCCTAAATGGTATTACAATATCACGGTCAGATTTTAACTTTTTCAATAATAATACTCGATGTTCATCTGCCAATCTGACATGAGGTACTCTCCATACAACTTTATCCAATTGAAGTTGCCATTCCAAATCGGCATCTTTAGTTCCACTTGGCGCTTGTATTACATCCTTATTTGTTGAAGATCTGAGCAGTACCAGTTCTTGCTTTACGTTTATTATTATTCTCTTGTAATCTTCTGCAAATCCCAAAAGCAATCGTAAAGGTACATTAAAATCAAAGTAACCTTTTGAATTAGGAGTAATAGTGTCTTTATCAGGAGTCACCCATCCAGCTGAGATTAAAGAATTCTTTTCATGGGGTGTTATTGAAGTCAATCCTTTTAAAGTTGTTGATATACCAACTTTTTTTGTTGAATCAACTGTTATTCCAGATATCTCATATCTAATTTCATCAAACAGATATGCCATAGGGTTATTTATAAAAGGAACAGTTGAACCAGATTTTCCATCCAATGTTGTTACTCTTCCTTCGATATATAAATAACTTTCACATGGTAATGTGTAGATATCTTGTTGTTGAATGGGAATCCTTATTTCATCATTATTATTTAATTTTGATGAAGTGTAAGGGTTGTGAGTGTGATATTCCTTCTCCCATAGGGTTTCGTCGAATGTCGGTCCTTGCGCTATATCCAGTATATCCATGGTTGGCAAGTTTTAGTCCGATCTTTTGTAGGAAGTGTATGTTGTCCGGTGTTAACTCGTCGAATGTTGAGGAGCTACTGAGCTCCCGACTCTTCCGTTGTGGTTTAAATGATAATCCCATGTTGACTTTATGTTGCTGCTCTGATATGTAACCGTATAGTTATTGTTTCTCCTCTAAAGTCAACACTAATGCCGTCTTGATCCAATATGTTCAGTACGATGTCTGAAATGAAACTGGTGTTTAACGGTAGGTATATCAGGTTTTGTGGCTTCTCAACTATTTTAAAACCAGGAGCTACTGTTGGGTAAAATGTGTGTAATATATGTTGATTTACTCCATCTCTATATGATCCATGTATAATATTACATGTTACATCAATACTGTTCACCTTTAATATTGTTACTGTTGTATCGCCAGTATAATCATTTCCAGGAGCTAAAATTCCTTTCTTTTTTGAAAATCCGAGCAAATTGCCGATTGAGTGGTCTAAGCTAAAATCTATATAATACTTTGAAGTTATTTCCGCTTTTAATGTATTATTATTACCTTTTATAGAAATATTTTCTTCTCCAAGTTTCTTTTGTAATACTTGGTTTATATCGTCTATTTCATATGCTCCTGTAGATAATGGAATTATTTTTAATTGTGAATAATTTCCTTTTTCATCTTTACTCTCATAATAATGTAGTAAATTATTTTTTCCTTCTGTAACATTGGGAATTGAATTGTATGTAGTCAAATCCAATAATGCTGCTTCCCATAGTTTATCCGTAGATAAACGTAAAGCTGGGAAAAGTGTACTTTTCAATGTTGACGAATTTCCACTCAGCGATACTGTATACGATGACATCTTAAAGCTGACTGACGCTCTTCGCTAGGAACTCTAAACATAAATGTCCGCATATTTCTGTATTGCTAGGTTGCTCTCTTTTGTAGTTGTAGAATATATTCTTGGAGTCCCGAAAATAATGTTGAAGTTCTTTTGGTGGCGGTAAATTTCCAAAACTATCAAAGTAGTAAACATTTTCTCCAAGTTTTTTATAACATACCCAATGAGTACCTGGTCCATAATTAGAGTCTAAATTTACTATTCCAGTTTCATTTTTCCACACTCTATTTGGTAATGTATCTTTCATAAAAACTCCTCTGAAGAATGGTATTCTTAAACATTTCACATATTTTGACAATTGATAGTTTGTTAATGCTTCATTTGGAATTATCAATTTATTTTTCTCATTTAATACACACGGTACGGTCTTAAGTAAAGACCCGATCCGTTTTTTACCATTGACCATATGGATGTTTTCTTGACTTTCCTTTTAGGGTTAGTGCGACGTCTTCTTTTGATGTTCCCGCCTCTTTTTGCAGCTTCTTTTTTACTAGGTTTTTTCCCGCGTCGTCTTCCACCACCAAACTTAGCTTTCGTCTTCATGGCTGTTGTCACTGCCCAAGCTGCTGCTTTTTCCGCAATACTGGCGTTACTTGATTTAACCCTTTGCCAAGCTTTTTCCGCTAGCGCTCTATCCGCTATTGATCTATTTGTTGAATCTGCAAACTTGGAATACGCTATATCGTGTTCTTTGCAAGCTTGATCTAATTTATTAATTCCAGGATCTCCTCTTGCTAAACGTTTTGCCAACTTAGTTCCGGGTCCACAATATTGATAGCCTCCGGGCAGATGAAATTCGTATGGTAAAGCGTCTATTGCTCGATTTAGAACAGCACCAACAGGAATCCGTCTGAGCAGGGAAAACGCAGCTGATGTTATACCACGTCCTTTCTTAACGCTGTCTTGACGACGACTGAGCGGTGCGGTCTTCATTATGTCGTCTTATATAACCAGCGTGTTTACTCCACGAGCTGCTTTACATAAATGGATAACTCGTGCACAATGTTTTATATTTAAATATTTAATTATTCAAATTAATTATATACTGATTTATGATTCTATTTTTAATCCAAGCTTCTCGTTCATCGGGTTGAATCATCACATGACTCGTTGTACTAGCTATATGATTGTGGGTATCGATAAGTAAATTGCCCACTATTCTTATTAAACAATCTAAAGTTACAGCATCTTTCGGATGTTGAGGATCATGTAACTGCATAATACGTTTATCATTACACGTGTAAGCGGTTGAATCACTTTTCGATGTTGTTATGACTTGTCCAATAGTAGCAGCATCATTTAAATCTTCTCCTGGTAAAATATTAATTATTTTCTTCATCTTTGCATCATATTTGGTCCCAAAGTGTTTATCCCAAGTTATTGTTTGTCTCAATGTAACACAATCATCATCTTCATAACCAGGATAAATATTTTTTATTCTTCTATTACGACCATCATATGTACCTAATCTACCACCACTTGCAATTAATGTTTGTATCATTAAAGGTACATCCGAATCTTTTATACCGAATCTTCCATTTGTTATTGTTTTATGTCCCGCATCCCATTCATCATTTTTTCCTTGCATTAAATCAAACTTTTTATTTCCATGTATAAATGTATCTCCTCGCTTTAGCACGGCATCTTCATGTTTTACAAAATTTGATGTCCCCCTTTTTAATTCTTTAGATAGTTGTTCCATAGTAACAGCATCTTTTGGTTGAGAACCGAACTTTACATTTGACAACACTTTCCCATGACAATCGATTTCATCATTATCTTGTAAAATACAGTTGTCCTTGATGTATTTCAGGTTTACAGCATCACCGTCTTCCTTTGGGTATCCAATGTCATTTATAATAAATTTATAAAAAGAAAATCCGCGTTGAGTCTTTTCCGGTATTATAGAATGTAAATATTCTTTATTAACTGAATCTTTATCATTTTTCGGATTTGCCACGTTGGTTATTCTATGATTCCCAGCATCAAATGTCTGTCCATCTTTTAAATTATTACCCCACTGCAATTTTAAAGTATTTAAAAGTTCAGATGATAAATACTCTTTATTAATTGCATCAGAACTGTCAGTTGGTTTACCAACATTAATTATTCTATGTGATTTGACATCGTAAGTATTTTTGTCTAATTTCAATGATGTTGAAGTTGCTTCTTTTACTGTCTTTAAATTCGCTCCATCAGTATCTTCTTCTGGGTCTTTAACAAATTTTAAACGTTTGTTACTCATATCATAGTCACCTTCAGGTGTTTGCGGCAATCCACTTCTTTTTCTGTTTTCTCCTCCTTGTACTCCTAGCCCGGAATACCGTCCGAACTTGTCGACGCTCATGATTGAACTGATCCATTGTATGGTCACAGCTCTCTTATATATCTGTGATAATTTATACAACTATTCCGCGATTTCGAAGTTCGTCAACTAAAGCCACCCATTCATTATTTAAACCTGTATGACCAGCTTCTATAGCTTCATGTAATAGTCTCATTCTATCAACCAATTTGTTTATATCATTATAGTAAATCACATTTGTATTATATAGGTTTTTCATTAAACCTTTACCAGACGTTGAAGATTCTCCTTTTTTCTTTTTACCATATTCATCCATAAGTGATAAGTCCATAAGTGATAAAGACTTCCTCTTTAGCGGTTTCTTCAAAGCGGGCGCAGTCCGTAATGTTGGTAGTTTTCTTAGGGGAAACAATCTTTTTATTACAACAGTATATTTAGTTGCGCGTGTTCTATTTATCATTGAATCTTTGGAGTAATTCTTCTTATGAGCATTAGTATTTTGCAAAATTTCTTTAAAAGTATTTAAATCTTGTAGTGTATATTTTTATAGGTATATTTTTAAAAATCAGTTCAAATAATCCTTTTGTTCCTTTATATTTATGCTCACCAATAACAATGTCATCATCTTCAGTCAAATGTACTTTTGAATCTCCTATTTTTAATTCATTTCCATCAATTCTCGCTCCATATACATGTGACTTGTGTAGTTTTGGGTTAGCTTTTATTTCATGTAACATCTTCATGATATACTTTCTTCCAAGAGGTCCTTGTTGCAATATATCACTACTTAATTTTGTTAGATTTGGAATTGATTGTTCTGCTTCAGGTATATGTTGTTCTTCTTCTTCTTCTTCTTTTTGAACATTTATTTCTGGTTCTTCTTGTCTTGTTTCTTCTCCTTTTTGAGAAACTTCACTATCACTTGTGTAAGAATCATCATCTTCTTCCTTTTTTAAAGTTTTTACTTCAAATTTAGAAACAGGTAGTAAAACATCTCCTTCAAATGAGATTTACCAATTGTTTCTGTTATCTGTTTTAAAGGTTCTGTAATAGGTTTAAATGTAGTCTCCAGAAATTCTTCTCTTTCATTCAAACCCATTCTTAATGCTCGATTTTTAAGTCTAATCGAGTCACTTAGTGATTTTATTTCTTTTAATAGTTTTTCTTGGTTCACCATGTTTACACTGCGAAGACCAATCTATTACTAAACGTATCATCAATTGTTCAATGGATTAATACAAATTTATCTAACCCTATACGATATCTTCCATTTTTTATAGCTTCTTCTTTCATAATAACAAGAAATCCATATTTTCAGCCCATGCTTTACCACACATTTCTTTAAATTTATCAAATGACATGTCTGCATTCACATGATCATTATATATGTGCTTTAAATTTGTTTCATCTTGCTTGAAGATAATAAGTAGATTTGCATTATCTCTTATTAGTTGTTTTGGAATTTTACTGTAAGTTTGACCAATATAAATGCTATCAATATTGTAATGTCTTCCCATGGCAAAATAACTTCTAATAGTGTCATGATTTTCACAAGATACATCATCAAATATAAATATAGAAAATGGTTTAGCCTCGTTTGGCTCCATTATAGTTTCACTAGCATTAAACTTGTAGAAATTAACTTCAGGCACACTTGCGAGTACCTTATCCAATAATTGGTATTTGGGTTGTTGCAAAGATTTGGAAAAGATATAAATGTTGTTAAAACGTAATCCCTTAGGATTTGTTATTAAATTAAAAACCACATTTGTCTTTCCACAATTTGATGGTCCAGTTATTAAACATCTTATTGTGTTTGGCAGTAATTCACCATGTTTTCCATGATTTAACTTGTCGTTGTCAACTGTTAATTCATCAATATTATTAATAAAAAATCGATCCTTTTGTTGCACAATCTCCATCTTGTATAAAGGTTAAACATGTAATGACTTCATAAATTGCTACACTAAGTCTTTTGTAGGGATCCAAGAGTCTTCACTTTTATCAAATCCCAACCAACGTACTTTCACCTTATCCTTTTTTCTTTGTAAAATTTTTTCAACAAGATATACATCGAAAACTGATGATTTTAGCAATTCATGTCCGTAGAATCCACCTTCAAGTAATTCACCCTTGTTGTCCTTTAAAATGTAGGTTTCAGGTATTGTTGGTTGCACTTTATAGATTGTAAATACTTCATTAGTCCAGTTTGGCAGATACCTTTTGCTAAATACTCCTTTGTACTTACTTATACGAACTTTATCATTAACTTTAAATGTTTTGGGCTGCATTTTTTCACGTTTAGGAATAGTATTATTTTTAATACGTTTTAATACCATTTTAGCATTGGTACTATTTACTTCGTTAGGCTTCATACCAATGGTTCGATGATACTTATTGTTATATTCTTTTATAAGTTGTGGTAATATATCATACCAAATATATGATCCTCGTTTGGAAAATGTTTTATACATTGCTCCTTTTAACGTTCTGTTAAATCTTTCTATTATTGAAGCTTTAACTTCAGAATTTGTAGAATAATGATTTATTTTATACTTCTTCATTAAAGCTGCAAAGTCTTTGTTAAAATATTCTTTTCCATCATCAGTTTGTAGATGTTTGATGTTGAAATTATTTCTTTGTATAGCTATTTCCATAGCTTTTGTAACACTTTTACCAGTCTTGTCCTTTAGCGGTAAAGCATCAGCCACTTTAGTAAAACAGTCTATAATCGCTAAAATGTATTTAAATCCTTTATTTAATTTACTATGTGGTATCATTTCAATAAGATCGGCTTGGAAAAGATCATTCATTCCTTTTATAATTGTATTTCTTCTAGGAAATTTTCTTCTTGCCGGCTTATGAAGTTCATTTACAATCTTGTTCCTTAAATCTTCCATCTTCAGTTGTGTCTTCCACACCGCTTGTAAAAGTACTGATCTCTAAAATGGTTTATCCTCTTTTATATGGTAAGATTATAGGTCAAGGTCATATTACATTGGTGTAAAAAAGAGGGAACATGACATTGAGCTTGTCATGTCCCCTCTTCTTTACGGAAAGGAAAAAGGAAGAAGGTAAAGGACGAAGAATAGGTTTACTGGTTGATAGGGTATAAGGAGTAATGTCCAAATGGTAGAGTTTTTATATTATCTTCCAGGATGTACCTCTTATCATCCTTACAACTCAAAGCCCATTTGGTTTGCTTTATACTGAAGAGACGATGGTTGAAGCTTCTTATGGTGTTAAATGTTGCTGTTGTCTCAACATTTTCAAATAAGCATCTCTTGTATTCTTCAAACTGTACATTCTTCTTCAGGTATGAGGTTTTTATACCTTTGGCCTTCTTCACGATTTCATGTTCTCTTTTTTCATTTTTGTACAATTTAAATGAATACAATTTAGACATTAAAGCAACAACCTCTTCCATTGGCACGCTATTTGTTTCGTCTTTGAACTTTCCCAATACCTTTTTATTTCTACCATTGTCGTAGTTGGGATGGTCTTGTGGATAATCAGAAAGTCAAGTCGTTATTGTAGATAAAACAGCGTAGGTCTTCATACATATCTTTAGTTCTTATCCAATAAATAAAAGCGTCCGTATCCATGTATACAATGCCGATGTTTTCTCTTCCATAAAATTTAACCATCTTGTTGTAATGGAAGTCATACATGTGAGTCTTTGAAATATCTAGAATAGACATCCCCACATATAAAGGACGATCCATTGTAATTGAAATTTTGTTCATGGAAACAGCTACAAGATTTTCGTTGATTATTATGGATGATCCGAAGTTAGGTTTTTGTACCAGCTTTTGTAGTTTTACCGGATCACTAACTAATTTCACATTCTTATGCTTTCTTTTGTTTTCCAGTGTCTTGCCAAATATCGCATTATTCATCAATTTAAAAAAGTCCTTTTGAAAATTAGATGTAGCTGCAGTTCTTCTTTTTGTGTTATTGTCAATGTATGACTTTAACCAACAGGATTGAGAAATTGTAAAGCTCTATTAATTTTTGTTATTCTCAATCCTAATTCTAGGGCTTGTTGTATTACCCAATAATGAGCAACATATCCTTGATTTGTTGGTTAAAGTCATCATTAATTTAGGCCATCTACCGGTTGGTGATATTTCTGTCTTGGCCAGTAGAGGTAAATCATAATGGTGGTCATGCAAATGTTCAGGGTACTCAATATCTACATCCAAAATATAACCAGTATCTCCATGTTTTGCTATATCCATAATGTTTCCAATAGAATCAGGTCTATCCATTTGAAGTCGCCAAATGGAAGAGGATTCGACATGGCCCATCCATAAAGGTTATTTGCATCAAAATAACCTAAATATGTAGTTGGTTTTGTTGCATCAAAATTGGGCAAATATTTGTTATTTGCCTTTACATGTCGTGTTACGCTTTGAGTTAGTCCCCCTCGAACACCTGATTCCAACATCAGCACTCATGTCTATATCTGTAAGAAGTTGGAGTTTACATTTTGTTTCCTTTAACATTGCTTTGCCAAGCTAGTCCAGGTGATGTACAAGAATGCAGAGGGTCTAATCCATATGCCTTAAAACATGTATTTCTAAACTCTTCCATTATATCACAAAGTAAAGTTACATCTAGTTTTACATAAAAGTCCGAATATTCTCCAAGTGTTTTAAATCCTAATTCATTCCATACTCTACACGCATGTTCTAATCTTCATGGGATATATCTGTGTCATATAGTTTACTTTGAATTCTTCTTTTGGTGGAAGGGAGAGGGATGTTTCATTAAATCTTTCTAAGCTATCTATATAATCATACGGGAAAACACCTTTGCGAAGAACTAAATTAACCTTGTCATTACTTACAATCTTCTTAGTTTCTATTAATCTTCTGTTCTCAGGTTTTCAGAAAGCTTCATTAAACTAGATGGCATAAAACGGTAAGAGTCTAAAAACCGAAGCTTTATATTTCCAACTTTTTAGTAAAACTTATAAACTTCTCCGTGGTTTCAGCTATGACATCAATTTCTCATTATCTCTTCCTAATTCCGGAATGATAAAATGCGCATCCATAACCACTAAGGTTATGTAATATTACAGGTATACTTGTAGGGATCTTGTAGTTGATATTACAGCTGTTACATGCAGCACCTCTATAATAACCTGTCAGATGGTCATGATCATGAACCTTGTGATTTTCCACAGTAAATTCAATTTGTACATAAATAACAATGAGTTGCATTTTCATGTTGAATCTCTCTTCTTCATCCAAAGGTATCATTGGTATAATATCACTATACAATCTTTCAACACTTTCCGCTATTGTATACAACTGATCAAGGAATATTTTAGAAGCATTAACACCACGATAGACAATAGGTTTTGAAGTTAAATTAAATCTATTTAGATATTCTTCAGAAAGAGTAGATTTAACCATTAAACAAAAACTGTTTGGATCATGTATCTGATATTTAACAGTTTTCTTTGCTACATCGCCATCATATCTTCAATAGGAACTAGTGTAGATTCAAAATCAGCATAGACCAACAATGGGAATCCGGTATTGATGGGAGATTTTTCAAATTTTACTCTGCCTTACTTGCACACGGTAAGATAATTTTTGCTTCATAGTTGTTGTTACATAGTTTTTTATGCTCTTGTAACATTCGTTTCCTTCTCTTCTTTCTTCACAAAAATGAAAGCATCTTTTACAAATTATCTTCTTATTTCTATTTTAGATAATTGATTACTAACAAGAGTTTCAAATTTTTTAATCCATACATAGTGGGAACATCACCTTTTGTAAGTAGTAATAAGTCTGTATGATCTGGGAGTTCATTCTTCACCACACGCAATGGGTACACTTTATTCAAACTGTCCAAACCAAAAACATTAACAGATGTTCCAGGGTTTTGTTTTTCGAACTTTGGATGTCCTTCAAAGCCACTGGGTAAGTCAACCCTTGGAAATTATATCTATATCTTTGTAATTCATATTCTTCACTGGGTCTTACTGCATTGTCAGGTGGTACAAATTTTGCCGTCATTGCATATCTAAAACATTCCATATCTTCATTTTGAACATTTATACATGATTTGGTGTGTGAAATTTTCTTTGGGAGTGAAATATAACTGCTACCCCTTAATCCGTAGCCATGTTTATGAACTCTAATATCCATACCTCAATACTAACCAAACTCCAACCAGATCCTCTTCCTTCATGATCTTGAATTTTTGTTAATATTTCTTCCAAACAATCTTCAACTATTGAATTAATATCTGAACTTGCCATGATGTCTGGTTTTTTGTTATGAATCCTCTTGGTGACATTTCGCCTCTACATTAGTAAACATAGCATTTAGTATTATGCTAAATTTAATGAAGTTTAGTCTTCTTAATTCTTCTGTGAGTGTTCTTCTTGCAATTGTACTTGCTTCTTTAAAAAACTGCTCCAATTCCAATTTTTCATTTTGAATTTTGTGGTGCATTACTACTCTACCTTCTAAAGCAAATACTTTTTAAACTTGGTATTTCAATTAGATGGTCCTGCTAATGGTTCTTCTTTATGTTCTTCTTCTTCTTTTTCTTCTTGCTGTTCTTCTTGTGGTTCTTCTTCTTCAAATAGTTTTAAATCTTCATATTCGGTTTCTGTTACATTTTCATTATTATTATGGAATAATTCTTTATGTATTTCTAGTAGAATATTATCATGAAAAGTTTCTGAGCAAATATCACATTGATGCATCGTGTTGATGTTTACCTCATTCAAATTTAGCAGGGAAATAAAATGCTTCTCTCTCCTGCTCCCTTTATATAATGCTTCCCCCACTACATTTGTAAGGTTTTTTTATATAAAATGTTAGAATTAGTAGTTTAAGACCAAAGCTGAAAAGTAATGATAATACCCCATATTTTCTTCCAATTGCAAATACTTCGCATACACCTCCGCCCATAGCCATAACAGATCGCTGTTTCTCCAATATACACCAAAGGTATGTCTACCATTAACCAAAATTGGAGATCCTATGTTTACTAATCTTCCATTTTCTATCCATGTCATAACTTCAATTAAAAACCTTCCTATAACATCCATTGGAGAATTTGGATCCACTAATATTCTTGTTACAACATTTTCACTTAACAAAGGCATTTTAATTTCTTCATCGTTTTCTTCGTCCCGCTCCAATACTTTTTCAACTTTTGTACATTTGTTGTAAACTATTGACGCATCTCGGGGAGATATGTTCACTCTAGCTATTATAGGTGAAGAATGTTCTCAACACAAACCACACCACTCTTATATCGTCATGTCATTGAGTGGAGGGTGTTTTTTTTTTATGGTACAATTTTAGTAAAAGAAAATAATACAATTCTGTCCTTTACCACAATATTGCTCTTAATTAGAGCTTTTCATTCAAGTATGACTTGCCCTATCCGGCAACCATTCTTGAGTTATTAGTCATTTTCTAATCCAGATTATTGCTGGGGAGGGGGGGGGGAGGGGGAGGGGGAGGGGGAGGGGGAGGGGGAGGGGGAGGGGGAGGGGGAGGGGGAGGGGGAGGGGGAGGGGGAGGGGGGGGAGGGGGGTTAATTAACCTAATTGAGGTCAAGGTCACCAAAAAATTATAATTTACCCAAAGTGATGGGGACGGCCGAGCCAATCCCCACCACTCTGTTTGCCTAACACTTCCCAAATCCCAACCCGCTATAGTTACGTCTTGCAAGGGATCCCAATTTTTGGCCGCACGCACGTGGCGATCCAGTTTGGTGGGCTGTGATACGGGCGGCCGGCCTCGGGCCTGGGCACTGGACCTGACCATTCCAATTTTACAATAGGGAGTCTGAACAGTTAATGCAAGACGCAACTCTAACCTCCCACCCTTAATCTAAACCCACCCAAATATAATTATTTTCCTAAACAAAAAATTAAAATTTAAAAAAAATAAAAATATGCGCTGCCTATGGCACAACACGGCATGTCCCACCCATATTTAATGAAGTTCAACAGAACTTCTATATTTAAATTTAAATTTAATCTACCCTCCTAACAGCTAGCTGTGAAAGGTTATTAGTACACACACACATACAATAATTATACCAAAACTCAACATCAAAAACACATTTTCCAAACATCAACAATACCATAACACCTTAATGCTAACATCGCAATGCGCAAATTAAAGCTTAAAATTAGCACAACTTAAAACTAAAAATAACATTTTGCACACACACTCACACACAACAAGTATTAATATTAAAACCCTAACAGCAAGAGTAACTCAAATATATATCGGCCGCTTATACATTTGAGTTACCCTCTGAGTTCGGAACAAACCTCGCGTCCGACGAATTGTTCCGACTAACTCAGCGATAGTCGCCAGAAAGGTTCTCGGCTCACAAAGTGGTAGGGGACAGTAGGGGTTTGAGGGGGGTACAACGTCTAACGTCCACGTCAGTGGAAATTTCCAATGATCTATTCGTCACATGTAGGTCGCCGCTAATGCAGGTGGAGCGTGTACCTTGCAATTAACGTTAGGCAACACCTGGTTTAATCCGCCGTTAAACTTAACTGAGGCTTTCCCCATCGCGTAACACCATAATTTGTTGGCTGTTATCATCTGAGGTAATGGCAGAAAATTATCTGTCCTTTTTTGCCGCTTAACTATAGTTATTAAACTATTGGCAACATCAAGCTAAATTGGTGTTACATAAATGTAACCACTATCAACCTAATTTATATTGATGAGTGAAAGTGACGGGGGGGGGGGGGGTCATTACTTTTTTCTCGGGGGGAGGGGGGGGGGAGGGGGGGGGTCAAGTTCAACATAATTAATATCTGTGCTTATATAAGCCACAACGCGGTCGCGCGTCTGCCATTCACTCCTCAGGTACCGCAGCTGAAACAACTAATCTGTATGTCTCTACCACCTAGTAATGTTACATATGTTTTGTTTTAACTTACACTGGTTAAGCTTGCTATTTTTTTTTTTATGTAATTTATTTTTTCAACTATTTCTTAACATATAAAAATACACTTTATTTTATATATATAATATATCAAATAGTCTTGTGTTACTATTTTTATTTTAGTTTTATACTTATTATACAAGCTTAACCCCTACGGAATAATTAACTAACTTCTGCTGCTAGACTAAACTACTTAGACTATAAACAGTTAACACCCATATATTAATATATAATTATTATACTGCGATTTTTACCTGTACAAATGCTAGATGTAATTGCGATTAATCGTCTACGACACAGTTCTTAAACCTTATAAATAATTAACTAACTTCTACCACTAGCGGTAATTTTAAAAAATTTTAACAAAAATTTATTAACTATTTTTTCCCCCTACTAGAACCTTTCGCTACGCTGCCGCCCCGACAAAGAACTGAAATCTCCAAAGTTCTTCCCTTTTATCTCATTCTCTTAGGGGAGAGGGGTTAGGGGGTTACACAACCCTATATAAGCGGCATCGGCACCCTCACGCGTGCGCCATTTTAATGGCGATAGGGCGACAGTAAACATCTATCCATAAGTCTCTAAGACTATCAAACATTTTTTTAACTTACTCTTGTTACTCTAACATATGTTTGCGCTTATTATGCTAATTGGTCTCTATATATTCAGACACACTCGTGGGCACCAATCATATACTCGCTGAATTTTGGAGAGTACACATCTCCCCTTTCAATATTATTATGGATTCGCACACTTTACATTTAAAACTTTTGCGTACTAAACACATTTTACAGAAACAATCTAACTCTACAATTTCAAAACCGCGTACTACATTGAGTAAGCTTAAAAAATACTTCAGTTTTCACCCGTTGTACTTTGTAAAATCTAACCTTTGTAATACTTGTTCTACTGATCCTATTTTACACTCTGTCTTAACTGAAATGCTGAAATATCAAAATTTCAATCTTGTTACACCTATTGACGATCCTATCCAATTATTCTTATTCACTATATTACCAGGTTTATATGATCATTCTTCCTCAGACACATGTCTTGTTCTGCTCTATCAACTCACACTGTAACCAACTAGGACCTCTCCTTTTTTGCAATTATGAACACACAGCTGGATTCACCCATACTTACAACAAGCACTGACTCCTATCCCATACAGAGTGATAAAATAACTATTACTGCTACAAATAATGAGAAAGCAATTCTCCAATCATTAATGAGTTTTTATTAAATAAATATATTTTTAAAAACCCCCTCTGAGTGACCTTGACCCACTTCCCAAACCCACCCATCACTGTCAAAAAAAACCCCAGCCGCTACTACCCCTACAACACTTACAACCGCCTGACCTTGACCTGAGCCAACTGTAGCCATTCCCCACTACTTATTCTAAAGGCAAATCAAGAAACCTCTTTATCTCGCGTATTTATTGGCATAACTTCATCAAACTTGGTGTGCCCCAACTGTATGTATCTTTACTAAGTTATGCTTAACTTATATTTGCTTACTACACTGACACGGAGGCAAACCTACGTAATCTCTCCTATAGGGGTTTGTGGGGATAATTTAAAATATACCAGAACTTGTTATAATTTAGTCTGTATGTTTACTAGGTAGGGATTAACCTATATTTGCTTACAACGCAATTTAATTTGGAAAAAATGTTGATGTGTTCATATTTTTAATAGGGCAATATTAATTTGTAATTTTCTAAATCCTATCAAGACTAACGAGTAAGTATTAAACGAGTAGAGAATATGAATTAAACACGGTGTAGGTACGAAGCCCGGTATAGGGATCTTGGGTGTATGTGTGTAGTCACTCTTAATTAAATGCAAACACAGGCATTGAACAGGGTGTGAACGTTTAAAGCTCTTTTGTGTGCATTCTCTATTTATTTAATTTGTTTTATTAGTTAAGTTGTTCAAATGAATAAATGTTAAAAATGGTTATAATGATTAATTTTACAAAATATCTAAAATGGCATCATTTAAAGGATGTTTTTGCGTAAAGTTTGTGTTATTAATTCATCAAATGTCTATGTCAGATGTCGTCAAACGCCATCGTCTGTTGACGCCAATGTTACATTAATGATCCAAGACGTATAAGCCTCATTTTTTTAACGTAGTTTCACGTTTTTAGCGCGTTTAACGTAGTTGAATAACGAGTCTTGCCCTTTTACGAGAGTTTTCTCCTGTTCTTAACTCATACTGAAACCATGCTAACTTAACATTAAAAAAAGTTAATCGTACATCAAAAGTACGTTTAAAAAGCGTTGAAAAGCATAGTATATAGCATTGTTAGGCCTTTAACATTGTTTCAAATGGCCTTTAACACTTTTGTGTCAGTCTGGCCAGTCTCAGTTATTGATTTATGGTTTGATAGCATGAAGTTTGTTGAAATTGTCTTCGTTTTAAGGCTTCCAAACTCGTTAGCCGTTTTCATTTCCGGCTTTATGTGGATTTGGAGGAGATAAGCCCTGGGATCCGGAGTTGATTTCTGGAGCTCTCCCAGTGACACAATTGGCACTCTGCAACTGTTTAAAATTCCTTCGGCTGCTGAATTATTAAAATTACATTTTTGTTGCAAAAATCATGTAAACTCTAATTTTGTGTTAAATTTTACACTTGAAATTCGAGACTAAACTCTTCAGAGCAGAATATAAATATTCTTCTTTAATATTGTTTCATCATTTGTGACCCTAGAAACTACAGCTTTAAACGTTTAGCGAGATACTTTCTCTCTAATTCTTGCTGTTCTAATATATATTAAATTCAAATTTAGATTTTTTGTCAATAAAGTTTCTAACACAAGTTCCAAAAATTTTAAATCACCGTTTTAACATCACAGTCAATGTTGATTAATTTCTAAGGACTTAATTTGCCAATATATGGATATCATTAAATTAAAATATTTCTTATTACTTTGTTTAATTAAAAATTTATAAACTGATTTAAAACTTAACTTGGTTTTCCTCCATATTTTGTTTGCGTATTTCAAATATGACATTTAGAATATTTATGCTTGTACAATTTGTTTGAAGACGTAAAATAATAAGTAGTAATGAATTTTTTATTTATGCCTATGCATAATGTTATTTCTGTAGTTTTATTAAAGCAGATATGCTAGGGGGAAAAAGACATACGAGATAAGTCCAATGGTCAGCTGAAATAATATTCAATTACCTGTTAATCCAAACCTGCTTAGAGGCTGCGTATTTTTATTCTGAAAATGTTTCTAATGATGAAGTTGTTGGAGAGACGGGCGTAAATGATTGGATAACGCACCGCCGCGCCGCACTAAAAGGTGCTGGCGTGTCCTCAGCTCAAAGAAAGTAAAAACCTCGCAGAGTATCTTCAAGATTCTACGATTTTTTGAAAATTATTTCAAAATGCCCTAGTTTGCTGACTATCCGTTAAAAGATAGTGTAGGATGTTCGATATGTTATTTATTCTCTGTTTTGTACCAACTCACTTTGCAAGTGGCAAACCAAACGGACAAGATGATTTAGTTGGTTACTGTTTTTACTTGTACCGGTACTAGACTCATTGAGTTTATTTTCTATTTGATAGACTTTATGTTGCAATTGAGGAAGATTAATAACTAACAAATACCTTTAAGGTAAGTATGTTCATGTAAAACTGATTTATTAATTAATTTTTACTATTTCAACATGTGATATAAATGTTAATGAATAAGGTTTATTTGTCTATTAAATAGTTTTAATTTTGTCAAGTCTACTAAAGATTTAATAAACAACTTAAAATGTTGAACGATGATGATGGTGATGGTGGTGATAAAAATGAACTAAAAATCATATTGCGTTTTAAATAGAACTTTCATTTGAAGAAGATCATACATTTGATTAGTGCATTATTATTTGAATGTTTTATTATTATTGTTTATATTTATCAAACGAGAGGTATATCAAACTTTGTGTAATATATAAGTACCAGGCTAACCGAGCCTTGCTCGTTAGTTTTTATACACTTTTGTTATAGTGTCAAGGTAAAAAAGCAATTAAATTTCCACCAATAACCAACTATACCTCTTCGCAGTTAAAAGCTGTTTCAAAAAGTCTGCTTAACATTAATGTTTCTTTCTTTTTGTTTACATTTCGTTGTTATTTCGTTACCAAAATAGCAACCCATAAGACTAATGTTAAAAATTACAATTTTAAAACTTAATTTTAGACCAAATTCGATTTTTCCTGGAATTGAGGCTGTTTCTAAACTTATTTTTGGGCCAAAACACTCTTTAATGCAAACTTTAAGCAAAATCTAACAGCTAGATTTCGAGATCGTGGAACACACATCCCTTCAGATATTCCTCGTATTATAGTATAGGATTGATTGTTAGGGCTTAATCTTGAACATATGACGGAGCTGAATGCGACTGAAGGATTATCCAGGTAGGCAGAACACTGCTGCTAATTGGAACGCACGTAACAGCATGTAGCTGCTGCATTTGTTACATTCCTGTTGACTTCGTTAATATAATTTGTAACTGTCAATTTCACAACCAATTTAACAAACTTAATCTATACAATCACTTTTATAACCGTCCAGGCCTAATTACTAATATAGCTTGTCCGACTCATGTATTCTGTTCATTATTAAGAAGTAAATATCGGTTGATACCAAATTAACAGTAGAAAAATAATATAAAATAACGATCCATACAATGATTGTATCAAATTGAATATCCGTTGTCGATTTAATATAGTTCACACAATAGTGACAAAATACTTTAAGTTGGTTAACTATAATATATTGTAAGTGTAACGGGAGAGATTCGTTGTTGGTAGACGTAAGAGCCGCAAGTTTAATAGGAAGTTTTAGTTGGATAAATTTAAATTCTACTCCGGCATATTTTTATAACTTCTTTTATTTGATAATTCTCAAACAAAACTTTTATAAGGAAAAATATCTACAGCTATTATCAGAGTGATAAATACTTTCAAAAACTGTTAGTGTTTTTCTTACGTTTATTTATAGTATAAATTAAAACTTGAAATATTAAAGTTAGATTTCTATTAATCTATATATTAAAAGGCAAGCGTGTTTCTTTTCCTCGTTTTTCTCAGCTTGTGTGCGTCGTGGGAGCAATCCGCGCACACCGTTAGAAGGTATGGTCCTGTAGATGAGCAGAATCACATTCTGACAAACATCATCGGACTCCAGGGCTACGCCCCACAGGCTTTCAAACTTTCAATGTTAATCTTAAGGAGGAATAATACAGATTTAATAATTTGACAGCTGTTGTAAAACAACAGCTATAAAAAAACAGGAATAACAGATGTATCAGTTATCAAATGTTTTTAACTTCTTGGGTAAAGATCAACTGAACTTTTGGTCGAATTTCGTTCAGGAGGCGATCTCTAGTCTATATATTAATTGGCAAGTATGTTTCTTTTCCTCATTTTCCTCAGATTGTGTATATCTTACGACAAATCCACGCATACCGTTAGTAGATGAGCAGAATCAAATTGTAATTCACATTGTGCCTCAGGACTACACCCTACAGGCTTTCAAAGTTTAATGTTTATATGATGGAAAAAGTTTAATTAAATAAATAATTTGGCAGCTATTAATGTGTTAATAACAAATGCTAGCAAACTAGGAAAAAACTGATGTTTCACAAATGAAATATATACTAATTGGGTCCAGATCGACCGGATTTTTGGTCGAATTTTGATCAGGGGGCGGCCTCTGAAATAATTATACTACATATTTGTCAAATACCACTCACTTATATAATGCTCACTAAGAACTGTTTGTAGGTTGGATCTAAGATACTTGAGTTGGAAAAGTAACTGAAGCGGAACAAAAACGAAAAGAGTTTTAAAGTTCCTTCTGCACATCAAATTGACATTGTTCTCTTATTATTACCGAATGAATACTCTTGACAGATTACACGATAGTTCTATAATTTAATTTTATAATAGAAAACGAAAAGTTTGAAGAACTGTTACACTGTTTTTCATTGTAACACTCTAAAAACTATTTTAATTTGATATATTACATAATTTTTAAGTATAGTATAAGTCCTTTTACTGGAGTGGAATTATTTCGACTTAAGGCTGTTCTAAGTTACATTAGATTCGTTTCTACCAATCTGTTCCATAATTTTTAAAGCTATGCCTATGCTTAGCATAAGAAACAAACGGTTATATAAAAGTGAATTATTACGAGTACATGTTTAAAAATATAAACTAACAGTAAATCTAATAACCTAATGAGAGATGATTACACATAAACTTTAAACTACAAATCTTAAAATTTAGCAACCATGGCGCAACGTAAAAAGAAAACTACTATCCATTACATCAAATTAGTAGTCAAGATATAACAATTTTAAGTCCTATTGCATTGGAATAGGAGAAATACAAAAGTTACGTTGCAGTTAAAAGTTTAACACATTCCAATGCCAAGTAGGTCACCAACTTCTGGTAATTATCTGCTTAGTAAGAATTGTCCAAGTTATGATGAACTTTTAGAACCTCACGCAATCTCCCCATTAGGACAATGCGGGAAAATAATGTATGACATATGTTCAGAAACTGTACAGACAGTACAAACTGTATGCATTTTAAGCATAGTCTTAAGCTGGCGCTTTAGACAAATAGTTGGATTAGGGAGGGAAATTTACCATTCATATTTTCACATATAGTTTAACGGACAAATTCACGAGACCGAGTGAAAACCATAATTTTCTATGAATATAAGGAAGCAAGAGATGGATATTTATCATCCCATCGAGAAATCCGTCATATTCTTACTAAACTATTAATTTTTTTTTAATTTTTAATTTTGTTTTAGTTTTTGCAGAACATTGCATAAACTTTATCATGAATTATTTAATTATAAATTTCACATGTTTTGCCACAACAATATAGCTTGTTGGCCTAATTTTAGGAAATGTATACTTTGAAAAATTCACTGGCATGAATTCCTTGAAACAATAACCTATGACACCTAGGTAACAAAAACACCCTCTTATATGTTTAGTCTGTTCCAATGTTCTTTCAATTAATGTAACAAATTTGATCTGAAATAAACCGATCCCCAAATTTATCAAGGATAACATTTAAGAATTACAAAGCAATGAAGAATAAAAAAAGTGGATCGATTAAAGCCAAACATTACCAAATATTGAGTTTCGTCCATTTTTACAATTTTTAAACATCTTTAAAAATTGTTATGTATTGAATGGTTTTTAGTGGAAAGAAATTAGCAAGTAACTGGCATAACAGTTCTCCTGGCCTGAAATGCCTGCATTTTCGTTTTGTTTTCTATGCACGTGGACCAACACAGCTTCACGTGCCTTCGAAATCACGGGAGTGGTAGAACGATATTTTTGTCCCCGCACCGGGAGTTGAACCCTGACCCTCTGGGTGGTACCCGGAGCAGGGGTGCCCACAGGGTGGGGGGGTTACGACGCAGACTGCGTCGTTGAAATTTTGGGGGGGGGGTCGAAAATGTGGTATTTTGTACTAGATGGGGAGCGATTTTTTTAAGTATACTTTTATAACGAGTATTAAAACTAAAGTTTTTTTTTTAATACACAAGTCATTTTTGACTGTTAAAACTGTATAGAATAGGATTTAAGATTAATTTTTCCAAACTGTTGGTCAAAGAAAACAGTGACTATGTGTAGTCATTTCTTAAGGTTGGCGAAATCTAGAAGCCTGGTTGCTATGGAAACGGGCGAGCTGCAAATGTCGCACGCTGTGTCGTTCGAGGGAGCGGCAGAAGTCGGTGCCAAAGTGTTGACTCACTTGCTCATATATGTTTTTATTTTATGAAACAACACAAAAAACAGACACATTAAGCTGTTTGTAATTTTGTCCGTAAAGTAACGTTTTTCATAGCCTTGGTCAATGAAATTTCACAATACAGAAATCTGACTGTTGTGCGTGTGCGATAACCTCAAAACGTGACCCTCTGACCCAGAGCTCTCCCACTGAGCTACTGCCGTTGCTTACATATGACAAAAGCTTATATGAGCCTCAGTAACAAAATGATTAATTATGTTTGGTTTGTTTTATGAAACGATATTAATAATATATTAGAGTTAAAAAGTTTACAAACTTGTGCTACGTAGTTGTTTATAGTTATATAGTCGCATGTAGTTTTGAATAATCTTATGAAAAACTATGGTTATGGTACCTTGGTGATAATCATGATACAAATATGTTCGTACAATGTATAAATGATGATAAGGAGCCTAAAACAGCCCTACCAATTTCCCCTCTTGGGCTTAGCGATATTCAGAGATAATGAATCCTTGGGGGATTTCCCTCCGGTCATTTACGATACATGAGCCTCAAACGTAATCTCTACCTACAGTACCTCTAAGATAACCTTTTGCAAAATTGCTAGTGCAGTGAGTGTAAGAATGTAACATTGGAAAACTATTTTAGCATTTTAGACTACTACAAATTCATTTACTATTGCTAAACTATTATTCAAATAATTAAGAATTTTTATATAAAATACATAATATTACACGGGGTTTTAATGGTGTTAATCTTGTTATGTAAAGTATGGATTTTAAATATTTATCTTACCGGAAAAACCTTAAATAAGAGTATGAAATTTACAATTTGGATAAGACTTGCAATCGCAACTATTTCAGTGCTAACTTAACAATTTTAGTGCTACTTTAATACAAACCTTAAAATAATTATTATTTCCAGGCTATGCTTTATATTGCTTTTGGCATGATTATAAATACATATTTTAAAGGTGAACTATTTGAATGTGAAAATAATTGCAACTCATAACAAATAGAGAAAATATAATGACTAAACAACGGGACCTATTCCAGGAAAAAAGCAGTCTTTCCCTTTTTACAGTATACTAAACAAATACTTAGTTTTCTTTTTTAAAGGTTACTTTTACCATCAACAATCTATATATATAATTCCGTAAGCGAATCGGTCCCCACGAAATATCTCGAGTTAGAAGAAAGATAGAGTAATGTATGATGGCTCATTTTAAAGCTTGAGGGCCAAGGACGCAAGGAAAAAAACCAGAATCGTCAAAAGTTACCTGGGCTTCGCCCCATTGGACCTTGAAGTTCTAATGTTAATCTAATGGGAAGAAGATTTTTAGATCTACACGTGTGATTAAGCAGATGATCCAGTGAATAATTTTTATCGTAAACTCAGCTGGTTATTGAAGAGATATTTTGAGTTAAGATAACCATATTTAATTATATATTTTTTTTAATTTGCAATGTATTATAAAAATGGAAAACATTAATAGTGATGGAAAAATTACGGATCCATGGTAGATTTCTTTAAAATCTATGTCATTATGATTTTGTGTGCTGAATATACCGCTGTAAAAAGTGACTTAGCCGTGGCATGGTTGATAAAATAGTTAATAAATTGGCTTTACTCAGTGCATGTCATTATGATATTACGTTACTGCTTTGGTTAGAGTTCAATCGTTTTTTAGTAGGTAATTGGTTATTTTTGACTAAATCATATTATGTCAACTACTAACATTGGATAACCTCCGTATGAGGAATATTTTGTTTTATATTTGTATTATGCTTTCTCTGCTTCTTTCCTTACATAGGTCGTACCAAGAAATCTAGAATCTAGATACTGTGGGTCGTACGGAATCAATAATTGAGCATAAATACGGGGAGCTTTTCATGTATGCAGTGTGCAAAAACGAACAATATGTCAAACAATGTTCTACTTCATTGAAGGAATAGATAAAATAGACTACAATCATAGCACAAGGAACGTTGTTAGACTCGAGTGACTGGAGGTGGTTGGGAGGGGGGGGGGCACGAGGGGTGTAAGTGACACAGGGGTAGGGGGGCATGGGGGCATCGGTGGAGGCATGGGTGGACATGCTAAAAAGGAACGACAGGTAAGGGGGCGTGGGGATATGGGGGCCACGGGGGGCATGGGGCCACAAGGGGCACTAAAGACGTCGGTGGCACAGTTGGTAGTTGGGCAGGTGGTTACGAGTAGTGGAAAAAGGGGGCTGCTGGCTCACTTCAAGGTCACCTGAGCGATGACGTCATCGAGGTCAATGACCTCACCGATGACGTCATCGATGACGTCATTGATGACGCAATCGATGACGTCATCACCAATTACGTCATTCTGTGACGTCACACCCATGACGTTGCAGAAATGACGTGGTGATGACGTCATTACCCCTTACGTCACCATTATGACGTCATCGATGTCACAAAGGTCAAGGTCACGCTGAAACCTAAAATTTTTAGGCACTTTTGCTGTTTCTCGCACTACGCTCCGAGTTTTAGTCAGGTTTCAATGACCTTGACGACTTGGAGCGAAATTAGACGAGAAACAGCAAAAGTGCCAAGGAAACTCAAAGTTTGCAACGTGACTCTGCCTAAACCGTCATGTGACACCGCTCGAGTGACCTTGAACCGATACAACTCCCGCGTTTCATCATTACTGTAACCGCGATGCGCACCCTACGACAGACACCGAGCGACTGACTGTCCAGCCCCGCGCACTCTAGGTATATTGGCTCGAGAGACTAAGACTCTAAACCGTCAGGAATGGGAGTAACTAACTGAACTTTGCAAGGAAAAGTCATTTCTTCCAATATTCTAAACAAATCTTCATCAGTAAAACTTACATTAGTCTGTTTGGTATAAAACTTAGGGTGTCCGCGCAACAGCTTACGCCATTTAGCTAAAGTCGAAACCCGCTTGACCTTGAGCGGTGGACACTGAGCAGCCAATAAAGACTTAACACGGCTAAGTTTCTTACCCAAAGTGTCTCGCGACATGGCTTCCCCTCACAAAAGTCCGCACAATACTGAGAGACTGTTGGTAGCGCATGAGCCAGGGCAAAAGTGGAGGGGGTAATAGCAGGAGTGGGGGAAGGTCACAGTGGTGGGGGAAGGTGAGGTTGTACACTGGAGTATCGCATCACTTCACCATGAGCTGTCCTACAGTCAACACACTGTACTCTCAGCCCGAGTTGGCACTAGAAGAAACCTTACTGTACAGCTTAGGCTGTGAGGGGCGAGGAAGTAAAGTCAAAGTGGAAGAACTCCAAGATAAAGAGTTGTGTAAAATAAACTAATTGTATCCCTGCAATCTCCAATAACCTAAAAGAAATCTCCAATAACTCTAAAGAAATACCGATATATAAAAAGAAATCTCATCCTTTGGCAAAATGAATTGGAAAAGATCACAGTAAAATTAATCTAACTTAAAATCTGGACTGAACACTCATGGCGATACTACGTGGTGTGAAAACGCCACCCTAAACATTACAAGTTAGGTTAGTGAGCACCTCTGGTACGATAACCGGCGTGCTAGAGTTAAAGTGTGATGACCTTGAGTCAAAACACTGAAATAGTACAAGTCGATATTGTCCCAGAGTTAAAGTGTAGTGACCTATATTCAAGACTTGTAAAAATACTTACATATAGAGAGTTAGAAAACAGCGAGGTGCACCGCATGGAAGCTGGAGACATACTGGCGGAGCGGTGTTGTGCAGCCTAGGGACTCGGTTGTGGAGGGGGTATAGCTAACACTTAGAGTAGAAGTGTAGTGGGTGACCTTGACCCACTTGACCCCCCCCCCCGACAAAAAGTTTAGCGAGCCCCCCCACCCCCCGAGAACTTTTTTTTCGAAAAAATTTTTGACCTTGACCAAAAAGTTTTTTGCTCCGGACGAGAAGTGCCCCCCCCACCCCCACCCCCACCCCCACCCCCACCCCCACCCCCACCCCCACCCCCTCCCCCTCCCCCACCCCCCGAGAACTTTTTTTTCGGAAAAATTTTTGACCTTGACCAAAAAGTTTTTTGCTCCGGACGAGAAGTGCCCCCCCCCCCCGACAAAAAGTGCGAGCCCCCCCCCACCCCCACCCCCACCCCCACCCCCACCCCCTCCCCCTCCCCCACCCCTGATATCCTGGGCGTGGCTGCCCCGGTGGGGATATAAGGGGGCCCAGCCAGAGCCGGCTCGCAGTCCGCTCCCGCGCGTTGAACGTGAACGACCGGGACGGACCGCCATAGGCATCACTAAACATTGAATGGCGCCTTCAGTGTTTAGCGAAGTCTACTCTAACTTTAAGACTTGTATTAGTTGTAAGATATTGCGCTTGCGTTTGGGTATTGCGAATTGTTTTATATGAGAGTGTTTTACTTGTACCCTATGTCTCCTGTGTCTTTTATCCTTTGTGTCTTATTTGTTATATGTGTTTAATGTGTATGTGCTTGTTCCAGCATTGACTACGTTGAGCTCAATTGTGTGTTGTAAGTGTGTTATATGTTTCTAAAGTGTATACGCTTGTTTTAGCAATCCCCCCTTAAGCTTTTTCAATGCTCAAAGTAAATTGTAAAGTCAGGGAACGGGAGTAGGCCCCCGTGTAAAGCCACTTTTAATAATTGGTAGGCTCCTGCCCAGGCATGCAAAAGGTTGCGGATGGCATTTGGGGAGCATGTCCGTTTGTAAGCTGGCAAGCAAAAGGTTGTGGCGGCCTCTGCACTCGGACCGAGGACGTAAGCCATTAGGGTGTCCTCAGTATGTTTCCCTTCTGGAAACTCAAAATTATGTAAATGAATCTTTGTTAGCTATTTGTGTTTTTAGTCCCCAAGGCCCCCGAACATTCGTGGTTCGCCATGGATGTACGGGGGCCGAAATTTTTTAATGTCCGTGTGGCCTTGACCCACAAAGACTTGTAAAAATTCAATGCATTGTAAATTAAAAAATATTAAAGATAGGTTACGGGAGTAGGCCCCCGTGTAAAGCCTATTTTAATTATCGGTAGGCTCCTGCCAGGCATGCAAAAGGTTGCGGATGGCATCTGGGAGCATGTCCGTTTGTACGCTGGCATGCAAAAGGTTGCGGCGGCCTCTGCACTCGGACGAGGACGTAAGCCACTAGGGTGTCCTCAGTTTGTTTCCTTCTGGAAACTCAAAATTACGTAAATGAATCTTTGTTAGCTACTGAAAGACAATGCAGTAAATGTTTACAAGTCTTGCGTGGCGAAGGGTACACGACATTGGATGTTGCCTTGTTGTCATAGTTGGGTCTCTTCGGAGGCTACAGCGATGACAACCCAAGTGCCCCAGGTGGGGCTTAATTTTTTTTAAAGTTTTTTCGTGACCTTGACCTAAATACAGTAATGACCCCCCCCCCGAACTTTTTTTGAGAAAAAAATTTTGACCTTAACCAAAGAGTTTTTTGCTCCGGACGAGAAGTGCCCAAACAAAAAAAATTGTACAAAGTAGTGGATTTAGACCAAAGATCATTGGTTTATCAAACCTGTTGAAGAATAAATTGAAAATGGGTGTTTAAAAGCCAAATCTACTACATGATTGATAAACTGGATGTATATGACGTCACCTTCCCCCACCCTTAAACCTCGGGTATAAAGGGACCCAGTTGAGCGCGCTGCTCATTATTGCGTGGACATTCACCGAGTGCACACTCATAGCCAAACTGTAAAAATGGCTCTTTGCGATATTTGTGGTGAGTTTTTTCAAGACGAAGACATCTTTGTTTTACACCGAGAATTGTATCATGAAGAGGACAGAAAAGAAGAGATTGTTGTAAGTGAAGAAGACTTGGATGCGTTTGATCGGTTATTGGAAAACTACCAGAAGCAGATGGACGACTGCGATAGCTATCTACAGTTAGGACAGAAAAGAAGAGATTGTAGTAAGTGAAGAAGACTTGGATGCGATTGATCGGTTTTTGGAAAAACCCCAGAAGCAGGAGGACTGGGCTAGCTATTTACAGTTAATGCAAAGAAGAAGACCAAGTGTTATTCAATTTGCCGGAGCTGGACCATCTACAGCTGGAGGATTTATTGAAAAGGAAATGGAAGAAAAAAAAGTGGAAGATGTAAAACAACTGCGTACCCAAGAAGAGGATATGGAAGAAGAGGATACAGAAGAAGTGGAAGATATAAGACAACTGCGCACCACAGCCTTGCCAGGACCAGTTGTAACTCATTTCAAAATTAATAATGTGCAATTGGAATTGGAAAACTTTATAACCCAAGCTAAAAATTTAGTTGTAAAAACATTGATGGAAGAATTGGCAAGATTGAACTTTATTAAATTTGGATTGGTGTTGGAGGCTATGTTTACTAATACCGATGGTAAAAACTCACCAAGAGCATTCATTGCTAAAAACCGAACCCTTACAACCACATCTGATATCAATGAAATTCTAGAAGAATGTTTGAATGAACTGCTAATGAAACTCCAAGAACATGAAGGAAGAGGATCTGGCTGGACGCTATCATCGATCGAAGGTATGGATGTGAGGGTTCACAAGCATGGATATGGTATGAGGGGTAGCAGCTTTATCCCTCTACCAAAGAAAATTAAAGACACCAACTCTTGCAGAAATGTTACAAACGGGGATAATGAATGTTTTAAGTATGCGATGCTAACTAAGTATGTAAAACATAATCCTTGTAGAGTTGGTAGGGAATATTATGAAAACGAACACCACTACAACTTCCGAGGAATGTCGTATCCTGTGAGTCTTAATCAAATTGCAAAATTTGAGAAACAAAATCCAGGTGTTTCTGTTAACGTGTTCGGCTTAGATGATTCGAACAATGTGTATCCACTACGAGTTGGAAAAGTGAAGCAAAGAAACCATACTGATTTATTATTGATAACTAAAGGTGAAATTTCACATTATGTGTGGATAAAAGATTTTGAAGCTTTGGTTGCACGACAATTAACCAAAAAGAAGATTAGAGTGACAGTGTGTAAGAGATGCTTTTGTTTTACAAATAAAGATTTAAAACATGGAGGATCGGACTGGTTGAAGGAACACCAAAGACTTTGTAATGACAACTATGAAGTGAAGATTAGTCTGCCGCCGCCATCTCGAGCGTTCATCAAATTCAACAAAACAGTTCACCAATATCGGATTCCAGTAGCTGTCTACGCAGATTTCGAATCCACGTTAGTACCACAGGAGCTTCCGGATGGTGAGGTGACTAGAAGAACCAAATATCAATTGCATCAACCTAACAGTTTTTGCTTATTGGTGAAATCAACTTTGCCTGAAGAACAGTTGCAAGACTATGGTTTAACATCCACTCCGATACTCTACCGTGGGGAAGAAGCCGCTAAGCATTTCGTAGACCAGTTGTATGACATTGCTGAAAAGGTGCAACGCTTATACGGTAATGTTTTACCTATGGAACCTTTGAATCAAAATCAACAAGAAGAATACAATTTGGCAACAAGATGTTATTTATGCAAGAAGAGCTTCAGTGAAGAAAATCAAAAAGTAAGAGATCACGATCACCTGACAGGGTTATACAGAGGAGCTGCTTGTAATTCATGCAATATAAATTACAAACTGCCAAACTTTATCCCTGTCGTGATACACAATCTTAGCGGCTATGACTCCCACTTCATTATCCCAGAGTTAGGACGGGATGATGGAAGAATCGAAGTATTAGCTGAAACATTGGAGAAGTACATCAGTTTCTCAAAAACAGTAGGTAAAATTAAACTTCGCTTCGTAGACTCTTATAGATTTATGTCAACTAGTTTAGCCAAATTGTCTGAGAACCTAAGAAGAGAAGATCTAAAAGAAACCAGCAAAATTGTACATGAAGATAAATTGGACTTAGTAATGCGTAAAGGAGTGTTCCCCTATGATTACATAACTTCTGCAGAAAAATTTGAAGAAACCAGTCTGCCACCGATTGAAGCCTTCAATAGCAAGTTAAATGAAAGTGCAATCACCGTTGAAGACTACAATCATGCTTGTAATGTTTGGAACCAACTAAACATTCAAACCTTAGGGGAATATTCCGACTTTTACATAAAATTGGACGTAACTCTGCTGTGCGATGTGATGGAAGAATTTCGAAACACCTGCTTCTCCGCCTATGGACTGGACCCTCTACACTCGTACACATCTCCAGGATTAGCATGGCAAGCTATGCTAAAGTCAACCAACTGTCGATTGGAACTTCTAACATATATTGATATGGTGCTCACATATATTGATATGGTGCTCATGATAGAATCTGGTGTACGGGGCGGTTTGACACAAGCTGTAACACGTCATGTCAAAGCTAACAACAAGTACATCCCAGGCTTCGACGAGAGACAACCATCGGTCTACCTTGGCTACTTTGACGCAAACAACCTTTATGGTTGGGCAATGTCAAATCCGCTTCCCTACGCTGACTTCAAATGGATCGACCCGGCCACCATCGGTGACATCTCACAGATTCCAAAGAATGGTCCAAAAGGCTATATTTTGGACTGTGATTTCGAATATCCGGAGCACCTTCATGACCATCACTACGACTTGCCTCTCCTAGCCAAGACTGAAGTTTCACCGACAGGAAGATGGCCAAAATTGATGATGACGTTGGAGAATAAAGATCGGTATGTGGCTCACTACTGGGTAGTTCAACAAGCTCTTGAATTGGGTCTACGTGTAGTGAGAATTCATAGAGCAATTGAATTCACCCAGTCTTGTTGGTTGAAACCATATATTGATTCCAACACTACAAGAAGAGCTGCAGCGACAACGGCATTTGAAAAGGACTTCTATAAATTAATGAACAACGCCATCTTTGGGAAGACCTTGGAGAACAAAAGAAAACACAAAAATGTAAAATTAGTGAGTGATCCTAGGAAATTGGAAAAATTAGTGCAAAAACCAAATTTCGGAACATCCATGATTATAAACGAAAATCTAGTCGCTGTCAGTATGAAGAAAACAACAATAGTCATGGACCGTCCGTTATACATAGGTATGTCAATTTTGGACATAAGTAAAACCCTGATGTATGATTTCCATTATAACAAAATGGTTAAACACTACGGAAGGGAAAACATTGGAGTCGCATACATGGATACGGACGCGTTTATCTACTGGATAAAGACTTTGGACATGTATGAAGACCTAAGGAGTTTCCCATACAAAGACGATTTTGACTTCTCTGACTATCCGAAGAACCATCCAAATTACAATGAAAAGAATAAAAAAGTAATCGGAAAATTTAAAGATGAAGCAAATGGAATGCCTTTAGAAGAAATAGTGGCACTGATGGCAAAATTGTATTCATTTAAAATGTACAACGAGAACAACACACCGACAGTCAAGAAAGCAAAAGGAGTCAAAACATCGTACTTGAAGAAACATGTGACGTTTGACCATTACAAGACCTGCTTGTTTGAAGATTCTACAATGTCTGCAACGTTCAACACTATCAGAAGCTTTAAACATGAGGTCTACAGTGTCACTGAAGTTAAAAGAGCACTATCAGCTCGAGATGATAAAAGGCATATTATGCCGGATAAAATTCACACTCTTCCTTTTGGCCACTACTCTCTAAACCCTATCGACTAGTAACCTATTCTTCGTCCTTCTACAACTTCGACCTTATTCCTTTCTCCTTCCGTAAAAAAATGGGGAACACGGCAAGTCAAACGCCGTGTTCCCCATTTTTTTACACAAGTTTGGATGACCTTGACCTATATAAATGATGTGAATATTTAAGACAACATTCATTGTGATTATACATGTGATACATGAAACATTCAAACCTGCAATATGAAGAACTTGAAGCAAGAAATTGTCAACGAACTTCATAAACCTGCAAGAAGAAAGTTTCCACGAAGAAATACAGTGATAAAAGGAATAAATGATTTATATCAAGCGGATTTAATCGAAATGATTCCTTATAGTAAACAAAATAGAGGATTTAAATACATATTGACTATTATTAATTGTTTTTCAAAAATGGCAGATGCTTTACCACTAAAAGATAAAAGTGGCAAAAGTGTTACAAAAGCAATGGAAACAGCTATACAAAGAGACAAACATACTATAAAACATTTACAAACTGATGATGGAAAAGAATATTTTAATAAGGAATTTGCAAATTTAATGAAAAAACACAACATTAACCATTACTCAACCAATTCAGAGGTAAAAGCATCAATAATTGAAAGATTCAACAGAACTTTAAAAGGTGCGATGTATAAGATGTTTTCTAACAGAGGATCGCACGTATGGATTGATATGTTACCAAAACTTATAAGCGATTACAATAACAAGTTTCATAGAACTATCGGTATGAAACCAAGCCAGGTGACTAATAAAAATGAAAAACTTGTATTAAAACGTATAAAACTGAATACTAAACCAAGAGTTGAAAAACTAAAGCCTAAAAGGTTTAATGTTGGTGATAAAGTGCGAATAAGCAAATACAAAGGTGTATTCAGTAAAAGATATCTTCCAAACTGGACAAATGAGGTATTTACCGTATTTAAGGTGCAACCTACAGTACCAGAAACTTACATTTTAAAAGATAATAAAGGACAATTGCTTGAAGGAGGTTTTTATGGACATGAAATGTTAAAATCAACAGTAGGTGATGTATATCTAGTAGAAAAGGTGTTGCAACGCAAAAAAGATAAGGTTAAAGTACGATGGTTAGGATTTAATAAGACGGAAGATTCTTGGATACCTAAAAAGGATCTAATATAATGATAGAGCATCATTTTGGGTTGAACCATTACAAAGGATGGAGATAATACCGCAAAAAGACAATTTTACTATTAATAATATAGATGAACTCACAGTGGATGGTTCTCAATTCAATACTGGGAAACACGGTGTTTTGTTACCAAACACGGTGCGTTGTCTGGTTACCGGTCCTTCCAATTGTGGAAAAACAAATGTAGTATTCAATTTGATTACAAACCCTAAAGGCTTACGTTTTAATAATTTATATGTATTTTCAAAGTCACTACAACAACCGAAATATCAGTTATTGGAACAAATACTCAATAATGTACCTGAAGTTAAATATTTTAAATTTAACGCGAGCGAGAGTGTCATGCAACCGCAAGAGGCTAAACCATTCTCAGTATTCATATTTGACGATGTATCTTGTGAAAATCAAAATACAATAAGGAATTACTTCGCCATGGGTCGACATAACAACATAGATAGCATTTATATTGGTCAAACTTACAGCAAAATACCGAAACAGCTCATTAGAGACAATGCAAACATGTTAATTGTATTTAAACAGGATGAAACCAACCTAAAACACATATATTATGACCATGTAAGTGCGGATATGCCATTTGAACGATTTAAAGAGTTGTGTGGAAAGGCTTGGGCTGAAAAGTATGGGTTTTTAACAATTATGAAGGAACAACCGCTAAACAATGGTCGATACAGGATAGGATTTGATAAATTTATACTAATACACTGATCATAATGTAAAACATTCATTGTTGTACAACACGTCTTGCTACAAACATGGTTAACCAAGAAAAGTTAATAAAGGAAATAAAATCACTTAGTGATTCTATTCGAGATAAAAACAGAGCATTAAAATTAGGTATTAGCGAAAGGGAGAAATTTCTTGAATCTACTTTTAAACCTATTACTGAACCCTTGAAACAATTAAACAAAAAATTTGCTAAACCCGTTTTGGAAGGAGATGCAATTGCACCTATTACAAAGTTTGAAAGAGAAGATGTAAAATCAGAAGATTTTAGTGATGAAGACCTGGAATCCTCTACATATAGTGGTTTTACCGGTGAAGAACCTGAAAGAGAGCTAGAATCACCAGACTATAGTGGTATAAGAGAATTATATGAAGTAAAAGCTAAAAGAGGACATGAAGATGTATCAACTGCTAGTGAAGAGGAAAAAGAAGAAGAAGCAAGGGAAGGTCCGTCAAACATAAGCTTGTTGGGTGAAAACATTCATAACAAAGGACCTTTAGGAAGGAAATACATGGTAAAAATGTTACTCGGAACAATTCCTAATAAGAATTACCATAGTTATGGAGCGAGATTAACAGAAGATGGTTTAATGATAGGTAATAGCCCGTTAAACGTTGACGAACATGATAATATTATCATTGGTGATCAAAGGTATAAGGGTACAAAAGGATTATTTGAATTATTATTTGAAAATAAGCCTTCAGTATCGTTAGTGAAAGAAAAAGACATGGAAGCATATAAAAATATTTTGGAACAGACAAATGCATATAGGAGAATGAATTTACCTGACCAACTTCCATTTAGATCTAAGTCTTTAAAATATAGAGAATTTGTATCCAAGTTAATACCAACTAGAAGACAAACAATGCCGTTAACACAAAGAAAACCTGTAAAACGAAGATTTATGGCATCCACTTTAGATGTAAGTGCTCAGGAAAGAAGAAAAAGAAGTAAGTCTGTTACGGGTACAGGTTTAATGAAGAAACTATATAACACAAATGTGATTTATTACAATAATATCAATAAATTGGTGGATAGAATGAAACTAATACATGAAGCTAAAGAAGCGGGTCATACTGGATTGGAAAACGAATGGGTGGCTTTAGTGGATGAACTCCGAAACCGTGGGGTAATCTCATAAAAAATGCGTTACTCACTAGATTACTATTCAGTTGCACCATGAGTGTCGACAAGTTCGGACGTTACTCCTCGGATGGGTTATATTACGCAAATAATTTAAAAAGAGGAGCTGGTTTACCACAAACACCTGATGGGGATTATGATATAACTAATAAAAGGTTAAAAAACATAAAAGATCCCACAGATGAAAACGATGCAATAAATTTAAAAGTATTAAAAGAAAAGATATCACCAACATTAAGACTACAGAAAAACACATATGACGCAGGTAATCATAGAATTGTCAATGTTGGTAAGCCAAATCAAAACGCTGATGCAATAAACAAAGGTTATTTATCATCAGAATTAAAAAATACGTTAAAATTCAATGGAAAAACGTATACTGCTGAAAATAAACGTATATCCAACGTAGATGACCCTAAAGATGCAAAAGAGAGCGTAAATAGACGCTATTTACATTCATTAATACCTGAAAAGACAAAAGATGGTTTTTCTTTTTATAAATTTGTTATTAACGATATAGGTTATCCGAAAAATGAAAATGATGCTGTAAATTTAAAATATATAAAAGATCATTGTATTACACGTGATGTAGGAGTTATTGATTGTCTAGGTAATTGTTTAGCGAATGTTAAAGATGGTTCGGCACCATCAGATGGTGCAACAGTGGGTCAAATGAAGGAAACTTTAAAGCAAGAAACATCTGGATTTGTAAAACAGGATCAAGTAGTATCACGGTCGGGTGATGTGTTTGTACAAGGAAATGAAAAGTTTATTTTACTTGAACAAAAAAATAATGTTTGGGATTGCAAAGACATGAAATTATCAAATGTGCAATTAGCTACAGATGCTCATGATGTTCCGATTTTATCACAAGTTTTACATACTAATCCAAACAATTATCATAGAAGTTGGTTGGGTACAAATAGAAGAATAATTGACATATTTCCAGGTATCGATGATTACGATTGTGTTGTAGTAAAACAATCTTTAATATTAGACAAACCAAAAGGTAGTACTTTCAATGCGAAAAATAAGAAAATAGGTAATTTGGCACAAGGAACAGATCCAAAGGATGCTGCAACTGTAGGACAAACATTACAATATGATAGTGCAAATCAAGAGTTTATTTATAATACCAAAAGATTTAAATTAATGGATGTAAATGATTATCAAAATATATTAATTGCAGATTCAAATTCATTTAGCGGATTTAGAAAATTGTCTGGTGAGGAATTTATTCATAAAAATCATGTATTTAGAAATGAAGCAGACAGATCATTAATTAGTGCAGATTTAAAATATTTTAAATGTCCCGGGAATGATGCAAATGTAACTGATGAAGACTAAGAATTTGTATAAAAACTGATATGGGTTAGAAATCGGGACTAATATTATAAAAATGGGTTACACTCTAGAATGTTATTCAGTTGCACCATGAGTGTTGACAAGTTCGGACGGTATTCATCAGATGGATTATATTACTTTAATACTTTAAAAAGAGGTGTTGGATTACCACAAACACCTGATGGAGATTATGATATTAGTAATAAACGGTTAAAAAACATTAATGATCCCACAGATGAAAATGATGCAATAAATTTAAAAGTATTAAAAAAAGAGATAGTACCAACACTGAAATTAGATAAAAACACATATAACGCGGGTAATCATAGAATTTCCAACGTTGGTAAGCCAAATCAAAATGCTGATGCAATAAACAGAGGTTATTTATCATCGGAATTAAAGAATACGTTAAAATTTAATGGAAAAACGTATAATGCTGAAAATCGGCGTATATCCAACGTAGCAGACCCTGTAGATGAAAAAGACAGCATAAATAGACGCTATTTACATTCTATAATACCTGAAAAGACAAAAGATGGGTTTTCTTTTTATAAATTTGTTATTAACGATATAGGTTATCCAAAAAATGAAAATGATGCTGTAAATTTAAAATACATCAAAGATCATTGTATTACACGTGATGTAGGAGTTATTGACTGTCTTGGTAATTGTTTAGCGAATGTAAAAGATGGTTTTGCACCATCAGATGGTGCAACGGTGGGTCAAATGAAGGAAACTTTAAAACAAGAAACCTCCGGTTTTGTGAAACAAAACCAAGTAGTAACACGTCAAGGAGATGTATTTGTACAAGGAAATAAAAAGTTTACTTTACTTGAAGAAAACAATTATGTTTGGGATGGTAAAGGAAAGTTATTGACAAATTTAGGTATTGGTGAAAAGCCTGGTGATGCTGTTACTTATGAACAGATAATACAATTAGAGCCAACTGGAAAAAAATGGTGGAATTGTGATAACAAACGATTAACAAATGTTGCAGACCCTGATTATGCCAATAACGCTGTAACTGTTAATTTTCTTGTTAAAGTAATAGGTAATTTATTATTTGATATGCATAATTATATTGTAGCAGGACAACATAAACCTATTGACGAAAAAATGAGAAATACATGGATTAAACAAGAAATTCTTTATAAATATTTTTTTAATCATAACACACAAAAGTTTAGATCATCAGATTGGGGTACTTTTGATATTTAACTAAATAACACCATATATTACATCATTTATGTGCAACCTGTCATAGAGGTAACACATGGGTTACGCTTTTCAAATATAAAAGACAATCATGGCGTTTCATTACACCAGTCCATATCGAGACACTATACGGAAAGGAGGCGGTATCACGTCCACAGCGGTTTCTCTGTTAAGTAAAGCTTTAAATCGTATTCCAGTAGGATCTATCGTAAACAGAGCAATAGACGCTTTACCATACGAATTTCACATACCGGGAGGTTATCAGTATTGCGGACCAGGAACTAAATTTAAAAAACGACTGGAAAGAGGTGATCCAGGCATAAATAAGTTAGATCAGGCTTGTAAAGAACACGATATCGCATATTCCACGTTTACCGATTCAAAAAATAGGTCAATCGCTGATAAAAAGCTAGCGAATATAGCTTGGCAACGAGTAAAGTCTAGTGACGCTAGTATTGCGGAAAAAGCAGCAGCTTTAGCGGTAACAGCAAGTATGAAGGCTAAAACAGCGGTAGGAGGTGGAAAAAGGAGGGGTAAGAATAAAAAAGGATCAACCAAGAGAAAACATGGTGGTAATATTAGACTAAAAAGACGTTCTCCGAGGAAAAATAATAAAAAACCGACAATATGGTCAATGGTAAAAAACGGGGCTGGTCTATACCTAAGACCGTATCGTGCATATTAAATAAAAGAAATCAATTGGTTATACCACATAAAGCGTTGACTAATGTTGAATTATTTAAATATATTTCCTGTTTAAAAATACCATTTTTCCGCGGAGTATTTATGAAAGACAGTTTACCAAAGAAAATATGGAAAAATGAGACTGGAATCGTAAATTTGGATAATACTGAAGGGTCCGGCACCCATTGGGTGTGTTATAAGAAACTAAATAGTAATGTATATTATTTTGATAGTTTTGGAAATTTGCCACCACCTAAAGAACTTGAACATTACTTTAAATCTGCTAAAAACATATATTACAACTATAAAAGAGAACAACCTGATAATACTTCAATATGCGGCCATTTATGTTTGGAATTCCTAGCTAAAAGTATCAGTCACTATTGAGATGTCTTCCTATACGGTATCATTAACAGGAAAATCGTCCACTTTACGAAGTATCCTTTTTCCAGCGTTACGCTTGCAAAAAGGAAGATTTTGGGAGGCAGCACTGTTGGATTTTACAACTTACAACTCTATTCCCAATGTTACGGAAGGTAAAAATAACTTATTGCATTATTATAAAGGAAAAGATGCCAGTGGTAAGCTAACAGACTTAGAAGAGTGCAGTTTACCCACAGGTTCTTATGAAATTGATCATATTAATGAATTTTTGCAAAATAAAATGGGAAAAGACAATATATCGCTAAAAGGTAATAATAATACAATGAAAGCTGAGCTTACTTCAAAATATTATATAGATTTCACTAAGCCAAACTCAATTGGTGATTTATTAGGATTTCCCAAAGATGGAGCAATTTTAGAACCAAATAAAACACATTCCGGTAAACAAACTGTAACAATATTAAAAGTCAATAGTATAGACATAACTTGTAACATTATACAAGGAGCTTACAGAGATGGAGCAAATACTCATATAATACATACTTTTTACCCCAGTGTACCACCTGGATTTAAAATTGTTGAAAAGCCGCAAAACCTGGTATATCTACCTTTGAACACCACTTTCATTTCAGACATCGTGTTGAACGTATTGGATCAAGACGGTAACTTGATAGATTTCCGAGAAGAGCCTATTACGGTTAGATTACATTTAAAATCAACACTTTAATACAAAATCATGGGTTTAACATTTAAAAGCGAACAACCTACGGGAATCCGCATTAGTAGCTCTTCAGCTGTGGAGGAGTTAACACGCGAGAACATTCGTTTCTTAGAGATAATTGGATTAAAAGTAACCGATAATGGATATACTGGATATAGCTCAGGGTCCAACATTCGACGAAACCCTATGGGAAAAAGAATATCACACCCACAACCCTTACACTTCATCAAAATTAAACAATAACGATGAAATTCGTATTCCCATACAAAATCAAGACATTTACACACTACCATGTGAAAGTTACTTGTATATTGAAGGAAAAGTTACTAAAAAGGACGGTACTACTACTGGTACAACAGTTCCATTTATAAATAATCCCATGGCTTTCCTGTTTGATGAAATTAGATATGAAATATCAGGTGTAACAGTTGATTCTACTAAAAAAGTAGGTATTGCAACAACTTTAAAGGGATTAACATCTATATCACCTAATGAAACCAATTTAATACAACCTGCAGGATGGGTTTTACCTGCAAAAGACACAATCACTCCAGATACAAATGGAAATTTTGATTTTCATATTCCGTTACGTTTGTTGCTTGGTTTTGCTGAAGATTATAGGAAAATAATATTAAACGTTAAACAAGAATTAGTTTTGTTGAGATCTTCAAACGATAAAGATATTATTAAAGCTCCAGACGGTACAACAGATGCAACTTTAGAATGGAAATTAACATTAGACAAAATTGTATGGAGAGTTCCACATGTAAAATTAGCTGACGAGCATAGAATGCTACTATTAAGAAAGTTAAAGGCTGATCGTGATATTGTAATTCCTTTTAGAAGTTGGGAATTTCATGAACATCCCAGCTTGCCAACTACGGATCGACACACTTGGACAGTTAAAACATCTAATTATGTGGAACGAGCCAGGTATATTATATTTGGTTTACAAACAGGCAGAAGAGACACCATCACCAAACATGCAGGCCAATTTGATCATTGCAACTTGAAAAATATTAAAGTTTATTTAAATTCACAATTTTTTCCATACGATAATTTAAATGTGTCATTCGCTAATAAAAAGTACAGCATATTGTACGATATGTATGCAAGATTCCAAAGTTCATATTATGGTAAAACGAATGCACCTTTACTATCACCAGAAAAAATACTTAGATGGTTACCCTATAGTTGTAATCGATTGTTCTAAACAAAATGAATCGGTAAAATCATCAAGTGTAGATATAAAAATAGAAATGGAATTCAACGCGCCTATATCGGCTAATACAACTGCATACTGTTTAATTCTACATGATAAAATCGTAACATACACACCTTTAACTGGAATTGTTAAAAATGTATTGTAAAAGACCGGTTTTCCTACATTCCAATGCATTCCGCGAGTATAAAAGCAGAGCGTTCAGCTCGCTCCTCATCAGTTTGTTGCCTGTTGTTGTATGGGTAGCATCTTATTCAATATGGCTTCTCCTAGTGGTACACAAGAAAATGTAGTAGATATTGAGAAGGAGATATCCGACTTTTTAGATCTTCAAGGTCAACCGGAGGGAGATGAACACAACGCTTGCGGACAACTCCACGCCAGTAATAATATTGAGGAAAAAGGTAAAAGAAGAAAGAACGCACACAAGAGGAAAAGGGATATTGAAGATAATATTTCTCCTAACATATTAAGTGAGGTATTCTTGCGAATATTTTACCCAATCTCTTCCAGTTTGGACAAAAGTGTTTTAATCGGTTTTATGAAATCTACAGATTATTCCCCTACTGTAATTTTAACTCATGGACCCAAAATGATTTTGTTTACGGACACTGCTTGGGAATCGTTTATGAAACACTTGCATCTGCTAGAATGCTATTTAAGTAGTAACATGTTTGGAAGAAAGACAAGAGTAGGCCTTTTGGATTCAAATGTGGAAATCGATATTGTTAAACATCGTGGTGATCATCAGTTGCGGTTTAGAGACACAACAAGACATGATAACAAGATTCAACTTAATCGAGAAGAGTTTTTTATTCTAACTTGTGCAACTGAACCAATAACGAGGTACTTGAGACAACTGGTGTTTTCAAGTTCAATTATTAAAGATTATCTGGAAGACACTTTGGACAAACAACCGGACGCACCTATATTGTACGGACCTGTAGATACTTCTATATTCAATAGGGTTCCTCATGAAGTACAAATGTGGAGACAATTGGAAAAGTACGCTCAACTACATAAGAAATCAGTAAAACGTGAAAAAGAGGAAGAAGAAGGAGGAGAAGAATCAAGTGTTAGTGATGAAAATGAAAACAAGGAAAATGTAAAGATGGAAACCTAAATGACAATTAACTACACAGCAATGGTTAATTTTTAAAACAATATCAAACACTTTGTGGGGTTAGGCCTACCGGGGACGGTGCCCACGTTAAATATACACCAACGCGCCAACAACTGTACGGCCGGGTATAAAAGTCGTACCTACCGTGGTGTGGAAATCAGTTGACCTTTGGACTTCGTCATGAGCAGACGAGTGATCTTCGCAATGGACAAGGAAGAAGAACAAGTAAAGTCCAAACCTGGTATAATTGAGTTCCAAGCGTTTCGGGGTAATGATGATAAATTTATCATAAAAGAACTTGTGTTTTTCGACATCAATACAAGTGTTCCTTATTCGTTTTTATTTAAACCACCATGTTCTTATTCATCTTTAACCAGTAAAGCCGCTACTACCAACAGATGGATTTCAAAACACTTCCATCATATCGATTGGTATGATGGTTTTACAAGTTACACGGACTTGTATCACATTATGCATCACTTTTCAGACAAGTTTACCAATATTTACACAAAGGGGCTGGAAAAGAAAAGATGGATCGAAGGATTTACTCATGTTCCGGTTAATGATGTGGATTTGGATAAAAACTACAAGTATACGATGGAAAATGTTTGTATTTGTACTAAAAGTCCAGAACATGAAAAAGATAGACATTGCGCTTTAAAAAACGCCTATAAACTCGCATCTTACCTTCAAAGTGGGGAAATGGGGAGTGGTGGGGGTAACGGGGGTTATATAAGTGAGGAGCAGACCGGGACCTGGCATGAGTATTACTCGAGATTCCGAGACGACAACATCTCCCAGCAAGAAGACGAAGAAGACGATCTATAACTTGACCATGGCATCTCACCAGTTCCTGCAAACTTTGGTTGAGCAGTTCAATGCTCACTCCAAATCTACCATACTACCCGTCAAGAAGTGTTCCGAACTTAAAGACGAGAAGCACTACATTATCCACGCCATGAAGAAGATGGAGACTACAGTTGGAGAGGCCATCTGCTGCAGTCTTAGCGAGGCACCATTCACTCCGGGGGATGAGCCCAAGTTCCAAGTCTACCTGCCGAAACGGTTCGTCCATCTCCTCCAGAACGAGGATCTGCGCTCCATCCAACCCGGCTGTCTCTACCTGGTTTCCCACGGTTGCACGGGTAGCAATTCCACCGAGTTGACCATCCACATCGCCGACAAGCAGCAGTGTTAGATTTAAGTTTTACTGTTGTACATATGTTATTGTAATGTTTTATAAATAAATAAACCATAAAAGACAAAAAAAAAGAATACAAAAAGACGAAAAATGCAACATATCAATATGTGAAGTTTGTCACATATTGATATGTTGCATTTTTTTTTAAACTTCGCGGGTGACCTTGACCTTTGACCTTTGCATTTCACAGTTACCCCCACCACCACGCTACAAGTCAAACCTGCTTGAATGCAAAACACCCCCACCACTTTTTCATATACCTCCAAGTGCTGTGCCTCGTCTTCATTTCAACTCCAGCAGCCAACCGAACAACATCAGTATGTCTCTGAACGTAAGCTGTGCCAGCTATGAGGAGGTGACGATCAAAACGCAACAGGAGCTGAACGACTTGTACAAGGAGTTGCAGCTGATGGTGGCAAGAGGCTACCGTATAAACGTGCAAGTCTACGCTTGCAATATACGGAATCTTCGGCAGCCGAAGGAAGAGCCTGGACATTCCTCTTCAACGACAGCTTCCTCACCGGCGTCGATGAAGACCGAACCAGACAACTTGGATTACTTCAGCTGACTAGCGGTTGTCTTCCTTGTCCTTACAATTGTAGAATATGTTTATTTCTTTATTATATTAAAGAAGTAAAAAGAGCAAAGCCACCTATCTTGTTACTGACATATATGCTCAGTAACAAGATAGGGTTTTTTTAAAACACAATTTGAATGACCTTGAAACTTCCCCCTCCACTGATTCGCTACCCCCACCACTTCACTGTTGATATACATGAGACAACATAATTAGATACCTCATTCCTTCTTCAACAGCCAAACCTACAACATCAACAATGGCTAACCTACCAACAGATGAAAGATGTCCTCACGCATGCTGTGACTTCGTACACGAGTTAGAGAAGAGGATGCAAGAGAGGGCGATAAGAAGAAAGCAGATCCACTCAGAAAATATCATGATAGTAAACGGCTATCTTTTGTTGTTCGGCCTTATCATGGTTGTACTGTTCATACTGTACGGCATAGTTACATGCGTCGGCAAGGTTGCAGAAGAAAACGCTCGCCACCATCAGTTGGAAGATTTCAATGTTACTTTCTAGGTTTTCCTTTTTTAAAACTCCATTTGGATGACCTTGAACTTTCCCCCTCCACTCCTTCCTTTTTTAAAACCCAATTTAAATGACCTTGAAATTTCCCCCTCTACTTTTCAATAATGTTACAACTGACTGCAGCTCACCTCATTCCTTGCTTGGCTGCCATGGCGGAAGGAACTCTTTCTCAAGTTGACTCCACTACGGACGAAGCATTTCCCTTGCGGTGGACTGTTCATTTACAGGATGCGACAGAAGTGGAAGTCTTGTATCAAAAATTACTCAATGTATTCAACGGGAACCCTGGACCTCTTGAATGTAGAATGGATTTGAATTTTGATGCAACCAGGGTCGGCACAGAACCTTCAACTTCAAGCCAGCCTCAGCAACGAGATTTTACACATTTATACACTCCAATATCACCGGAAGGTGTAACTGTCTGCGAGGCTGACTCAACTACACGTTATGTTCAGCCGAAGCCTTGGGTGTTGATTATTAACAATGTGTACAAAGTGTAATTGGTATGTAATAGATTAAAGGAGTTGATGGTACAAGATCCAGGCCTGCGCTTTCAAATAGATATACATTTCATCTGGAGAGCACCTGCGCGGGGCTCTTCGTCTGACAGCTCTCCAAGTACGACGGACGAGGAGGACGACTAGTCATCTTTTTTAAAACTCCGTTTGAATGACCTTGACCTTTCCCCCTCCACTGAGTTTATTTAAGGTGCACTCTCACTGACTACAGCATCATTTCATCGCGCACCTTCACCGCAGCAACATGGAGAGTCAACTCAACTACTGTTGCGAACAGAAATGTTTTTCATGGCCGAATGGCATTGATGTGGTGGATGGCCTGGCTTGTAGAACATGTGAAGCTTTTGGTCAGTGCATGTGTAAGTGCAAGTCTTGGAAGAAGCCGAAACCAAAGTTGAAGACATTCCATGTGTACCAAATGAGAGGGCATAAGTACACTTGTTGCCCTGAACGTTGCATTGAATTCAAACTAAAACAGCTAACTGGCTGCAAATTGTGCAACAATCATTTTGCAGGTTTTTGCAAACATTATTTAGGAGCGTGTCAATACAGATCAACTTGGCATACAGAAGCACTCACTATCAATGAAATCGCTATAGACTCACAAGAGTAGTCTTTCTACTCTTTGACTTTTTTAAAACTCCGTTTGAATGACCTTGAAATTTCCCCCACCACTTCCCCATATATCTAGAGTACGCAGGGCCCGGAGGTCAGTCGCTCGGCGGCTGTCGTAGTGTGCACATCCGTGTTGTGCAGTCTGCTGTGCAGTTTTGATTTTAACCAGTTCAAGGTCACCACACTTAAACTCTGGCAAAAACGTCAAGCTGTTAAAGACAATCCTAAGTCCCAGGTTCACAGTCAACCTCAAGGTCATCACACTTTAACATGTAAATTTAAGGTAGCACCAAAACGGTGCTACCTAGCTTGACATTTTCAAGTTTCCCGAGGTCATCACAGTTCCCCCACCACTTCCCATATACCTAGAGTGCGCGGGGCTGGACAGTCAGTCGCTCGGTGGCTGTCGTGGGGTGCGCATCGCGGTTGCAGTAATGGTGAAACGCGGGAGTTGTATCGGTTCAAGGTCACTCGAGCGGTGTCACATGACGGTTTAGGCAGAGTCACGTTGCAAACTTTGAGTTCCCTCGGCACTTTTGCTGTTTCTCGTCTAATTTCGCTCCAAGTTGTCAAGGTCATTGAAACCTGACTGAAACTCGGAGCGTAGTGCGAGAAACAGCAAAAGTGCCTAAAAATTTTAGGTTTCAGCGTGACCTTGACCTTTGTGACATCGATGACGTCATGATGGTGACGTAAGGGGTGATGACGTCATCGCCACGTCATTTCTGCAACGTCATGGGTGTGACGTCACAGAATGACGTAATTGGTGATGACGTCATCGATTGCGTCATCGATGACGTCATCGATGACGTCATCGGTGGGGTCATTGACCTCGATGACGTCATCGCTCAGGTGACCTTGAAGTGAGCCAGCAGCCCCCTTTTTCCACTACTGTTACGGGGGAGGAATGGGGGACATTGAGAGCACGGGGCCTCGAGGAACGGGTGGGGGGAGGAACGGTGGGCATGTGAGCTTGGGAGAATGGGGGCTCAGAGACATGGAGGCACGGGGGTACGGGGCATTAGGGTACTCGGGCCACGTGGGCATAGGGGGTACAGGAAGCACGGGTCATGAGGTTTATGACCCGTCATGGTCATGGGCATGGGGGAGACTTGGGGTTGGACATAGGGGACACGGGAGAGGAATGGGGGACATCGAGAGCACAGGGGCATCAAGGAAGGATGGCGGACATGTGAGCTCAGGAGAATGGTATAACACAGCACAGAGGTATAAGGGGTATGTGGGCATGGATGGTACTCGGGCCACGAGGCATAGGGGAACACGGAAGCACGGATACAGGAAGCACGGGTCACGAGAGGGGGCCATGGGAGGCTTAGGGTACATAGGGGAACGGCACGGGGAGAAACGGCAGGCATCGGGAAACGGGGATATGAAAGGCAAGGGGAGGCATCTTAGGAGGTTCAGGAAGCATTGGTCACGAGAGAGGGGCATGGGTTAGACTTGGGGGCACATAGGGGGCACGGGGGAGGAATGGGGGACATAGAGAGCACGGGGGCATCGAGAAATGACGGCGGACATGTGAGCACAGGGCAATGGAAGCACAGAGACATAGGGGCATGGTAGGTACCCCTTGGGGCGTACGGGTTCCTATGGCCTCATACGGGGGCATGGGAGGTACTCAGGTCGCAAGGCATAGGGGGTACAGGAAGCATGGGTCACGAGATGGGGACACATGGCAGGCTTGGGGGGACATAGGGGGAACGGGGAGGAACGGGGAGGCACGGGGTGGAATGACAGTCATGGAGGCACAAGGATATGGGAGACACGGGGTATGGGCATGTCGGCACGAGGTGCACTTGAGATGTCGTTGGCACTGGGGGTAGCTGGGTATGGGGGACGGGGGAGGATTGGGAGACATAGAGAGCACCGGGGACTCGAGGAAAAACAGTGGGCATGTGAACTTGGGAGAAAGGGGGCACAGATGTATGGGAGAATAGAGGAACGGGGGTACGGGGCATGGGTTTACTCGGGCCACGGGGCATAGGGGGTACAGGGAGCAAGAGTCACGAGAGGGGAACGGGGGAGGCTTTAGGGGTCATATAGGAAGCACAGGGTGGAGCGGTGGGTATAGGAGCACGTAGGTATGGGCGACATGGCGGCATTGGCATTGGGCACAATTGGCACGAGAGACGTTGGAGGCACTTTGCTTAGTTGGACATGGGATACACAGACGAGGAATGGGGGACATAGAGGGCACGGGGGCCTCGGGGAAGAATGGCAGGCATGTGTGCACTGGAAAATGGGGGTCTTACTGACACCGGCGCACAGGGGTTTGGGGACATGGTTGGTACTCGGGCCATGGGAGCATATGGGATACAGGAAGCACGGATCACGACAGGGGTCGAAGCACATGGCAAGTGTGGGGGAGTGGGGGGCACAGTGGTCCTAGATGCAGTAGTTTACAGTATTAATGGGATAATAACCATTTTGTCATGTTGTATTGAACTAATGTATTCACTTGAATTACGAACTCATTATGTTTACATGTTTAAGTTCAAAACAAATTTTATTGCGTCCTGCAGTCTAATCGTGCAAAAAATATTTTTTCCACAAAATATACAACCTACTGTATTGTTTAATGCAAGGGAGAATATTCGTGAATTACTGTTTTGTTACTACAAAAAAGTTTTCGTCAAGATTAAGTAATATTTATAAGAAAATCCATCCGTGTAAAATCACAGTACAGCTTGAGAAGAAATATAATAATTGTGCAGCTAGGTAATGAATTGATCTTAATTTTTGAGGTAACATCATCATTCGGATTTTTAGGGGCCTTGGCCCCTACAAGCCCCTAGTTAATTTTAATTGGAATTACAAATTTTATTTACTAACTTTACTTGATGAAACATCATTATTGTAACGGTTTTATTTTAAGCAGAGGAAAAATAAAAATAGAATATTTAATTTAAGAACAGAAAATGAGTTGAATTTATTTAGTTTGGCATGCAGGCCTGATCAACCTGCTAGACAACATCAGCTGGGTAGATAACAATACGCTGCAGCTCCAGCTGGCCAAGGCCACAGTTCACTTAGGCCCATTCTATACGGACCGATTGTCTGCCGCCGATTGTCGGCGTCGATCAGCTGATATTTTACCGAAACAATGGAGTTTAAATGGGAGCTTCTATACGGGCAGATTTTTAACGCGCTATGACGCGGTATATTCTGCTTCCGCCGCCGATCTCGCAACCTCACCCCAAATCTCGTAATTTCTCTCTCATTCTCGCCATTTCTCGTCCACTGCCTTTCCTGATCCTTTTTGTCCTCACCGTTCTTCAGTTTGTTTCGTTTTTGTTTTTAGAAAACATGTTTGACATGAAAAACTCATTTTTCTAGAAATTAAACATCCTAAATTATACGAAGTGACATCTAAAGATTACGCAGACAAGGTTAAAAATCTCAAAGTTGGATTGAGGTAAAAATTCAATCTACAGTTAGTTTTTGCTTGCATTCACTATTCACGAAAACAAACAAATACAACTACATTTATCTCAATGACGGTATGATAGTTATTCATTTCAATAACATACCGGTAGGCCTACTTTAGTCTGTTGGTTACTTACTGATTACATGACAAAATAAGTTTAAATGATAATATAGGCCTCGACCGAGGGTTATACAGTTCAAAGGCCATGTCAAGTTGTTACATAATACTGGTCAAAATGTATCAGGCCCTTATAATTATTTATAGGTATATGAGCCTACATATATCTATTATTTTCTTTCTTAAAGTTAATTGTATTATTTAGTCATCTCTACCTTTATTTCTCTCAAAAAAAATAATTATCGAATACTGACCAATCTTGTATTTTAGTATACATGTTTCGTAGAAGTTGTGGCCATACATTATCCCTTTTTATTATAACTTTTGTAATATTTTCAGTATTTCGAAAATATTGAAATCATATAAAGTCATTTTTTTAACAAAAATACGTCATCACTTAATTGGAAAAAGACTTTTTCCTTTCTAATTTGAATTGTAATGTCGTATGTTCATACAATATTTATGTTTTTTTAAATTTTATAATTACAGTATTTATAAATCATTTTATAATTTTAATTGATCGCAATTGAGTATTTTATTGTGTTACATAATTTGTAAAGCATGATAATATAAGTGGAAACAATTTTAGCAAGGTCAGATATAAATGCTACTTAAGGCTGTATTTTTTGCATTAACTGAATGGTTGGCAACACTGTTGCGCCGATTAACCGCTCGTATAGAATGGTCGGCGGACGGCAGATTTCGCATGAGCAGATCCGCCGCCGACAATCGGTCCGTATAGAATGGGCCTTAGTTTTCCTGTTAGCCCCTCACTGACATGTCTAACTATGCATACGCCTCCCACTCCCTCTTTCCCTCTCTCTCTCCGTGGAGAACTTTCAGAGTGCGTTGGACTGCCTGAAGAGACACTGCAATAAGTTACCATCTAACCTGCTCCTTCCTGGCCCGTAATTGGATTTTGGCCGAGGTGAGATACCAAAATTTAAATTAAATATCAGATTTTTATTAAATGAAAGGTTAAATTCTATCTTGGAAAATGAATATAAAGTTTATGAAATTTAAAGCTGACAAAATAATATTTAATTGTGAACCAACCAGTATAAAGCTCATAAAATCACATATTTGTAGTAAGTTAATTTTAGAATAAAATAATTTTTTGTACAAATGTACTTTTGTGTAGTAATTGTCTGTAAATGTTCATGATTAAATAATATTTTTAAATGTTAAATGTTGCATTCAAGTGAGTTGCAAATAAGCTTTTTGATAGAAAATGTGTTCTTGAAACTGTTCAACCGACCTGTTATTTTCATGTTCATGCAAACCATGAAATCTGGATAGTCAATGTCTAGGAAAGGATTATAATAATTTTTTTTAGCTGTGAAAATAATTGTGGTAACTTTTCCTATGTTCAATGTTCATTAAATTCAGTAATTTTTTATAAGGTCATAATTAAATGTTTTTAGAATGACAGTAATTTTTGTCAAACTGAATAAATATTAATTAAATCTTACAGAATGATTTTGAAGTGGTCGGAAAAATCAAATATTTTACTTCAGGTAAATATTTCAAAGGAAAATTATTACCAAACTGGCTGATACTTTTATTACATGTTAGAATTAGAGCAAATATTAATTTTAGGCTATTTTTTTTGTACATGATTGATTATTTCTGTAGCTGTGATCTTTGTTAAATTGTGACAATTAGTTACAAGTGTGATTTATTATGACTGAGATGTTTAGATAATTGTTTCCCTTTCAAAATGATTAATTAATTTAGATTCTTTTGTTATAAATTTTAATTAAATTTACCAACAACTATGGTTCAAGGAAATATTTAAGAAAATGTGTTACGGACCGATAGTGGATATCGTTTGAACTTGGAAAATGTCTTTACAAGTAGAAAAATGTGTCAAATTTTTCTCTTCATCAATTTTAAATCTTGCAAAGAAAACCTCATACATAGAATTAATTGCAGTAATTGTTCAGGAAAATATATTTATTGTTTGGAAAATGGTTTCTTAAAAAAAAAGAAATAATCATGTAATTCATGTGATTGTTTATGACTATATTTAACTTTAAATTAGGGTAGATATTATTTCCCTGTACATTGCTCAGGGATTGTACGGGAGCTGCGTGTGCTGTCTACCGCATCTACCTACTACGTCTATGGGTGCCTATGGTGCGCCTTACCGGACTGTCTACCTTGGATGCCTACTACCTACTGCCCACTGCTAGTGTGGCCTGTTGCTGTTTTACCGACTCCTGGAGGATTTTCATGCCCTAGGACCATCAGTGGCGGATTAGTCATCGTAGGGTGCAAATCTACGGTTGCTTTTTGACCTATCCCTTCTCGTAGTGACAATTATCTGGTACCAGGTATTTATGAACTCAATTACATTGTGGTTCCTGAATTTTGGATACACCCAGAGTCCCAGTAACACCTATCGGACTTCAGAAAGGAACTTTAAGTGGAGATCGTCCCTTCAATATACTTGGACAACAATCACCGTCATCGACAGTTGAGCGCATTGCGTAGTTAGTTACTTGTAGATATTTAAAATAATATTTTGCGTTTAATTGTTTAATTGTCACTTTTATTTAAATTTATTTGTGTAATATTTGTGTACCGGTATTTTCTTGTTTAGTTATAAGTTTAGGTTAAAATGTTTTCAGTCCACTGGCCGGCCAATGTACAAATTTAATATTGAGTATTTATTGAGTACTGTCTTGCAGTTTGAATAATCAAGGATCTTGATTATTATTCACATTAGAGAAAACCATACCATTAAAAATGTTGTGAATAACTTGGTTATCTGATATCTGTGGTTTATCTAATTTTAAAGCACTATTATATTGTTGTTTGAGTTTTTTTTAAATCTGAATTTGAAATTCTGGATCATAATAAATTTAGCTCTAAACATTCTTCTCTTGTGGTTATTTATCAACCTTGCTTGTTAGCTAGTAAAAAGTTAATAGTCAAAGTAGTTTATCTTTTTATTGATTTGAGTCATTCAAAAATAGTTTTTAAAGTAAATGTGAATTATCAATTTAGCTAAAAAAACTGGTCTTTAAATTAAAGAAATTTAAGATTGGTATTCAAATGAATTTATCTTATTGTCTTTTATGTTGGTTGGTTTTCACACTCTCACCTCAACCGTTTTACAAACATTAATTTTTTTTGTTCATAAATTGAAACAGGCCTTTTCCTTGTTCTGGCCCTGTTACCCTATCACAAACAAGGTGGCGCCCTTCTTAAAGTTGAAGAATTGAAATTTTATGGCTAAGAGAAATATTATTAAGATTCACCGTCCCACCCCTTGGCTGAGCTATTCCGGAGCGGTTACATTATATTGTCTTTGAAACTGCCTATTATTATATTAATAGGAAAATAAGGGCAAAACAAATTTATTTTATACATTACAATAAATAATTTATTTAAGGCTACTGAATGTTTTTGCTACTAGCCTTAAGATTATTATTATTAGAGAGTTTTACAACATACGGTAAACATTACGGTAAACGCTAAACGCTATTTTTATATTGATAAATTTATAAATAATTCGCAGTTCAAGGTGGTGGAACCGGATAAATAATGTATAAAGTTTAGCGCTGATCACTTTTCAGCATGCTTTTCATAGCTTCAAGCAGTATAAATAAGTAAATCAACCAAAAATAAAATAACGTTTAGCGTTTACCGTATTCATTTGATTTAAGTGCAAAAACTCTCTATTGTATGAACTAAAAATGTATACAAGTGAGTTTTAGACCACATTTATTTTATTGATTGTCAGTGCTTTGCAAGTGACTCCACTTGGAGTTTTTTGGCATAAAAAAATAAATAATACTTGATTGTCTTATTTTTCGTTGTTATTTATTTTCATTATCGTGAAAAAGATTTCATAGTATGTGTGATCTACTTAAGCCATAAATACACGAGTTGAGGTTGAAATACATCATAATATCGTTATAATATTGCAGTATCACTTTAAACCACCAAACTAGTTGGTGGTCGACACTTCTTGGCAACTATCTCGGCCGAGTATATAAAGTGTGCCAACTACAAGGCCAATCTATGTATATTCTATGATGACATTCATCGATAGTTTTGGATTTTACTTCGGAGTTTTATTCTTGCTAATGAGAAACAAATTTAATATTAGATATTTTGTAGTAGAGCTGCTAGTATAATAATGTGATGAACGTATTGTAACAGATCACCCTTTTGTGGAAAATCTTTTATTTCTGTGATTACATGATCCAGTACTTACACCTTAGTACTATGGTGCATTTCATCGTTAACGGAGAAAAGTATATAACCTTGTTATTTTACTAAACAAAGTTCATCAAAGTAATATAAGAAATAACATGTGTTACACTATACCAGTTCAGTTCTTTCAACTATTTTGAATGCAACTTAATTATTTGTTCAACAAGGGGCTTTTTCTATTTAACATATTTTTCAGTTTATAAGCTCCTGATAACTTTAAAATGAGCCATGACTATTTTTGGATACTGTCAAGAAGTTTTGTACAAACGACATCAACGGTTAGGCTTAAAAGTATTCGGTTGCCCTAAAAGGCTTGTCTGCAGGCAATTTTTCTCTCTAGAAAACAGTTCATAGATGATCTGACAATACTTGATTCTACATAAAAAACGACGTAAATGTCATTTGATTAGAAAAAGTTTACAATATGTTTACTTTGGCACATGAACGAAAGCTATGAGCTAATGTAGAGGAAATGTTTAGCTCCCGAGTTGGCCTCATGTACGCGTAATTCGTCTCTTTTACAGCCTGAGGTGCCTGTGTGAAACGAAGTGTTTATTTATTGTGCTTATTCCTGCTGGGGGGTTGTAAAATGATCAAACACGATACTTCAACATTCACCTTCTGTTGGTACATCACATTAAACTATTTATATTTGATTATAATTAGGCCAAATACAATCAATTGCTGAATAACCAAAACATGAGCAAGTAGTACCCCTCAAAATATCTCATTACTGGAAATATGTATGTATATAGCCAGCCAAAAAATTCTAAAAATGATAAATGATATTCTGCAGTACGTAGCACAAGCGTCAATATATTTCAAACTAATCTAAAATAAACATTTATTTACGATCTCTTTTTACTAGGCTAAATCCGGAGCGCTAAGCCATTCTAGATCTGCTTCACTTGCACAATGCAGACCGAGCAACCCTAAGGGGTAAATACCCAATGGGCACTCAATGATTATTTGAGCCATAGTCTGATACTCCGCTCCACTGTTGCATGACTGTTCTTCTGTAATTTCCCATTTGTATTTCTCAGAGTTACTGGAACTGTAATAATTATCGAATGGCTTTTAGTGGAGGGAGATCAGCAATTAACTGATAGTTCTCCTCACCTGAAATGAGTGCAATTTTTTTCTATGCAGGTGTACCAACGGCTTAACGTGACTTCCAAAACATGGGAGCGGCCTAACGATCTTTTTGTCCGCGAGCCGGGAATTGAACTCGGTCCCGCTGGGTGATTGACCCAGAGCTCTACCACTGAGCTACGGCCGCTGTATGCTGGAACTGTAAATTCATACAAATCTTAATTATTTACAAGAGGTTAAAACTCTGCAATCTTTCTATAACACTACTGAGTGAGAAAAAAATTATATTTATGATTACTTTAAAAATAAAATAAAAAATACAAAAATATCAAATGTCAAAAAACAAGATTTTAAACTAATGTAATAGCCACAATATAAAATCAAGAAAGCTTATGGGACTTTTTACTGAATACAATATTTAGAGATAACTCAAAGTGTTACTATTTATACCTGTCTTAAGCTTTTATATTTGTTAAATATATTTGGCACGAATTGCATTTTCATTGCATTTTAACCCCAAAATGAACACGAGGTCAGCCAGCAATGTTGATAACATTGATTAATGCTGTAGCCGGGAGACTTGATGCACTTGAACTCGATACTCGGTTGCCAAGAAGTGTCGACCTCCAACGGCCCTGCTAAAGCGCGATAATATACTGCACACATTCATTTCAAACCCGATGCACTCCTTCGGAATGTAATGGTATAATGTTTATAAAAACTTAAAACATAACTGAACAAGGCTGCAAGTTTTCCATTTACTCTATTGAGTGAGTAAAATCGAAAATTCGAAATAATATTTTCAATGTTTTTTAACGCAACGTACATTTTCTAATAAGAAGGTGATAAAAATAATTAAAATGAAGTTAAAATAATTCAATGCACTTTTTTGTAAAACTTTTTTAAAATCCATACATGTTTTAAATCTTACTTTATGATAGAATTAATAACTTAAATAATCAGTGACATTTTAAATGCCAAAGTCAAAGGTTATCATTTTATTTTTGCGAAATAATATGACCCCCCCCCCTCCTCTTAAAACTTTATGATACAGCCATCTGAATTTACAAATGAAAAACTTAGTCTCTCTATTATGCTATGTTAAAAAAATTGCCTTTTGAATAAAAATCCAATCTCGTGCCGTAGTACAAGGCACCCCAAAGAGAATCACTCTTATAGGTGATTTCTACAATATTTCTACAATATAGAGTGAGAAAAGTTGTAAATATAGTTAGGTAAGACAATTAATTAGATAAGATTGAATAACTTAAATAATGATTAACCTGTAGTTTATGGTACATCGCGATTCCCATATATCTCATTTCTATATTAAGCATAGTGTGTACAAGTATAAACGCTCAATAAACTGTATAAACTGATAATGTCCAGTAAGGAATACATTATACAGCTGTTGATGACAAGGAGGATGTGTCGATGTGTCAACAATCCAAGGTGATACCGACAGCTGCACTGTCATCTGAAACCTCAGATGTCAAACATGTCAACAGAGCTAAAGGGCATGAACCGCCAATAAGTGTCATGGTCTATAACAACTTGTATACAACTAAACATTTGTACAGATTGTCACTAAGCTGTCCGGACACAAACATGTAGTATTTAGCCGTGGTTTAAGAAAAACTTATTTTGCTATGTTAGCATTCTTAGTTTTCTATCCGTCAGGCTCCATGTATTAAAAACTTTAGCTATCATATCTCTATAATCGTTTGAACTTTGATACACAACTTATTGTGTTTAAATATAAAATGTTAGCATTTAATGTTTTCAACATCGTTTCAAAATAACTTTAATTCTAAATTTATCAAAGTTATAACTTGAAGGCAATATAAAAAATTGTTTGCATGTTTAAAATACATGTTATAATCACTTGTTAACTTGTTATGTTATAATCACTTCGTAAGACCCCGATTGTTACTAAGGCTTACTAAGGTGAATATTAATGAAGAGGGAGTGTCATTGAGTGTAATAACTTTTGTAGATTTGTTAAGACCAACTGAAACTTTATAGAGGGTCAATTACTAAAAGCCCGAAAATAAAGTGCAACAGGGTCCATTATCGAGTTTTGAAAGGTACCGTTCAAAAGGCCTTATTTAAAAAGCTACTTACTTTTTTGGAGTCGAACCGGCATTCTTCAATCAATCTTAATCAAAATATATTTTATTTCCAAAAAATAAGACACTACAATGTAGTACAATTATAATACATGGAAATGTACCCACATGGGCCAATGCCTGTGTGTGGGTACGAGTCGTTGTGCATTTTAACATTTTTTTAAGAGGAAAACATGAGTATTTTATATTATAAACTTAGTGTGTGGAGTATTTAGGTAGATTTATATGATGAAAACCTAACTGTGGAAAAGAAATAGAATTTATAGATTGAGGGAGGGATGGGTGACAAACCAAGGCAGGATGATAAGATAAAGAAAATAGTCGGGTCATAGTCTAGCAACTCTGTAAGAAGTTATGACATACTCAGCACCTTTCCTTCCAATTTCAGACAACCACATATTTAAACATTATTTGTATTTACTTATTGAACCTTGAAAAACCCTAATGTGTGAAGGAATATTCATGTACAAAATATGAGCTATGTAGTATGAATTTTTAATAGAAAATGTTTTGTAAAGATTAATTGCTTGAATACCAATAGTTCTTGAATGACGAGTAAACTGACTGTGAGTGGAAATGCTGAAAATGGAATTTGAATGTTTGTGTACAAAAATTAAAAGAGTTTTTTTTTTACATATAACTGTCTGATGTTTAAAACGTTAAAAATATTGAATAGTTCCGCGGTAAATATTGCATAGTTGCTTGCCTTCCTTGGCAAAGCAGCTTTAAGGATTGCCTTTTGAATTACATGCATAGGTTCTAGAGCCCTTCACCCCAAGCTATAATTCCCGCTAAAAATAATGACTGACTGTACGCAAAGTAGGCTTGTTTTAATTAAGATAAATTCAAAATCTCCCCAAGTTTTCTCAAAGCAAAAGTTAATTTATTAACTTTACTTTTTAAGTATTCTACATGAGCAGTCCATTTCAAGAATATGTCAAAAATAACACCTAAATATTTATATGTTTCAAAACTTTCTATTTTATCACAATCACAGACATTATTCATATGGTTTTTACATGAATGAATTATGATGTGGTTGAATTGCATATCTGATCTTGATGATAAAGAGATTGGCATAAATTTTGTTTCGGAAATATTTAATGAAAGTGTATTTTGATCAAACCATTGTTTTACTTCAGACAACTCCCTTGTGGCTTTATTTTGGACTTCTTGGTAGTTTCTACCCTCAAATACAATAGCTGCATCATCAGCAAAGAGAAATATTTCTCCTGATATATCGTATACATTTAGTTATGATGTTAATATAAACTAAGAAAAGAACATTCTCCATTGTACTTCCTTGGATAACCCCGTGGTTTATATTATTTTCAGCGCTATTGACCCCACAAATTGTAACTAGGCCTACTTGTTTTCTTTTGGACAAAAAGCTCTGGAAACAGGAAAGAGAAATCCCTCTACAACCAATCAATTCCAACTTTTTTATTAACTTATTTCTGTCGACTGAATCAAACGCTTTGGCGAGATCTAAGAATTTAAACAGGGTTGTTATTAATGGAAGAGTTTAAAGATTTATTTATGAAAAATAAGGCATTCGTGATAGCTTTATCTTGTCTAAATCCAAATTGAGAGTCAATTAAAATAAAATTGAAAACTGAGGCACTTAAAAGTGGGTTAAGGATCAATAATTTACTTTTTTTATCAAATAAAAGCAAACTAACAAGTTTTTCTACAATAAGTAATTAAACATCCAATGGTATATTCAATGGCATAACTTTTGTATTCATTCTGTTTTCAACTACCTAACAAAGAATGAAGTAATCAGTGTGCAAAACCACTACCGGACATTATATGTGTATTCATTTTTTAAAACGTAATAAAGTGTAGTTATAATATGGATCGTTTTTATACATACATCACACATTGTTAGTCGATCATGGAGTTCTTGGTAATTTCAAATGCAACATACTAATTTGAATAGGGTCATGCTAAAAGGGGATCAGTCAAATTTTTTTCAAAATCGAGTTAACAATGGTTTTAGGGTTTTAGAGGTACGTTTTAAACATTTATGCTAAAAGGAGACATGTCAGATGCTCGGTTACCACAGTAACTGCAGTATATTGTTGAAGTATTCATGCTAGAAGGAGTTGAGTCACTGACTGATCCCGTTTTAGCATATATCTCCCTCGTGCTGAATGCAGACCATACCAGCCAGCTGTCTGTTCCAGCTGCGGGCTTGCTAGCTTTCAAGCTTTGTTTAGCCTAACTTAAAAAGTGATCTAAGGGTTATAGTGGTGCTTTTAGTTACTTTAAATTTCAAATTTACTTTATATTAAGATTTTATGCAAAAAAAAATTTTTAAAGTTGGTTGACTCATCTCCTTTTAGCATACTTAGAAAAAAAAAATGGACAAATTTGTATTAAAATAATTTAATTGGCTAAAAACACAAAAGAAACAATATTTTAAATTACACTTTAATGGTTTAGATTTAATTATTGCTATATAGGCTACTAGCTGTGTACCCGTTCTTCGCACGGGGTGTGTGTACAGTTTATTAAACGAATGATATTAGTGATTTCACAAATTCAATATATAACCTTCAGTTGGTTCATACTAACGTATCTAAATATCAAGTTTTATGCTTAATAGCTACCAGGTACATTTGTCAAAATCTTGTTAAATCCATTTCTCATTTAGTCTAGAAGTTATTTCTAATGATTTTGTTGCAGTTTGATAAAACATTTATATTTGTATGGTGATTTACTTTATAGTTCTATGAGTATAAACTCATAGACGATCTAAGAAAACTCAGACTTGTAAAAAAATATTATAGATTCTTATGAAATCTAATATTGAATCCTTGATTGGGTGTGACGATAGCTATATGCCAAATCCAATGTATTCCACCCCTGCACCTTGTTCTACCCATGAAAGATATGTACAGACATGTACAATATTAAATCTAAATTAAAAATTAGTTAAAAGTTTAATTCCCAAACCAAGTAAAACAACGCAACATCTGTCAGTAACGTATAGGCACCGCACCGCAGTGTAGATATTAGGTGTACTTAATTCAATTTTTTTGTCTTTAGTAGACTTTACCTTTTTACCTAAAACCTCATGTGTTGCCAATGTATACAAAACCGAATAAATTGTGACATCCCATGTTAAAAAGTTATGTCGAAAAACGGAGAAAAATTAAGCATTGATGGTGGGATTACTTTTCCTTATTGCCACGGGAAGCGCTCTTTTTACCTTCTAAATGTCAAAATAAGTATATTTGTTTGTTTACACAAAATAAAAAACAATAACAAACTTCTGCAAATATGTTCTTAAACCATCTGATTCCATTCAACCAATCAGCATGATCCTTGAATGAAAATTACTGTGGTACTATGAGTGTTTTTTGAGCGACTTTCTCACTTCTTCATAAGAACCCTTCTCATTAAGTTCTTACACATTAATACTGCCCCATCTATACCCGAACTACTTGAAAGATTGAGCAATTTATAAACCTCATTGGTATTAACTACATATTGTGTTTGATGAAATAAACCTCTTTTTGTCAGAACGTGCAATGAAAGCTAAATTGGGAACTAAAATTAGTTTGTAATGATAATAAGAAACATTTTGAGATTTAAGGGTCAAAACTCGTTTTGTAATAATTTCCATAAATTATTTTAATATTCATATTTAGAACCAAGAATTAGTTGACTTTATTCACTGTATTTAGGCCAGTGAAAAGTTAAAGGGTTAGATATGAAAGAGTCTGTATTTAAAATTTTAAGTGTTGCCATCTGTGGTGAAAATGACAAACTGTCTAATCCAGCTGATTAAACAGCATAGATAAAAAGGTAGAATTAAATATTCCCATAAGATTAACATTGAATATTTCTTTTACTATAAGGCAGAGCCTTTTTGACGAACGATGCTTTAGAGCAGCTAAATAGTTCTAATTGCAACATTTAACAATAATAAAAATTTTCATATCATTTACTAAAGCCCTTGTCGTGTGAAAAGAGATTAAAGATTGGTATTTTAGCACAACTTGGCTACTTTGACATACTATGGGGCAAAGCCCTAAGGTCGCTAAGTCAATTAAAGTTGTAATGAACCTTCACACCACTCTAGTCTATGACATGAAAAAAATTTAGACCCTTAGGTAAAGTCGTTATCCAGTGAAAAGAGGACAAAATAGGACCCATGAGCGTTACAGACAGAGTGACAGAGAGAGAGACAGACAGACAGAGGGAAAGAAATTTAGATGACACCGATTTTGGATTCTGTGATGCATAAAAAGTAAAAATAACCAAAAATTTCAAAATTCTAAGCAACGTACAGACAAAACTCTAATTTTATTAATATAGATACTAAAATATTGATTTTGAGTCTTTGAGCGGCACAATGGGTGTTTACGACTTAGTCATAATCTTCATTTACTTCTTGAGCTGTGGGCCACGCATAAATTTCGACATAAAAAACTGCAACCATACATACCAACAGACTATGAAGAGTTTTATGCAGATATTTATGCGTGGCCCACAGCTCAAGAAGTAAATGAAGATGATGACTAAGTCGTAAACACCCATTGTGCCGCTCAAAGACTCAAAATCAATATTTTAGTATAACCTATATAGCAATAATTAATCCTAAACCACTAAAATGTAATTTTAAATATTGTTTCTTTTGTGTTTTTAGCCAATTAAATGATTTTAATACAAATTTGACCAGTTTTTTATCAAAGTATGCTAAAAGGGGATGAGTCAACCAACTTAAAAAAATTTTTTTGAATAAAATCCTAATAAATCCTTCAATTCAACTTTGTAGCATGATAAGTGATATAACAAGGTAAACATATAAAAAAAACCACATGTGTTTGCATCAAATTAACTATACAGGAATGTGTTTTTTAATTTTCTCAAAACTACATCTAGTTGACGAATCCCCTTTTAGCATGAGCCGATTCTTATAAAGTTGTGTAATTAACATCTTTTGTCTGCAGTGACTCTTTAAATGTTACATTATATTTATTTACTATAATGAACTTCATCATAATAAAAATATTATTGATATTACACATTTAGTTATAGCCTTCTAGAAATGCTTGTGAGCGTTTATGGAAATATTTTTATACCATCATTAAATTTGTGATTTCGTTATAAATAAATTTCCCATTTTTAAAAACTATTTTTTAACTCTACCAACAGTGTCAGAGTGGCTTCAATAGCAACGAGGAGAAACACATTTATGATGGAATGAGATGAACAAAATATTGTCTTTACAGCTTTGAATTTAAGTTTAATTATAGGCTATACCCAATTAAATCCAACAAATGGCGGAGTAAAGGTAGAGGTTCTGAGAAGATCTGCGTTTGGTTCAGGGAGTTAATCCTAATAGAATTATTGGACCTCTCTGTATTTATCTGTTACGTTATTAGACTATTTTTATTTTGATATTATCAACTACCTCTTTAAGAACAAAAAACTTGTTTGTTCTTACTAGCCTTGTTTGTTTGTTACTAGCCTTACAAAGTATAAAGAAAAACACTGTAAAAATACTAGAAAAGACGCGTAGAATCATCACTAGTTTGAGCGTTGAAGACGTTTAAGTATAATTTTAGATTGCAAACAGCACATAGCCTATGGTCGATGATAAAAATATGTTTACTTTATATAACACTAATACGAAAACTCGACAGCACTTTTGTCAAACGTAAGAATAAAAAAAAATTTACAAACATGTAAAAACATGTATTTTTTTAAATATGGCAATACAACACTAAAAAGAAAACAACCCTTTGTGAAAGTTATTTTAATGATAATATTGGTCAGTAAGTGCTGTTAGGCCCAGGAGATTAACAGAGAGTTGAGTTCATTTATTGGAAACGTACCTTAGGGAAATCTGTATTGATTCCAGACCTAAATCTCTAGAGGGGCTGTTAACATTGTTGGCCAATACTGTGTATACACTATGTAAATAACACATTCATTGAATTTAAACTTTTGAATATTATTTTAGCTCAAACCTTAATTTATGCATTAATGTAATGACGTAAATTACATTAGGTTATATATTTCAGTATTCTTAGTTTGATTGCACAAAAAATTAAAACATTGAAACATTTAGTAATGTCTATAAAATATTGAGCATTTGTGTAAATTTGTTGAGCATTTGTTTAATTAAGTAACTGCTAAAGCAAATAAGATTTCATAACATTTAGAAAACTTTATTTTCTAATTCTAGAAACAATTAATTTTAACAATAATGTACAAAAGAGTAATGAGTAAAAAAATATTAAAAGGCCTCAATATTTTTAAAACTTTTTTATTGTTATTTATATATAAGCAAAACATTACAATATTTTCTCTGTGTTTTTTATTTCTACTCATTAACTATTTTATTTGCCTCCGACGTCACTAATATACCGTACCAAAAATATATTTCTTAGATTATCTGATAGAAATATAGTGAAAAATCTCTTCTGAAAAGGTTGTTAAAATGTGTGGGTAATTGAGGAGCAAGTTAGATTAACAGGCGTCCGGTTTTAATCTGGTGTTAAAAAAACATAAGAGGGAACTGACAGATGGCTTTACAGATCACTTTTATGGCTTTTATCATTTGCCCCAGACTTTCATGTTCGGTAAACCTGGATTTAGTTTTCAATGAATCCTTTCAAAATCATTTTCATCACCCAGTGTGCAATTTGGGATAATAGAGCTGTACAAGTATACTCATATACTACCATGTATCTATTATCGTCCCTTAACTGTATATCAAAATTGTTTTAATGGTTTTCATACTCCTATCACATTGTTTGAGCCCTAATGGCATAGAATAAGATGAGATACAATTGTATTAATGATAAATGAATTTAATATAATTATTGTTTTATAAAGTAATTTGAAATTATTTTGTTAAAAAATACATAAAATTTACTCTAGATATTTCTGAGTTAAAAACTAAAGATATTTCAGAAGTATATAACATATGTTCCATGATATTTCACGTATAAACTTGTTTTAAGGTATAGCCTATGTTGAATCGATATCTCTTTGACTTCTGTTTAAACTGTAACGTTTTTGACTGCCTTTCTATAAATAGTAGCTTTCTAAAATCCTACTAAACGTTTACCGAAAAAATGTTTATTTTTAAAGTTCAGCACTACAACAAATGTACGAGATAAATGATCCATCCTCGTAAATGATCCATCTACTAAATATCGAAGCTAAATGTTCCAGATGTGTATAAGTGAGCCATTAACGCATTAACGCATTAACTGTATTCATTAGGTAAAAACTTTGCGTGGCTATACTGAATTCAACCAATTACAGGTCATGTTAAAGTATCACCGTGGAGGGGTATAACAATCAACTTATTACAGCTCATGTGGAATGTTGTATATGGGGGCGGCCATCAACCCATCGTGGTTTGTTCTGTTAGGTAGGTAGGTATAAGTCATGCATGTGACATCCAGCCCACTACATACGAGTAGTTCACTGCCTGCTAGGCATCAGTTGTGTGAAATTCGGCCATCAACCCGTTCGCAGATGGCACCACATGTCTGCGACATTATCCCCTCCACCCTGTAACAAGTGACGCCTCTCCAACTAACTGCTTCCACTTTCCATTATTAAAGTTGGTTATTACTGCGTCATTTTATATAATAGCTCATGTCAAGTTTTGGAACTTGGTCTATCTTTTAAAAATATTCGTTCTTTTATGTTTGCAGCTTTAATAATCAACAGTGTATGATTTCTGTTTGAAAATATAATTACTATTATTAAATATTGATTATCTAGTAAAAATACTTTAAAAATAAAATTATTTTAGATAATAAGTAGTGAAACAGTTGGCCTTTTACCTTGAGTGTTATTTCTTTTTTTACCTTCTTTTTTAAGTTTTATCGAATCGTAAATTAAATTTTCTGACATTCCGTTTGTTTCTACAATTGATCTGTACTCATAGTTTGCTTGCAAGTAAATGCAATCAATTTCATCAGGGTATTGTAGGAAAATTTTAAAATTTTAACCACCTGTAAACTCAAAACTAAAAACTAACTAACTTTAAACCAAACTTTTTGCACTTAAAAAGGCATAAATTTAAAGGGGTTTCAATGATTCTCATTCTAACTTTTATAACCGAAACCTTTTTGTTAAAAAGATGTCCATACCAAACCTCTTTATTGTAAAAGCTTTCGGTAAAAATTCCAATAATCTAAAGATGTACCTGGAAATGACAATTTAAATCTTAATCTCTCTACTCTGCTAAGTTAAAAAAGAATGGCCTTTTGAATAAAAATCCAATCTCGTGCTGTAGTACAAGCCACCCCAAAGAGAATCACTCCCCGAGTTGGGTTGAAGTACATCACAGGGACCACAGACCATTGAATTTCTTTTCGATTTCTGGGGTGATAAGCTATTTAAGGATCACTCAAAGTATGTGATGATTGACTAACTTTGTGGATTTCTGGACATTACAGCAAGGGTGATAAATCAAGAGTTTTGTTTAAGAAAATAATTTGATATTTAAATAACCAACGGGGCTTTCAATTCAGACAGAGGGAGTTAAATGCCAGATTTGTGGGCTATGAAGAGATTATATAATAAACACAAACCATGCGAAAACAAATTATAGAAAAATAAGGTTATTTGGTGTTTTTAAAACATTAAATAAAATATTCTATTATGTTTGCAAAATGTGACTAATGATGAAGCTATAAACAATTAGTCGTTGTATTCTAAATTTTCAATTAAATTACAAAAACAAAGTCTCATTTGTGCTACGCCAAAGTCCCCTTGACATTCATATAAACATTTTGAATATCCTTTTAAAACATGCTCAGAGACAACAAAAACTTTATTGAAGTTTTCCTTCGAAATATTTACCAATATCTCAGGTATATTGGTATACAGGGTGAATCCCATAAGGTGTCCTAAATGGATTACAGACAAACGCTATGCCCTACAACCTTCAAACAAAGTTACTTCCCACTAAATTGACCCCAAGGAATAATTTAAAAATATTTTTAACGTTGTATAAATACAGGGTGTACAAAAAACTGGGGGTCACAGGTTCGAATCTTGGAAATTCCAAATACAAACATATGTCCTATTATACATCATTAGAAAGGGCGATTTAATAGAAACATTTTGGTGAAAACAGAATTTAGTTATCTTTATTCATTTCAAAATGGCGTTCATTTTTGTAGCCAAATTCAAAATTTACGGAATACCCTGTAATTCATTTATTATTAAACATAAACGACTTCTGATTCAAAATACTCATTTGAGAGAAGCTAAGCTTTACAATGATATGCCACAAGACCATATTTATTTAAAAACTAAAATTTCCAAAATTTAATATTTTTGAAAATGTTTGCATAACCAAATCTCAAAAATTTCAAATGCTAACCCATGTCATTTTGTATGTCATTTTAAAGCTTTCGTTGAACTGAGCAACTATGTAATTTACACTAATGCCGTATCTCTTTTGGTTTTGTAGTAATAACGGAAAAACGTTATTTCCCCGTATAACTTGCATGTTACTTTAATGGTATGGCAACAATGGAAGAAGGACTGCCATACTGATCCTGTCCTGATTAAATGCTAATCATATGGGAAAATGACCTTTTTACGCTGTTACTACAAAACCAAAAGAGATACGGCATTAGTGTAAAATACAAAGTTGCTCAGTTCAACGAGAGCTTCAAGATGATGTACAAAATGACATGGGTTAGCATTTGAAATATTTTAGTTTTGCTTATGTAAATATTTTCAAAAATATAAAATTTTGGAAATTTTAACTTTTAAATAAATGTGATCTTGTGGCATATCATTATAAAGCTTAGCTTATTTCAAATAAGTATTGTGAATCAGAAGTCATTTATGACTAATAATAAAAGAATTACAGGGTATTCCGTAAATTTTGATTTTGGCTACAAAAATGGACGCCATTTTGAAACGAATAAAGATAACTAAATTCTGTTTTCACCAAAATGTTTCTATTAAATAGACCTTTCTAATGATGTATAATATGACGTAAGTTTATATTTGAAATTTCCAGGATTTAAACCTGTGACCCCCAGTTTTTTGTACACCCTGTATTTATACAACGTTAAAAATATTTTTAAATTATTCCTTGGGGTCAATTTAGTGGGTAATAATTTTGTTTGAAGGATGTAGGGCAAAGTGTTTGTCTGTAATCCATTTAGGACACCTTACGAGATTCACCCTGTATAACCAATATACTGTACCTCTAAACATACTCTTTCAAGGGCAATATCAATAACAAAGTGTAATTAGGGTGGACATTGCTCTTATCTTAGTACTCTTTGGTCTTACAATTTTGTCCCGAATGCTGTTTTACATTTAAAATTATAAGTAAAAATTATACATTTAATATTTTATATATATATATATATAGGCCTACATTACATCTCCATATTCACATCCATATTATAAGTCCGCATCTTACCAATCATCATATCACTCAAGGTAGGTGGCCTATACAACGTTGTAAATATAGGCTAAAATATATAAACCGACAAATGTTATTAAACACTGACAAATGATTTTGAATAATATTAAATATATTATATTATTAGTTAACGTATTCTTGTAACCTATAAGAAATGTGATTATAGAAATTTATAGAAATGTGACAATTCGATTCATACAATATTTTCTCATAGCTTTAGAATTCTCTATTGCTAAAAGCTTTATTTCAATCCGTTGTTGGATTTAGGCCTGGTCGCAACTGTTGTGACCAGGTTTTGTCTCTGACTTCTTTCATTGAGAATGGGTTTGAGCGAAGACTGAAAACCTGTGTGACTTTTTTAGATCTGACTGCAGCATACGACACTGTGTGGAGAAAAGGCCTTCTAGTTAAATTTTACGACCTTATTCCTTGCCCTTTCTTGTTGCGTCTCCTCAACTCAATGCTCTACAATAGGATGATAAAAGTATGTCTGGAACGCAGAGAAAGTACGTTTAGGCAACTAAAGGATGGCCTGCCACAAGGGTCAGTGCTCACCCCCACTGCTCTTTAATGTGTATACTGCCGACATTCCTGTAACTCAGTCCTTAAAGTTTATATATGCAGACGATATTGCATTGGCATATCAACACCAGCATTTTCGACAAGCTGAGGAAACACTAACAAATGACCTCACGACCCTCGGTGAATATTTTGAAGCCTTGAAGCTAAATCCAAACCCAACAAAAACTGAGGTTGCTTGCTTCCACTTGAATAATAGACTGGCCAACCGAAAACTTAAAATCGTATTCAATGGTGTTGAGCTGAATCATGATGACCACCCACAGTATCTGGGAGTCACTTTAGATTGGTCTCTCACGTTTAAAAGCCACTTACAAAAAACGGCAGCTAAGGTGAGAACCAGGACTAACATTGTCCATCACCTTGCTGGCTCCACATGGGGAGCTAACGCACAAGTTCTGCCAACAACTGCTCTGTCATTGGTATATTCAACTGCTGAGTACTGTGCTCCCGTGTGGTTAAATAGTGTGCACGTTAGAGAGATCGACGTCCAGCTAAACATTACCATGAGAGCCATTAGTGGTACACTCATGGCAACCCCTGTACCCTGGCTCCCGGTGCTGTGTAATATCGCTCCTCCAGAAATAAGACAAAGGGATGCACTCATTAGGGAATACACAAAGATCTTATCTGCTCCACAGCTGCCCATCCATGATTACCTACCCCAGAATGCGGGCCGATTGAAGTCCCGAAAACCACCTCTACGAACAGCCTCTAAGTTGAAGTGTCTAAGTTGACACGAACCTCACCATCCATAAAAACTGGACTTCCTCCTGGGACGCTTTTCAAGGTCGGAACCACTTCTTGATAGCTGACCCAACCGTAGCGGTAGGTGGCATGAATCTTCCTCGGAAGCAGTGGACTATACTCAATCGTTTCTGTACTGGATGGAAGTACTGAAGTAAGTACTGAAGTGGGAAGATTTATTGGAAGTACAAATGGGGAATGACACAAGACCAGCCATGCGACTGCGGAGCAGAGTATCAAACTATGGAACACATAGTTGAAGAGTGCCCACTGAGTGCCATTCCCGAAGGATTGACCGGTCTGCATAGCTCAAGTGAAGCTGGGCTGCAATGGCTTAGCGCCCTGGATTTAGCTCTATAAAGAGAGATCTAATTTTTATTTTAGTGTTTATATTTTTACTTATACTGACTCAGGTGCTCTGCACCGCAGAATTTATTTTATTATTCATAAACCATGGTGGCTGGCTAAATGAGCCATACCATATATAATCCGTTGTTTAAACTGTTGAGAATTTTCATATCAAAGTAAAATATTCAAGTCCAGATGTTATCCATCAACGCTTTGTGTTCGTTGATTTCATGTTTGCATCAGTAATTATATTCAGATTCATCAGGACCGAGCCAGCTGTTGCCGGGGTGTAAGCTGCTCTCTCCTGAATGCATAACATATCGACCGCAAAGCGGCTGTGGTGAATACTAGTTTACACAATAACCGTAGGGCAGTTTACATCAAACAGAATATAATCGCCTAAACATTCGTATAAAGAAGATTTTTTTCTTCTTCAAAATAAAAATTTAACATGGAACCAGTATGAAATAGTAGCCTATTACTGAAAATAGGATGTCTGAGGAGAGCACAGTGAATCTATTTTGTGAAGTCTAAGTTTTGAACACAAAACTTCACGTACCAGGCGACGCCGGAAGTAATTGTACGGGAATATTAGGAATAAGTGCCGGAAACTCAATTTTGGTACAAATGATGATCGATGCTAATCACCAAAACGTAAAACTAGCCTTTGTCTATTTTTGTTTACGTTACACAGTAAAAACAGCTAATTTAAAAGGACAAAAATAAATGGCGAGAAGAAACACTAGCGTCCGTAGTGGGCTAATCAAGAGTTGATTGAGAGTAAGGGAAGCCAAATTTTGAGAGAGGAAAAATCAGCTGATCGATTTTCTCATGCTCTAAATCAAAGCTTGGGAAACAGTTATTTTTCATCACTCACTTATTTTTCATCACTTATACGAGAGTGACAACTTTCCGTACAGCTGAGACCTTGGAAAGTAGTAATTTCCCAAACTGTCACCGTCAGCTGATTTTACTGACCTGTACGGAAAGTAATGTTTGTAAACATTACATTCCGTCTAAGGTAAACAAACTTTTCCGTACAGCAACAATCAGCTGGGTTTAAAACAAATTAAATTTTTAATTCCAGCTTTGTTTACTTTGTCCAATGGCGAAGAATTTACAAAAATAGTCCTCCTTTAAAACTACTACATTTATTAAGAATTGCGTCGTGATGAAAAGTATCGTTCACAACTCTTCCGGAAAGCCCATTTCCAGGCTCGATAGTGTTTTCCACGCTCGGCTTCGCGCGATCTCGCCCAGGAATGGGTCACTTTCCGGACTAGTGGTGAAATATACTATTCTTGGATTATTGCTGCAATGGAAAATAACTACATTGGATTTTAATATTATACTAGCTTTTACTTTCGGGTTCGCTCGCACTGTAGCTTTTAAAGAATTAGCAGAGATCATTACATTAGAAATCCACTGAAGAAATCCGTAGAAAGAAACAGTAGAAATCCAGCATTGGAAATGTTCATTGAATTTGTTTCTTAGCAACCAATAAATAGATAAAATCAATATTCAGCATTTTTATAAAACATTTTTTTATCTTTCGTAAAAAATTATTATTTTAAAATAAAAAGTATTTTAAGTTACTTTTGATACCTCCAAGAATATGTGTACAAACCTTAATGATAATTGGTTGAATATTTCTCGCGTGAATGTCTTACAAACAACAGGACATTCACCTTTATAATACTGTATATTAAAATAAAATATATAAAAAAATAAGTTAAAAAACATAAAAATGTTTGATCTCAGCTTCAGTATCTTTAGATGACTACTATAAACTAGATATTTTTCATAAAACATATCAGACTCCAAGTGCACAGGTGGTGTCGAATTAAAGGGAATGGATGCTCTTCATTATATTTTATTACCTGACCAATTATAATGCAGAATAATTCAATACAGTTGTATTATTATTATTAGATTGCACAATATACAAGTTTTGGTATAAGTTTATAATTTTATTTTCTAGATACGTAAAGGCTAATGTAACGGAGATTTTAAAATGCAGTATTTTGTTCTAATTTCATGTATTATTTGGCAATACAATAGTTTATTACGCTGTAAATTATTCGAAGCTTGAAGTAAATAGTTTAATATTTCTAAGAATATAATTCTTATGAACTTCTTCACAGACCTATCCAAACATAAGTTAAATTCTACGCATTTAAACTTATATATTGTTAGAATTAAGTTTAAGGTGACTCAGAAACATCCATCCTAACTTAGTTACATTATAAAAGATAACAATTTAAGATCCATCATCAATAGTAACAACATTTGTATACTTATAAACATTTAGTAAATTCATGTCTGAACAAATAATATGGGACAAGAAAACAAGTTTGTAAAACATATATTTCAAAGAATTTGATATGCGGTACTTCAATAAAATTTGGATTAAATAAATCATTATGTGTTCCAAACTTTTATTTTAAAGCTGATGGCAACTGTCAAGAATATGAAAAAGAGTGTCAGGAAACTATCACAACTATTTACCTTGCTTTATTTGTTAACCCTCATTGTGAAATGAACTTGTGCAATATGTGACGGTTATTGTGCTGTAGAATACATTATCGAAAATTTAATTTAGAAGAATAGTTGTAATACAATTACTAATGTGAATGAATGATGGATTGGTATGTTGGGTTTAGAAGATAAATTTACATAATTCCTATTGAGTTTGGGACAGCCAAAGTAGCTCTCTCATGAGGTAGGGGTTGACAGGTAATATGTCTCACTCCAAAAGCGTCACATACAAACACTGATGATACCTAATATATCGTACTATGTAGATTGATAAATGGTGTGTGAATAAGACATTGTTTATTAGAAATTCCAATAGAGGAGATTAAGATAAATAATTTGTACTATATACTGGTGAAAGTTTTATTAGGGTCCCAAAAATTTAAAAAGCTTAAGGTAACAGTTATTTTTCTTAATAAACTATAACTTTGCAAACGGCACAATAACATTGCAAAAGGTTGTGATTTGGAAGTTTGTTTCGAGTGAGACGAATCACCCAGCAGATGATTACAGGTGAAAGAGCTACTTCGGTTGCGACAAACTCAATAAGCGTGTCAATTTCCTTTTGAGCGCACCATCTGTCAACCCACATCGTGCACCGAATGGAGCAGTGTGTGAAGATTGTTGTGTGGTAAAATCTATTAACTGACAAATTGTCGCACGTGCTAAAGCTATTCTGTTAGTGAAAGTTTAATACAATTTACTTGTAAAATAATTTTGTTAAAACACTTGTTCCCAACCTAATTTTTATCTATTTTTACACCCACCAAATCATTTAACGTTTGAAAATAAGTTTTAAAATATTTCTTTTCGTCGTGGAACGAATGAGGAAAAAAAGGCCCGGAAACCGTAGTAATCCAATATTATTAATAATAATAATAATTAGTAATAAATATTAATTTTTTAAATTTAGTTGAATGAGTGAGTATCCTACTTCCTACTAATTGTACCTCTAAACATACTCTTTCAAGGGCAATATCAAAAACAAAGTGTAATTAGGGTGGACATTGCTCTTATCTTAGTACTCTTTGGTCTTACAATTTTGTCCCGAATGCTGTTTTACATTTTACATTTAAAATTATAAGTAAAAATTATACATTTAATATTATATATATATATATATATATATATATATATATATATATATATATATATATATATACATTACATCTCCATATTCACATCCATATTATAAGTCCGCATCTTACCAATCATCATATCACTCAAGGTAGGTGGCCTATACAACGTTGTAAATATAGGCTAAAATATATAAACCGACAAATGTTATTAAACACTGACAAATGATTTTGAATAATATTAAATATATTATATTATTAGTTAACGTATTCTTGTAACCTATAAGAAATGTGATTATAGAAATTTATAGAAATGTGACAATACGATTCATACAATATTTTCTCATAGCTTTAGAATTCTCTATTGCTAAAAGCTTTATTTCAATCCGTTGTTGGATTTAGGCCTGGTCGCAACTGTTGTGACCAGGTTTTGTCTCTGACTTCTTTCATTGAGAATGGGTTTGAGCGAAGACTGAAAACCTGTGTGGCTTTTTTAGATCTGACTGCAGCATACGACACCGTGTGGAGAAAAGGCATTCTAGTTAAATTTTACGACCTTATTCCTTGCCCTTTCTTGTTGCGTCTCCTCAACTCAATGCTCTACAATAGGATGATAAAAGTATGTCTGGAACGCAGAGAAAGTACGTTTAGGCAACTAAAGGATGGCCTGCCACAAGGGTCAGTGCTCACCCCCACTGCTCTTTAATGTGTATACTGCCGACATTCCTGTAACTCAGTCCTTAAAGTTTATATATGCAGACGATATTGCATTGGCATATCAACACCAGCATTTTCGACAAGCTGAGGAAACACTAACAAATGACCTCACGACCCTCGGTGAATATTTTGAAGCCTGGAAGCTAAATCCAAACCCAACAAAAACTGAGGTTGCTTGCTTCCACTTGAATAATAGACTGGCCAACCGAAAACTTAAAATCGTATTCAATGGTGTTGAGCTGAATCATGATGACCACCCACAGTATCTGGGAGTCACTTTAGATTGGTCTCTCACGTTTAAAAGCCACTTACAAAAAACGGCAGCTAAGGTGAGAACCAGGACTAACATTGTCCATCACCTTGCTGGCTCCACATGGGGAGCTAACGCACAAGTTCTGCCAACAACTGCTCTGTCATTGGTATATTCAACTGCTGAGTACTGTGCTCCCGTGTGGTTAAATAGTGTGCACGTTAGAGAGATCGACATCCAGCTAAACATTACCATGAGAGCCATTAGTGGTACACTCATGGCAACCCCTGTACCCTGGCTCCCGGTGCTGTGTAATATCGCTCCTCCAGAAATAAGACAAAGGGATGCACTCATTAGGGAATACACAAAGATCTTATCTGCTCCACAGCTGCCCATCCATGATTACCTACCCCAGAATGCGGGCCGATTGAAGTCCCGAAAACCACCTCTACGAACAGCCTCTAAGTTGAAGTGTCTAAGTTGACACGAACCTCACCATCCATAAAAACTGGACTTCCTCCTGGGACGCTTTTCAAGGTCGGAACCACTTCTTGATAGCTGACCCAACCGTAGCGGTAGGTGGCATGAATCTTCCTCGGAAGCAGTGGACTATACTCAATCGTTTCTGTACTGGATGGAAGTACTGAAGTAAGTACTGAAGTGGGAAGATTTATTGGAAGTACAAATGGGGAATGACACAAGACCAGCCATGCGACTGCGGAGCAGAGTATCAAACTATGGAACACATAGTTGAAGAGTGCCCACTGAGTGCCATTCCCGAAGGATTGACCGGTCTGCATAGCTCAAGTGAAGCTGGGCTGCAATGGCTTAGCGCCCTGGATTTAGCTCTATAAAGAGAGATCTAATTTTTATTTTAGTGTTTATATTTTTACTTATACTGACTCAGGTGCTCTGCACCGCAGAATTTATTTTATTATTCATAAACCATGGTGGCTGGCTAAATGAGCCATACCATATATAATCCGTTGTTTAAACTGTTGAGAATTTTCATATCAAAGTAAAATATTCAAGTCCAGATGTTATCCATCAACGCTTTGTGTTCGTTGATTTCATGTTTGCATCAGTAATTATATTCAGATTCATCAGGACCGAGCCAGCTGTTGCCGGGGTGTAAGCTGCTCTCTCCTGAATGCATAACATATCGACCGCAAAGCGGCTGTGGTGAATACTAGTTTACACAATAACCGTAGGGCAGTTTACATCAAACAGAATATAATCGCCTAAACATTCGTATAAAGAAGATTTTTTTCTTCTTCAAAATAAAAATTTAACATGGAACCAGTATGAAATAGTAGCCTATTACTGAAAATAGGATGTCTGAGGAGAGCACAGTGAATCTATTTTGTGAAGTCTAAGTTTTGAACACAAAACTTCACGTACCAGGCGACGCCGGAAGTAATTGTACGGGAATATTAGGAATAAGTGCCGGAAACTCAATTTTGGTACAAATGATGATCGATGCTAATCACCAAAACGTAAAACTAGCCTTTGTCTATTTTTGTTTACGTTACACAGTAAAAACAGCTAATTTAAAAGGACAAAAATAAATGGCGAGAAGAAACACTAGCGTCCGTAGTGGGCTAATCAAGAGTTGATTGAGAGTAAGGGAAGCCAAATTTTGAGAGAGGAAAAATCAGCTGATCGATTTTCTCATGCTCTAAATCAAAGCTTGGGAAACAGTTATTTTTCATCACTCACTTATTTTTCATCACTTATACGAGAGTGACAACTTTCCGTACAGCTGAGACCTTGGAAAGTAGTAATTTCCCAAACTGTCACCGTCAGCTGATTTTACTGACCTGTACGGAAAGTAATGTTTGTAAACATTACATTCCGTCTAAGGTAAACAAACTTTTCCGTACAGCAACAATCAGCTGGGTTTAAAACAAATTAAATTTTTAATTCCAGCTTTGTTTACTTTGTCCAATGGCGAAGAATTTACAAAAATAGTCCTCCTTTAAAACTACTACATTTATTAAGAATTGCGTCGTGATGAAAAGTATCGTTCACAACTCTTCCGGAAAGCCCATTTCCAGGCTCGATAGTGTTTTCCACGCTCGGCTTCGCGCGATCTCGCCCAGGAATGGGTCACTTTCCGGACTAGTGGTGAAATATACTATTCTTGGATTATTGCTGCAATGGAAAATAACTACATTGGATTTTAATATTATACTAGCTTTTACTTTCGGGTTCGCTCGCACTGTAGCTTTTAAAGAATTAGCAGAGATCATTACATTAGAAATCCACTGAAGAAATCCGTAGAAAGAAACAGTAGAAATCCAGCATTGGAAATGTTCATTGAATTTGTTTCTTAGCAACCAATAAATAGATAAAATCAATATTCAGCATTTTTATAAAACATTTTTTTTATCTTTCGTAAAAAAATATTATTTTAAAATAAAAAGTATTTTAAGTTACTTTTGATACCTCCAAGAATATGTGTACAAACCTTAATGATAATTGGTTGAGTATTTCTCGCGTGAATGTCTTACAAACAACAGGACATTCACCTTTATAATACTGTATATTAAAATAAAATATATAAAAAAATAAGTTAAAAAACATAAAAATGTTTGATCTCAGCTTCAGTATCTTTAGATGACTACTATAAACTAGATATTTTTCATAAAACATATCAGACTCCAAGTGCACAGGTGGTGTCGAATTAAAGGGAATGGATGCTCTTCATTATATTTTATTACCTGACCAATTATAATGCAGAATAATTCAATACAGTTGTATTATTATTATTAGATTGCACAATATACAAGTTTTGGTATAAGTTTATAATTTTATTTTCTAGATACGTAAAGGCTAATGTAACGGAGATTTTAAAATGCAGTATTTTGTTCTAATTTCATGTATTATTTGGCAATACAATAGTTTATTACGCTGTAAATTATTCGAAGCTTGAAGTAAATAGTTTAATATTTCTAAGAATATAATTCTTATGAACTTCTTCACAGACCTATCCAAACATAAGTTAAATTCTACGCATTTAAACTTATATATTGTTAGAATTAAGTTTAAGGTGACTCAGAAACATCCATCCTAACTTAGTTACATTATAAAAGATAACAATTTAAGATCCATCATCAATAGTAACAACATTTGTATACTTATAAACATTTAGTAAATTCATGTCTGAACAAATAATATGGGACAAGAAAACAAGTTTGTAAAACATATATTTCAAAGAATTTGATATGCGGTACTTCAATAAAATTTGGATTAAATAAATCATTATGTGTTCCAAACTTTTATTTTAAAGCTGATGGCAACTGTCAAGAATATGAAAAAGAGTGTCAGGAAACTATCACAACTATTTACCTTGCTTTATTTGTTAACCCTCATTGTGAAATGAACTTGTGCAATATGTGACGGTTATTGTGCTGTAGAATACATTATCGAAAATTTAATTTAGAAGAATAGCTGTAATACAATTACTAATGTGAATGAATGATGGATTGGTATGTTGGGTTTAGAAGATAAATTTACATAATTCCTATTGAGTTTGGGACAGCCAAAGTAGCTCTCTCATGAGGTAGGGGTTGACAGGTAATATGTCTCACTCCAAAAGCGTCACATACAAACACTGATGATACCTAATATATCGTACTATGTAGATTGATAAATGGTGTGTGAATAAGACATTGTTTATTAGAAATTCCAATAGAGGAGATTAAGATAAATAATTTGTACTATATACTGGTGAAAGTTTTATTAGGGTCCCAAAAATTCAAAAAGCTTAAGGTAACAGTTATTTTTCTTAATAAACTATAACTATAATGAACCTATAGGAATAAAAACAACGCAGGAAATAGAGATCCAAAATCTTTATTCTCATATTCCATATTCATATTCCAGCAGTCAACTGACTTCCACGTAACACAGGTGCAGTCGCGACGCGAGACAGACTGAATGACAGTTTGGGAAGCGGTCGAAGCAGATGTATTGTTCACTTCCTTTTTTGTGAGAATACTCCACGGCCTCGTAAATCACATCGATCCGTACAGATTATGGAAAACGCCTGATGACTTTTGATGCAAAATGTGATACTTCACTGTTGTGCGGATAGAACGAATGGAAATTGAAGGCGCTAAAACGGAAAAATTATTAATTTCGTATGAAAAAAATTAATAATGTCCAGATTTTCAGTTCCGATGAAGCGGAGTTCCGATGTCACCGAGTCCGATGAACGAGAGTGTACTGTATTATTATTATTAATAATATTGGATTACTACGGTTTCCGGGCCTTTTTTTCCTCATTCGTTCCACGACGAAAAGAAATATTTTAAAACTTATTTTCAAACGTTAAATGATTTGGTGGGTGTAAAAATAGATAAAAATTAGGTTGGGAACAAGTGTTTTAACAAAATTATTTTACAAGTAAATTGTATTAAGCTTTCACTAACAGAATAGCTTTAGCACGTGCGACAATTTGTCAGTTAATAGATTTTACCACACAACAATCTTCACACACTGCTCCATTCGGTGCACGATGTGGGTTGACAGATGGTGCGCTCAAAAGGAAATTGACACGCTTATTGAGTTTGTCGCAACCGAAGTAGCTCTTTCACCTGTAATCATCTGCTGGGTGATTCGTCTCACTCGAAACAAACTTCCAAATCACAACCTTTTGCAATGTTATTGTGCCGTTTGCAAAGTTATAGTTTATTAAGAAAAATAACTGTTACCTGAAGCTTTTTAAATTTTTGGGACCCTAATAAAACTTTCACCAGTATATAGTACAAATTATTTATCTTAATCTCCTCTATTGGAATTTCTAATAAACAATGTCTTATTCACACACCATTTATCAATCTACATAGTACGATATATTAGGTATCATCAGTGTTTGTATGTGACGCTTTTGGAGTGAGACATATTACCTGTCAACCCCTACCTCATGAGACAGCTACTTTGGCTGTCCCAAACTCAATAGGAATTATGTAAATTTATCTTCTAAACCCAACATACCAATCCATCATTCATTCACATTAGTAATTGTATTACAACTATTCTTCTAAATTAAATTTTCGATAATGTATTCTACAGCACAATAACCGTCACATATTGCACAAGTTCATTTCACAATGAGGGTTAACAAATAAAGCAAGGTAAATAGTTGTGATAGTTTCCTGACACTCTTTTTCATATTCTTGACAGTTGCCATCAGCTTTAAAATAAAAGTTTGGAACACATAATGATTTATTTAATCCAAATTTTATTGAAGTACCGCATATCAAATTCTTTGAAATATATGTTTTACAAACTTGTTTTCTTGTCCCATATTATTTGTTCAGACATGAATTTACTAAATGTTTATAAGTATACAAATGTTGTTACTATTGATGATGGATCTTAAATTGTTATCTTTTATAATGTAACTAAGTTAGGATGGATGTTTCTGAGTCACCTTAAACTTAATTCTAACAATATATAAGTTTAAATGCGTAGAATTTAACTTATGTTTGGATAGGTCTGTGAAGAAGTTCATAAGAATTATATTCTTAGAAATATTAAACTATTTACTTCAAGCTTCGAATAATTTACAGCGTAATAAACTATTGTATTGCCAAATAATACATGAAATTAGAACAAAATACTGCATTTTAAAATCTCCGTTACATTAGCCTTTACGTATCTAGAAAATAAAATTATAAACTTATACCAAAACTTGTATATTGTGCAATCTAATAATAATAATACAACTGTATTGAATTATTCTGCATTATAATTGGTCAGGTAATAAAATATAATGAAGAGCATCCATTCCCTTTAATTCGACACCACCTGTGCACTTGGAGTCTGATATGTTTTATGAAAAATATCTAGTTTATAGTAGTCATCTAAAGATACTGAAGCTGAGATCAAACATTTTTATGTTTTTTAACTTATTTTTTTATATATTTTATTTTAATATACAGTATTATAAAGGTGAATGTCCTGTTGTTTGTAAGACATTCACGCGAGAAATACTCAACCAATTATCATTAAGGTTTGTACACATATTCTTGGAGGTATCAAAAGTAACTTAAAATACTTTTTATTTTAAAATAATAATTTTTTACGAAAGATAAAAAAATGTTTTATAAAAATGCTGAATATTGATTTTATCTATTTATTGGTTGCTAAGAAACAAATTCAATGAACATTTCCAATGCTGGATTTCTACTGTTTCTTTCTACGGATTTCTTCAGTGGATTTCTAATGTAATGATCTCTGCTAATTCTTTAAAAGCTACAGTGCGAGCGAACCCGAAAGTAAAAGCTAGTATAATATTAAAATTATATTGATGGTTTTAAAATTTATTTTCACTTAATAAAAATAAATTAAACCCACAGTTTCAAACATATTTCTTTGCTGGGACTGAAACAGCAGCCAAGAGAATCGATGAAGTCATTAGGCCAATTTATTTTAAATTATAGAGTTAAAATTATATTTAAAAAAACATTTTTCACGAACTACATAAATAGATACTATACTACTTTTGGATACTATACTAGATACTATACTACTTTTTTATACTACTTTTGGATAATATACAAGATTAAAAAAATCTTAGACTTACGAATTTGAAAAATAGTAAATTTGATTTTGCACTATCACACCATAACAATGAAAAGTATAACTTCTCACTAATGGAATAAAAGTCCACTGATATTGCTTTTTTCCAGATTTATATATGGTTACAATATTAGTATTTATACAAAAAAGCAAAGTACACGATTATTATTTTTGACGTTATTGTAAAGAAACATGGTACGGTATACTCTAATTAAGTTAGTAATTGAAATGGTTGAAAGATTTTAGTTTAAAAACTTGCATTAAATTTAAATGTAAGATAATAATTTAAATGCTAAAATATATCTGGCATGAACATTTTTTGTGAAACTGAGAAATCTGGTCGGTAGCCAATTCCTCTTGTACCCCTACTCAGCGAACACACCTCCCCTTCTTAAGACGACAACGCTCTTCATATAAGTACAATATTTCAATGGTATTCATGTTACGTTTGAAATGTCTCAAAATTGCCATGATTACAATTTATGATTAGTGCTGCTCATGTTGAAACACAGTTATTATTTATTAATACTTATTACTAGAAGTTCATGATTTTTAATACATGTTATAACACAATTTATGAAGAAAATACCTTGGCTTTACAATGTAAAAGAAACTGTTAAAAGAATTTTTTATATAAGAAGTAAAAGAGGAAGTTTCTCAATTACTGAATTAAAATATAGATCTGTATTCAGTGTATTTAGTGTATGAAAAATAAATTAGTCATTCTCGCTTTAAATTTATTAATTCCTTAAATGTTGATAAGTAGTTTGTGTTTGGCCAAAATATTTACATAAAGTACATATAAATTGTTGTTTTACTCGAATAATTAATTAATATTAAAAAATATATAACAGACTTCAATCAGATTTTACTCTATAATAAAAATAACTAGTTGTAACTAAATTTTTCGATTTTTCGTACTATATTTATACTACTTTCAGTAAATTCAAATAATTATCACTGAAAAAATTAATATATGTAAATACATTTGCAGAGACTATAACACACATAGGCAAATAGCGATTAACTCATTTAATAAAACATTATTTACATTGCCAAAATTTACTTAAGCGTTAAATCTGGCAAGTTATCAAAACGTGGGTTGTGAACATAGTCAATTAAAACCCCGGGGAAACTAGTTTAATTAAAGTTATATCACAAGCACGGGGCCGTTCTTTACTTCAGCTGGTCTGCCTAGGTATTTAATCGTAAATGTTTGTGGTGCATTGTCTAGGACTGGTATTGTATGAAAATATATTTCATTTTTGTTTATCATACTTAGAAATTTACCTTGCAAACATCGTTATAAGTTTTAACATTAAGAAGCAAAGTACATTTTTTATAATTAATTTCATTATAGGCCTATTACATTACTTATATGTTATACTTGTATGAACTTTAACAACTTGTAAAATTCATCAATGATATTACATTATCATTATTCACATAATAATTAAGGTTTATCATCAATAAATCGTGCATATACCAGGTTGGTCGTTGGAGCCACAGGTAGTTGAATAGGGAGCTAATCAAAAGAAATATTTTAGATATTGAGCTCCAAATAATTTAAACTTCGTATACATATTGCGATTTGTTACAACTTATAGCCACTACATGCCTAAACTTTAGGTTTAGAGAAAAATTGTATGGATTAAAAAGGGATTTTAACTATGTATACAATCCAGAATATAAAAAATATGAGGTAATTTTTTTAATATTGAATTACCACCTACAAACATGAGTTTGGGCTTAGGGGTTTTTGTAACAAGTGGTAATGCGAATTTTTGTAGCGAATTTTATCGGAAACAACATAAAAGAATTGCGACTTCGATTGCTCTTCTCGTCACGAAACTTAGTTTATTTTCTGACAGACTGCAACTTTAACTTTAAACTGCGTGGGGCAGAGAGCTTAATCGGGGCTACCCGATTTTCCAGAAATTTTGGGTATTTCACATTTAATCATAGTCTGTCAACTGTGAAAAATTTAGCTCATCCGATATGACTTTCGCCACAAAAATATTTTGACTGTTATTTTACCTGCCTATTAATTAGCTTGAGACACAATTTTTTTAATTAGACATTTTAGTGTATGTGTACATACTCCCAATGTATAAGTTGCAAAATGTTTCGGCTTCAAGCCATTTAATGTTGAAGCAACGAATACCGAACACAAAAGTAGCCGGAAATCCATAACACATGCAAGACACTAAAATTATAGAAACCCAATTAAATCCACAAAACATGACGTTATTGTAAGACATGTCTATCACTGTCGAAGGGCATTCCACGATCACGAAGGAACCGACTCGCATTTTATCACAAACGAATTCAGAATTTTATTTTCTGTGAATTCCTGTCAATTGCAATACATAGGCTATGAATTTTCATAATTTTCTAGAAAATTCATGGTTAGTTTTGAAAACTCAATTTCAGGCTTATTAAGTAAAAATTCATCTACAATGAAAAATTCAAATTATTATCTGGAAAACAAAGGTTTAGCCCTTTAATAACAAAATCATGAAACACATGACTTATAAAGCAGTGACCTTATGTCTTTTTTAATTTTATTAATGAGGCTTTAATGGAAATGTAAAGTTAAATTAAGTTATTAATATAATTGTACCACACTTACAGTTTATATAATGAAATAAGTCAAAATTATTTGATTAAATATTATAAACATTTATTATATATTTTTAATTTTTTGAGTCATTAAATTTAATACTTACAGCTGCTCATAAACATAAAATGCTTAAACAAGTTTTTTTTCTTCTTTTAATTCAAAACTTCACGAACTGTTTTAATAAAACGAAGTGATGGAATGTTGTAATATCGTCAGTGCTGACAATAAAAAACAATGACATTAGTTCTGGCCAGAATCGTTCAAATTCCAATAATTACCAGACAACAATTATCGTGATGCGTTTCGGACTGTATCGCTGTTTTGATAGGAAATCTTAGTTTTCAGCAGTAATATAAACCACTAAGTAATATAGCAAATTCAATAAATATTAGGTATAATTTGTAGAATTAAATTAAAAGTTTATATTTTATTAATTTTACATATTGAATCAAATTAATACAATTGGTGTTTGGAATAAAAGATAAATTTTGAAAAAGTACTTTTTCTGTTACATTGAAACAAGTAAAAAGTATAAAAAAAAACAAAATTATGGATACATTATATATTTTTCAGATGTTTCAGGAATTACTAAAAAATCCACAAGTCAGAGCTTCAAGAAATTTCAAACTAATAGGGAACATGCTATTACAATGGTATATTGTCAATCTCAAATGTAGTGAAACTCACTCGTTTTGAGTGGTTTTTCTCTTTAGTTGATTTTAAATAAAGCCAATTGAGAATAAATGTCACCCTAACTTCACAATATACTAAACAGCAATAAAAATAATAAATTTAAAAATATTAATGAAATGTTTTATGTGAGTGTTTTGTTAGGATATTAACAAGACTTTAATAATTTTTTAAAATATAAGCTAGACTTTATTAGACAAAATTTTACTATTTGTCTTTTATCAAGTCTGTAGCAACGGAGGTATTTTAATTTAATCTTAAGCGAATCATCCAGTTGAATGCTATTGACGGTTTACCCATGATGCCTGAACTCCTCTAATTGGCACCCACATAACAGCTACGTAGATATTATGTTTGTCGAATATGTGTTACCTTAGTGAAAGCCATTATATGTGCCCATTTAAACGGGCTGAATAGCCCATAAATAGGATAGGGACATAAATGAACCTATGTCTCTACAAGTAACCTTTGTGAAGTGGTAACTAGGGGAAATTGAAAATTTTCACCAATTGTTTCAATACATAATGTCATAAGATCCTCCTCTACATTCGATCTTATATAAAATATTAATAGATCACTGAGGAAATATCTAGTTAAGGTTTGTATAACATACGCAAACTTAATTTATTCACTCATTTACTAAATTCTTCTTATCTAGATATAAAAATAATATTACGAAATAATAAAAAATGTCGTTCTTATCAAGGAAAATGTCAAATGATACACTTGTTGTAATAGTTGTAAGTTTATTAAAGTGCATTCTAAAGTGAAAAGTCTAACGTTTAAATTAAAAACATAATTAACGATTATCCGGAAAATAATGTAAAATTAACAATAGCCCCCGGTGAGTTATTGAGGAGCCGCTGGCGCTGTGGACTGTAGGCCCAATATCCCAGATCATTCGTCTTGAGGATCGTTATCGTGGCATAAGTATCTTGGCATCGCATAGCAATATCCTCAACATGCACGGCCATTATATACTAAGTAGGCGGCTTAACACCAATTTTATTATATGACAAGGCTATTGAAATATGACAATATTTAATTTCCTTGATATTTATAGTGTATTTTTTTTTTTTTTTTTTTTTTTTTTTTTTTTTGAGGGAGAGGCGGAAAAATGCATTACGCACACAGGTGGCCAGCCTGTAGTGTGGGGCTCCCCTAAAAAACGGGTTTACCCACTAAAAAACCTCCTCTACTCTTTAGGAATCTAACCTGGAATTGTTTATCACATTACGTCAGGCTAGGCCTAAATTTGGCTTACGCCCGTCGGGCTCGCTCCTTATCCAGCCGCTCTATCAAGGGATCTGGGCCACTTCGCGGTCCAGATCGGTTTTCTTTTCCAGGAGGATGCCCCGGACGAACTGTGACAAACAATCCCAGTTGCCCTCATCCTCCAAAATCTTTTGGCAGACCGAGTCCACCGAAAATGCACCAAATATTTGTGTGGCCTCCAGGCGGGGCCCTTCCCAACGGGGACATCGGAAGAATGTGTGTTCCGCATCGTCGGGAACACCCGGGCAATAAATGCAGTCCGGTGAACCGGTCTTTCCCATCCGGTTCAGGTACGACCGAAAATAGCCGTGACCTGTCAAAAATTGGGTCAGGTAGTAGTCCACCTCCCCATGCCGCCGTTCCACCCATGGTTGGACCTGCTTGATAAGTCGCGCAGTCCATCGTCCTCGGGTGTCGTGCTCCCAGCTGTGTTGCCACTGCTGGAAGGTTCGGGAGCGCTCTTCTGTTCTTGCCGTGTCCTTGCCGATCTCGCCTTGTCTCTGATAAATCGCTTTCCTCTCCCCTGCCAAGAGCTTGACAGGGATGACTCCGGCGACCACCAGGACGGCAGGCTCGGACACTGTCCGGTAGGCGGAACACACCCTGAGCGCGGCTTGACGCTGAACCCGGGCGAGTCGCAGCCTGTAGCACTCCTTATCTAGAGCGCCTGCCCACACCTCTGCCCCGTAAAGGAGCACGGACTGGACCGCGGACATCAACAGACGTCTTCTGCTGGATCGGGGACCCCCGACATTGGCCATCAGCCTACTAAGGTGAGTAACTACCTTAGCGGCCTTGTCCGCCGTACGGAAGATCTGATCCCTCCAGCTTAACTTGGTGTCCACCATAACCCCAAGGTATTTGGCGGCACGAGTTGATGTGACCACCTCCCTTCCCACTCTAAACGGGACGACGGTGTCGATCCTCTTCTTCGTGAGAATCACGATCTCCGTCTTACTAAGAGCAAGCGAGAGACCGTGATCGGACATCCAGTTGTTGACAACCCGCATAACTCGGTTCAACTTTAGTTGGGCCAGCTCAACGTTGCGTGCAGCAATGAGAGCTGCGACGTCATCGGCGTACCCAACCAAAGTGGTTTCCTCAGGCATCTCGGACCTCAGGAGGCTGTCATAGGCAACGTTCCAGAGATCCGGGCCGAGTATTGAACCTTGTGCGGCACCAGAAGTGACTTCCATCGTCCGCGTTCCGTCCCTTGTGTCATAGATCAGGCTTCGAGAGCGTAGATAATCCTCGATGAGCCGCAACAGATATGCAGGAATACGAAAGGTGTTGCGAAGCGCATCCAACATATCGACCCACCTCGCCGAGTTGAAGGCATTCTTGACATCAAGCGTAACAAGAAGCACTACTCGGCGGGAGAAATGGTTGTGGCTCTCGGCTCTCTCCACAGCTCTCTGAACTTCGGTGACAGCGTCGATCGTTGACCGTCCCTTTCTGAAGCCGTACTGACGGGGGCATAAGTCCCCGGCAGCTTCCACGGCAGAAGTCAGGCGGGAACGGATCAGCTTCTCGAACAGCTTCCCAGCCGTGTCCAACATGCAGAGAGGCCTGTGGGACGACGGCAGTTCGGGATCACCTTTGCCCTTGCTGATCAGTACAAGCCTGGCTGTTTTCCAGGGAGCCGGAAACACCCCTTCTACCAAACAGGCATTGTACATTCTCAACAACAAGTCAGCGTTAATTGAAAATACTTTCTTTAAAGCCTCACTGGGAATCCCGTCCGGGCCAGGAGCCTTGTTGCTCTTCAGGGAGAGAACGGAGGTTTCCAGCTCCTCGAAAGTGAAGAGTGGAACGTCCTCTACCCGTCCGAAGTCAACCAGCGGTCGCTGTGGATGTTCAGGAAACAACGCAGCGACGATCCTCCCCATGGTGGCGCCCTCCATGATGGAAGGTGGAGAGCGGGCGCCGAGTTTCTGTGTTACAAGTTTGTAACCCAGGCCCCACGGGTCGGAGTCAACGTCGTCACGAAGTCTCCTCCAGCTATTCGCCTTGCTCCTGTTTATCGCCTGGCGGAGAGATTTTCTCGCAGCTTTATAGGCCTCCGACTTACGAACTCTGTCTGCGGGAATTCTCGCTCTTGTGGCGGCTCGTCTAGTTCTTAAACATGTTCTTCTGAGTTCCGCAATCTCTTCAGTCCACCAGTAAACGGGTTGTTTGTCGCGTCGGGGTTTCCTTCGCGGCATAGACTGGTCGCAGGCCGAGACGATCAGTTCCATCGTGGATGTTACTAGTGCCTCGGCCCCAGCCTCACCAGGATTCCCCTGTGCTCCCCGAGAGATGACTTCGGTGAACTTGACCACTTGATTTATAGTGTATTGGATTACTGAAAATTAATAATAGTTACACTGCAACAAATTATATTCTCACAAATTAAACTTTTCTCGTTCCGACAAGTAAAAGTAAGTTTAGCAATGGCTGATCGAATTGTCAGTGGGGTTTGACAATTGGTGTATAGTGAGCACCATATAACTACTAGACTAAATAAATCAATTAACTAAGTTAATGTAATTAATTGAATATTAAAATAACTTTCAAGATAAGTTATTAAAAAAATTCTTATCAAAACTTATCACTTGATTCAATAGTTTCCTACAGATGTCTACATATGTGTGCAAAACACTTTTTTTTTAATAAAAAATTAATATTTATTAGTGTTATGGAAAATTAAGTTAGGATCATATTTTCAAGAAGTTGAGTATGATTTTGGTCGAGAAATTGTTTTTTGTTTGTTTTTTTCAAATAGTAACTTGATAATTAATTAGTAACGTTGTTAAAAATGACTATTTCCAATCTTTTTTTAAATAAAACAAACCTTCAGTGAAATCTTAATATCTTTTTGTTTGTTTCGTAATGATTTTTTTATGATTGACATGCCTTAGTGACAAGTATTAAAGTAATAGCACACTGTATAATTGGCAAACAAGCATGTTCATTTTAATTAAACTAAACGATGTTCCTCATTCAAGTTCTCTAGTTAAACTGCTTGCATGTTACCAAGAAGATATAGATATGTAACCAGAAAATATTTAACATTTCAGGCTTTTAAAGACTTATTATAAGATTTCAATAACGCCAAAAGCATATTTTATGAACTCAATTACCCCATTTGCAACAATTAATAACACATTTTTATTTTGAAACGTTTATTTAAGATAATTTGTTGAGAGGATGATAATTAAAAACAAGTTGAAAAATATAAAAATGTTTCTAGGGTGAAATGTATATTTTCATAAATGATTTATGTCTGGATGTATATGGACGAAAGATAGTGTGTTAACAACGACACGGACGTGTATATGATTGACGGCCAGGTAGGCATTAAACATTCTGACACATTCTGACATTCAGACTAATGTTATTTTAATCCAATACAAATAAATCTATGCATTATATACATTTAAAACTGTGTTAAGGGGTGGGGCTGCTGCAACGAGGGCTGCAAGAGCGAGTAGGGTGTAAACTTAACTACTTAGAAAAATAACTAGTAAATTTAAACGTCTATTGCTGCCAAAATTTCACAAGATTTATTTAATATAAGAAATTCGGTACCTTCTACTATTCTTAGTAGGAGTTACCTAATTAAACTTCTCCTACTAAGACATAGCTATAGTTTGCAATTTCATAAATGTCTATGAATTATTTGGTTTTAGCAAATTTCTCTAAGGGAATACGCTATTACCGTAATTAGTATTGTTGTAAAGTATGACTCTGATAACTTTTAAAAGGGACCTCAAATTTTGATAAATATGGTATGAAGGTGTAGGACCAGATCTATCTTAATGAGTTCTGAACAGCATGTTCGGATTATGATAACGGGTTTTAGGGGTTCCAAAAGTGGAGGTTTAGCAATTTTTAACATTAATTAAAAAATTAAATATTTTCCCCAATATTATTTGAAAGAATTAAAAGGAATTTAAGAATTTATTATCTTGAATTTTGAACTCATCTAAAATATTTACGTATAAAATAAAAATTTACGTTTTTCATGTCTTAAGGGAAATAAAGAAACCCCTTTATATCGATTATTTATTGGCATAACTTGATCAAAGTTGGTATGCCGCAACTGTATGTATCTTTACTAGGTCAGAATTAACTTTTATTTGTTTACTGCACTCACATGGCGGCAAACCTACGTTCCTTCCCCTAAGGGTTTTATGGGGCAAATAAATAAATTTATAATTTAACATGAATGTTCAATAGGTAAAGATTAAGTCATATTTGCTTATAACGCCCCCCCCCCCCCCGTCCTACAAAATCCACATAACCCGAAACAGTATTAATGGTAAAAATTACGAAATCACCAAAACCTAGTGGAAATTTGCTTTTTCGCAGGTACCCTACGACGTGCTTATGTTTATAGTACTGTACATAGATTGTTATTACATTATACTGACCAGATTGATTAAAAAGAAATTTAATTTGGAACAAAAATGTTGATGTGTTCATATTATTACTTAGCTATATTAATTTGTAATTACCTAGATCCCATCAAGTCTAGCGAGTAAGTAATAAACAAGTAGAGAATATGAATTGAACACGGTGCAGGTACGAAGCCCGGTATAGGGATCTTGGGTGTATGTGTGTAGTCACTCTTAATTAAATGCAAACACAGGACTGGGTGTGATCGTTTAAAGCTCTTTTGTGTGCATTCTCTATTTATTTTATTTGTTTAGTTATTTAAGTTGTTCAACCGCAAAAGTGTAAAGATTGGTTATAATGATTTGTTTTACAAAATATCTTAAATGGCATTATTTTAATGTTTTTTTTTTTTTTTGTGTGTGTTAAGTTTGTGTTATTAATTCACTAAACATCCATGTCAGATGAAGACAAACGAACTCGTTTGTTGACGCTAATGTTACATCAATGGTCCGAGACGTATGAGTCTCATTATTGTTTACCGTTGTTGAATGATGAGTCTTGATCTTTCACAAGAGTTTACCCCTACTCTCAACTAATATTGCAACCATGCTAAAAAAAAAAAAAGAATCGTACATGAAAATACGTTTAAAAGGCGTTGAAAAGCATAGCATAGAGCATTGTTAGGCCTTTAACATTTTTCCAAATGGCCTTTAACAGTTTTGTGTCAGTCTGGTCAGTCTAAGTTATTGAGTTAAGGTTTGATGGCATGAAGTTTGTTGAAATTGTCTTCATTTTAAGGCCTTCAAACTCGTTTGCAGTTTTCATTTCCGGCTTTATGTGGAGGAGATAAGCCCTGGGATCCGGAGTTGATTTCTGGAGCTCTTCTAGTGACACAATTGGCACTCCTTGACTGTTTAAAATTCATCGGCTGCTGAATTATTAAAATTAGATTTTTGTTGCTAAAATCATATAAACTCTAATTTTGTATTAAATTTCACACTTGAAATTAAAGACTAAACTCTTCAGAGCAGAATTAAAATACTCTTCTTAAATATTATTTCATAATTTTTGACCCTAGAAGCTACAGTTTTTAACACTTAGCGAGAAACGTTCTCCCTACTACTTGCTGACTTAAAATATATTAAGTTCGAATTTAGATTTTTTGTCGATAAAGTTTCTAATACAATCTTCAAAAATGTTAAATGACTGTTTTAACGTCACAGTCACTGTTGATTAATTTTTAAGGTATTCATTTGCCAATATATGAATATCATTAATTAAATTAAAATCTTTCTTATTACTTTGTTTAACTACTCAACATTTCACTTAAAATAAAAAAATAAAAAAACTGGATTAAAACTTAACTTGGTTGGCCTACATATTATGTTTGCGTATTTAAAATATGACATTTTGAATATTTATGCTTCTTTCTACAATTTGTTTGGAGATTAAAAATAATTATTAGTGATGAATTTATGTTTGCCTATGAAAAAAGTTATATTTCTAGTTTTGCAAAAGTAGATATGCTAGGAAAAAAGACATACGTGATAAGTCCAATGGTCCACTGAAATAATATCCAATCGCCTGCTTATCCAAACCTGCTCTGAGGCTGCGTATTTTTATTCTTAAAATGTTTCTAATGATGAAGTTGTTGGAGAGACGGGCGTAAATGATTGGATAACGCACCGTCACACTAAAAGGTGCTGGCGTGTCCTCAGCTCAAAGAAAGTAAAGACCTTGCAGAGTCTCTTCAAGATGCTGAGGTTTAAAAATAAGTTATGGTTTAATTCAGTTCCTTTCAGTATAGAGCATGACATTAGTAAAACCGTTATAATGTGAAACTTAACATTAAATAGACACAATGTTAATGCGGTGTTTATTTTTCTATTGTACCTTTTTAATTATATGTTTTTATTTATTTTATTGAATATTTGTAATATTTAAAATATAAATTTGTATGGTAAACTACAATAACATATGGCGAAAAAATGTGCAATATAAAAAGGCATTTATATTTTGGCCTGTTTTTCATAATCATGCTTTTGATAAAAATTATATGTTTTTTTTTTTATATGAAATATTGAATTCAGAGAATATAAAAATAACGTATTACAAAGGCAATTCATGGTGTGATGAGCAAGCACAATAAGTGAACGCATCGCTCCACGCAGGCACCTCAGGCTATAAAAGTGACGAATGACGCGGACATGAGGCCAACTCGGCCCCTTAAACATTTCCTCTACATTGGTTCATGTGACAATGTCAACGTACTGCTTTCTTTATGGATAAAAAAATACCTTTCTCCGAAGACTAAACTAATAATAATATGTGTATACTGTTCAGGCCTATCATTTTTAAAATCTTAAGATAAAATAAATAAAGTTTATTCTATGAGATTATACTGTATCATTTAAGTCCAACATATTTTTCCGTTTATTCATTTGATTATGTCCAACAAAGGTCAACATAGTCTATTAAAATTCAGCAGTTCTCCGAATTATTAAGTCAAAACAAAATGTGATCTTAATTTTATCATCGACACTTCCTCTTCATAATATTTGATTGTATAAAATGTCATTATTAAACTAGAAAATCTATGAATAATATATTTTCAAATAGAGTATATATATCTTATCCTATGATATTAAACGAGAACTTTTTGTAATGGGGTTTGTGTTTGGAAATTATTAATCATGATTGTTCAATGAAAATGTTAGCCAGCTTTGTTGATAACTTAGATTAATGTCTAGCTCCACTTGGACTCGATGTATCTGGTTGCCAAGAAGTGTCGCCCTTCAACCTTGCTATCAAAAGCCTGTTGTGTACTACACTGATTCAATATAAATATAGTGCACTTACTTCAGAAATTATTTTTATTGCTTGAAGTTAATTTTGATGTATAGTATCTATTAGGTCCTAAATGTTTGCCATAACCTTGAGTTTTTACACACTGATAATAATATGTGTTTGTAAAAACATCGTTAATTGGAGATTTTAACAATGAGGTCTTAAATGTCCAAACAATAGGCTTGAAATTTATTATGAACCACAATTCCCTGTTTGTCAAAAATACTAGAGTTAATTTACTACAATTAATAATGTTATACAGTTAATATTTCCTTATAATCTTAAAAAGCAACCAATCAATCACTATTCAATATTAACTTTTTTTCTACAAACTGAATGTAAATATTTTTACTGCAATGATTGTTAAACCTACTTAATTAGCTTACAATTATTCTTTTCCTCCCCAAAATCATAAAAATAAAAACGAATTAACAAATATACTAAATTTCTTATGATTTTTTGATTTTCAAAAGTCTATTTACGTTTACATTGGTAAATCATAAACATAATTGTTGATAACACAAACACATAAAGAACTTGAATCTAGTTTTAAATCAACTTAGGATTTTTGAAGCTAATTTCAATATGCCCTTGTTCTCTAACCATCCATTTAACCACAGTGTAGGATGTGCTATATGTTATGTCGTCTCTGTTTGTACCTGACGCTTGTTTTGGATTGAGACATATTACCTGCCAAACCCTCGCTTATGAGAGAGCAACTCACTTTGCCTGTGACAAACCAAATAGACGAGATGGTTACTGTTTTTACTTGTCCCAGACTCATTAAGTTTTTTTTCTATTTGATAGATTTTTATGTTGCAATTGGGACAGATCGCCAACCAACAAATGCCTTTTAGTTAAGTAGTGTCAATTTAAAACTGATTCAATAATTAAAAATTTCAACTAATTCAACATGTGATATTAATATTTATGAGAAGGGTTAATTTGTCTATTAAATAGTTTTGATTTTGTCTTGTCTACCAAAGATTTTGTATACCCCTTTAAATTTTGTACATGTGATGATGATGATGATGATGATGATGATGAAAATACAGTAAGAAAATCATAATGCATATTTAAATCAAGCCTTCATTTGAAAATAATCATATATTTACTAGTGAATTTGTATTTGCTTATTATGGTTTATATTTATCAATCAAGAGTTATATCAAAATTTCTGTAATATATGATTGATCGACATGGCTTAATCTTGAACATATGACGGAGCTGAATGCGACTGGAGGATTATCCAGGTAGGCAGAACACTGCTGCTAATTGGAACGCACACGTAACAGCATGTAGCTGCTGCAACTGTTACATTCCTGTTACCTTCGTTAGTATAATTTGTAACTGTTAATTTCACAACAAATTTAATAGACCTAATCTATACACTCACGTTTATGACCATCCAGGCCTAATTACTAATATAGCTTATTTGACTCATGTATCTGTTTGTCTATTTAATTTAGTTCACACCATATAGCCTTTATTGTGGACAAAATACTTTAAGCTGGTTTAAGCTGGTGATATATTGTATGCATAACGGGAAAGATTCGTTGCTAGTAGACGTAAAAGCCACAAGTTTAATAGGAAGCTTTAGTTAGATAACTTCTCATTGTACTCCAGCATATTTATATCATCGCTTTTATTTAAGATAATTCTAAAATAATACTCTTATAAAGAAAAATATTGACAGCTATTATCAGAGTGATAAATACTTAAGTATTGAAAATCGTTATTGTTTTGTTTGTTTATAGCATAAACTAAATTTTAAATATTAAAGTTTTATTTATATAAAGATTTTTTGCCAGGTTTTCACCCTGTAAAATAATATTAAATTAAAATCTTTGAATAAATAAAACTATGATTAAGGCATTTGTAAAGTTGATAAATATTGTTCATTACACAATGCAATACGCAGGTCCAGTCTATTGTTACAATAAGTGCAACTAAGGTTGCAACAGTAAATAATTACAGTAATTTAAAATAATTGACTAAATATGTATTTTTTATACCATTTAACATATACTACTACTGATTCGAAAGTTATCTAGTGATATTTTGTGATTTTAATGTGACTCCATTTGCAGGTACTGTAATTCTTAAAATATCACTAATGAACAATGCCATGTGTATTTCAATGAAAAAAAAATTAATATTCCGTCACTATGTTGTAAGGTCGATGTTTTTGGTCCAAGATCGAGTTTGTGATCGGGAATTTCGATCAAGGCACAGAATTACCCAGCTAAGAACGATATTTTTCAAAAGTCAAGCATGTTTCGTTTCCTTCTTTTTTCTCAACTTGTGTTGATCGTGGGATAAATCGGCGCATACCGTTAGAAAGGTATGGTCCTGTAGATGAGCAAAATCCCATTCAAATTCACATTCAACTCTAGGGCTACGCCCCACAGGCGTTAAAAACTCCCAATGTTAATCTTATTAATAAATAACACTGACTAGAGATCGCCTTGTGATCGAAATTCGACCAAACTTTAGGTTGATCAGGTCCCAAGAAGTTTAAAAACATTTAATAGCTGAAACATATATTCTTCATGTTTTTCTAGCAGTTAATTTAACACAGCTGCCTAATGATTCAAGCAATTATCCTTCCCCCACTAGATTTAACATTGCAACTTTGAAAGCCTCTGGGGCGTAGCCCAATAGTCTGATGGGAATTAGAAAGGGATTCTGCTCATCTACAGGATTAGCAGAATGCCTTGCTAACTTCATGCGCAGATTTCTCCTACGTTGCCCACGAGCTGAGAAAAAAGGAGGAAATGAAACATGCTTGCCTATTATTAATATATAGATTGAATAATTTAACAGCTGTTGTAAAACAACAGCTATAAAAACAGGAAGAACGGATGTTTCAGTTATCAAATCTTTTAAATGTCTTGGGTCCAGATCAACTAAAATTTTGGTCGAATTTAGATCAGGAGAAGATTTCTAGTCTATATATTAATAGGCAAGCATGTTCATTTTCCTCATTTTTTCAGCTTTTGGACATTGCGGGAGGAATCCTCGCATACCGTTAGAAAGACATCGTCCTGTAGATGAGCAGAACCACATTGTAATTCACACTGGGCCTCAGGACTACGCCATACAGGCTTTCAAAGTTTCAATGTTAATATAATGGAAGAAGTTTTATAAGATAAAACATTAGACCGCTATTAATATGTTAATAAAAAATTCTAGAAAATCAGAAAAGAAACAGATGTTTCAGATATAAAATATTAACAATTTGGTCCAGATCGACTTTTGACATTGGTCGAATTTTGACCAGAGGGTGATCTCTATCAATAATAAATATACTATATATTTGTAAATACCACTAACTCATATATCAGAGAATCTCTATATCCATAGGCTATTGAGGGTTGAGATAGACGTTCCTCTTTGCTAAAAAATGTTCACCTGTTTTCAAAATTCCATCAGGGCTCAGCCGCACAGGATTTCAATTTTCACCTTATTCTTATGACCAATTTTTAATACGAATCTAGGTATTTGAAAAACCACACGACCTAAGGAATTGAAATTTGGCATGGAAGATCCACTTTGCCTATAGGTGCTCTATAAAAAGCGCTTTTGAAAAGCTACTTCAGGGCTCCGCCCTACAGAAACTCAAAATTACTATATAGAGCTTATGTGGTTAACATTTGGCATGGATATTCCTCTTTGTTAGTAGTTTTTCATTAAGAAAAGGTTTTTCAAATATAGTTTTGAAGGCCCTTAGGGCTCTGCCCCACAGGTCTTAAAAATTACTAAAATTACTATCCTTGTGGCCAATTTTAAATGCGAATCAATTAAACAATATATCTCAAAGATTATAGGCCTGCGGGGTTTAAATTTGTAATCGACGTTTCCTTTTCTCATAAGTGCTCACTATGGAACGTTTTGTAAATTTTCTTTATGGCTCAGCCCCACAGAATCTCAAATTTACCATATTTACAACGGGGTTAAAATTTAACGTGGACGTTCATCTTTGCTAATTGGGACTCTCTAAGAAAAGCTTTTGTAAAAATGGTTTTAAAGCCCCTTACTGCTCTGCCCCGCACGACTTCAAAATTACTCTAGCGCCTTAAGGCATTCGGGGTTGAAATTTGTCATGTATGTTCCTCTTTGCTCATAAACACTCAATAAGAAACTGGGTTCCTAATTTTCTAAATTTAGGAACAACGCACCTTAAAAACTATAGGGAATGCGGTTTAGAAATTTGGCTTGATCTCTTAACCCATATGTGTTAAAAAGCTGTTATGCACATTTCCTTCAGGGCTCCACAAAACCTCAAAATTACCATAGATCCTACGGAGTGAAATGTAAAGAGGACTTTCCTCTTTGCTAATATGTGCTCACTAAGAAAATTCTTTGTAAACTTCTTTCAGGGCTCAGCTCACACTACGTCAATGTCTCATTAAAATTCTCAAGGAAGAATATTTAGTAACTCTCTAAAGAGAATTTATTACCTATAGAATAAATTCAATCACGGGCAAAGCCGTGACAGGCAACAGCTAGTTAATTAATATAACTTTTTCAAAATGACCAGCTAGTAGCTTAATTGATTTCGGCAGTACAGTTGTATCCTCAATATTAACATGATAATGAAACATCCGATGTACTCATTAACTATCGAAACAGGTGATTGATTATAAATATTCTCTCAGCACCGCTAGCACCGCTGGTTTTTTAACTGTGCCACCATTGGCACATCCTAAACTACGAAATTTAGAGAAAACTTTAAATGGGAAACATTCCCTTGTTGTAAAGAGGTTTAAAAATAAGTAAATACATTTTTATATTTGGCCATCATTTTCTAATATGTCAGTCAACTCCAAATTACTCATGGAACACCCTGTATTTTTCTGCATTTCCGAAATTTCTATGTAAGACTCCTTTATTCTTTGCCATTTTTCCTAAACCTACAACAATAAATTTTAAGGAGATAGAGGTAATTAAAGTTCGTTTTTCGTCGTATGAAAAAATAATAAAAAAATATAAAAGGGGGGAAAACTTTAGCTGCCTTTATCTTCAAAACAATTCAATAAAATTAAAAATATTCACGAATGAAAATTTCGAAGAATTATGTTTAAAGACCATTCCACCAAAAAAAATAAAATAAAAGTTAAAAATTAACAGTTAAAGAATAAAACATACTAGAGATTGTCCACTGGTCGAAATTCGACCAAAAATTCATAATATGATCTAGAGCCAATAGTTTAAAAATGTTGAATAACTGAAACATCTGTTCTTCCTCATTTGCTATAATTTGATATTATTATTACAACAGCCGTCTAATGATTCATTCAATTCTCCTTCCTCCATAAGATTAACATTGGAACTTTAAAAGCCTGTGGGGCGTAGCCTTGGTTTCCGATGTGAATAAAAATGTGATTCTGCTCATCTACAGGACTATACCTTTCTAACGGTATGCGCGGATTTATCCTACGATGCACACGAGCTGAGAAAAAAGGAGGAAACGAAACATGCTTGCGTATTAATATATAGATTTGCTATAATTTCATATTATTATTACAACAGCCGTCTAATGATTCATTCAATTCTCCTTCCTCCATAAGATTAACATTGGAACTTTGAAAGCCTGTGGGGCGTAGCCTTGGTTTCCGATGTGAATTAAAATGTGATTCTGGTCATCTACAGGACTATACGTTTCTAACGGTATGCGCGGATTTATCCTACGATGCACACGAGCTGAGAAAAAGGAGGAAACGAAACATTCTTGCGTATTAATATATAGATTACATACGTTGATTTCTGTTTGAAAATCTTGCATTTTAAATGTCCATCTAAGAGGGAGCAGTAATTAACGATTGCTAACGGCATTTAGAGATGGAACGGAAGTCAAGAAATTCCTTTCATTCCTGATTTAAACTCTTGATTATCCCACAAATTTTAATCTCATTTGTCGATAAGGCCTAAAAATATAATTTGAAATTTTTTTATATAAAGTTATGGTAAAAAAATTAAAACTGATTCTGTAAAACCCCGTTTCCATGAAATGATTGTCACTGGCTGCACATTATATCAGGCATTGGTCTCTAAGAATAATTTTACATATATAAGTTACATATATTTACCAAGGATGAGTGATACAAATGAGAAATATAACGTGTAGGTTTAACCACATGAATAAATAAATAATAAATAAAAATGTTTTTATTTATGAAATGATTTTCAGTAAAAAATATTTTCAAAATAACTATTGTCCAACAAGTTTATCTTTCGCTAAATTATATACAAAACAATAACTTATTGTTTTATGTTGTACAATTTCAAAGGATTTACTATACCCACTATACTGCAAAGTGACCTTTATAAATATAGATTATATCACAATTTATAAGTGTAATAACACGGGCAAAAGAAGAGAAAATACTTTTTATTAGATAAACAAAGCTAACATTGCTAAACGTCAACACAAGACAAAACCAAAACAAATCAGGTTTTTGTTTACAGTCAAAAACAATATTAAACATATGGTAGGTAAATAATGCAAATAGAAAAAGCAACTAAGTAATAGATTTATGATGACATAACATCTTCTCCCCCACCGGAAAGTCTATTTCGCAGGTGATCAGCATACATTTTTCGTTGAAAGCCATTAACGTTTCTGTTGCCGTGACGATAACTGGTAGCTCAAGCCTCTTATTGAAAGCTTTAACTTGTACCATAGCTTCACCTAGGGTTGGCACTGTAACGCCCGAGTAGGCCACGAGGTTGTGGATTGGTCTGAGTTTAGGAGTGCCTATTTTCTCCCACAAAGATTGACTAATGACAGAATCACTTGCTCCAGAGTCGTACAACATTTCAACCCGATGTCTGCCGAGGTGTACTGGGACCATGATCTTATTCCCAGACGTATGTATCGTATAAACCCGATCATGTAAGGAAATGGAAACCGAGTCTCCAGAGCTACTACTATTAGCTGACTGAAGGCGATTCGTCCGGCGCCTAATGCCCTTGATTACAGCTGCACCCGTTTTTAAACATGCTCGGGATAAGTGGTTTGAACCCTTACATCTATGACAAGTTTTACCATCCGCTGGACAGGACTCCTGGGCTCGATGTCGAGAATTGGCACACTTAAAACAATGCTCTCCACGGACCAAAACAGTAGATGACTGTTTGGTTCAAACTAGACAAGGCCCATCACACTAATTTCCCCCCAATTATTCCCAATCATCTTCTCCTTTTAATCCCTTATCATATTTTATTCCCCTCTCATTCTCTATTTCATTTCATATATATATTCACTCTCAATAAAGTTATCTTCACACTGTATTCATAATTTAATTATTTTTTCAATCATATGTTTTATATTTCACATGTTATTTTTTAATAATAATTTAATTGTTTCCAAAATCTTTTTTCAATGAAAGAATGTGAGATCAAAATTTGTAATAAAACCTCTTATAAATGTGAACAATTTATGAAGTTCAAGATGAGTGCATAAATGGACATATAAGATGATGTAGCGTAGTAGCGAAAGGTATCATAATGAAAGGCGACTCCAACTTTTACATATCAATCAACTATTAGATCTTCCTAATGTGTCTGCGTCAAACATCAACGGGGTTAGACAATTCGTCAATAGTTTCAACGAAAACACTCAAGCTCTTCAAGCCTTAAATTATGACATCCAAAACTCAAATCTCTTACTTTCCGTAGTATTACTGAGAAAATTGGATCTCAAACTTAGCCAAAAACTCGAATCCGTTCGCAACCCTACGGATGTTTCCGACCATTCGCTACCTACATCACAGCAAATAATTTCATTTCTCAATAAAGAGTGCAATAATTTGGAAGATGCTATGCTATCCCAAAAAATGCGGTTTACTACTGATCAAAATAAGCTTAGTAAAAGTAAGGTAAATAACCAACAAGTTTCGGTCAAGAAAAATGTCGCTATGACAGTCACACAATCTTCACGTAATAGCAATAATTTCACCCAGTCTGTTCCTTGCTTTGTATGTAACCAGTTAGGTCACAAAGTATACGTGTGCTCCTCATTTCTAGCTCAGTCGCCAAATGAACGATTTAAACTAGTGAAACAATTGCAACGATGTGTTTCGTGTCTTGGATTACACTCTACCAAAGCATGTAAGTCTAAGTCTTCATGTAAAAAATGTGGTAACCAATGGCATCATACTTTGTTACATTTTGACCATGATAAGACAGATCAAGTTGTTCTTCCACCATCGAATGTAACAAAACAAACAAACAACCCTCAACTAAGCCTGCTCAGTCCACACCAAACACATCTGTGTCCCTAGTTTCAAACAATCAATCAAAGTCAAACACTACAGTATTGCTAGGTACATTACTAGTTCAAATCACATCGTCAAGTGGTGAACCACATGTATTTAGAGCTCTCATTGATTCTGGCAGTATGTGCAATTTAATTACCGAACGTGCTGCTATGATTTTGAATTTGAAACGAACTAAGTCAACAGTTCAACTCTCCGGAATCGACCAACATGTCACTCAAAATAAAGGACAGATTTTCATTGATTTTAGAACTTTGTCTGGGAATACCGTAATAGAAGCTCAGCCTGCGCTAATTCTCGATCGATTGACAATCGATCTTCCTCGCTCACCCATCTCTTCAGAAGTTTTAGAACTTACTCGTTCTTATGAACTCGCTGACCCTACCTTTCACGTCCCAAGTCGCATTGACTTAGTTATTGGAAGTGCTATCTTTCCTCATCTTCTCACTCAGAATCAGTTTTCACTTGGTCCTAATTTACCCACTGCTTTGGGAACTCACTTTGGTTATGTACTTATGGGCACTGCTCCGTGCATACCTCCAGTCAACCATGCCAATGGAAACCCTATATCAACCCTCAATGTATGTCTCCATGCTATGAATGACAATGATTTACACTCTGCAATTCAGAAGTTCTGGACTCTGGAAGAAGTCCCTTCTAAACGTACTTTCTCGAATGAAGAAACTCTTTGTGACAATCACTTCTCTTCAACTCATTCACGTGATGAAACTGGCCGCTACATTGTAAGGCTTCCCTTTAAAGAATCTTACTCTTGTCTTGGTGAATCTAAACGTGATGCTGAGACACGGCTCTTTGCTATGGAACGTAAGTTTCACTCTAATAATAACTTTTCTCAACTTTATCATGATTTTATGAACGAATACGTAAATCTAGGACACATGTCTAAGCTATCACACCTAGATCCCAGTCAACCTCATTACTTTCTTCCCCATCACGGAGTGATTAAAGAAAGTAGCAGTACCACCAAACTGCGTACTGTTTTCGACGCCAGTTGTAAAACAAGTACTGGCTTATCCCTCAATGATATACTTATGACTGGCCCCAAGTTGCAGAACAACATTTGCGACCTGCTCTTACAATTCCGTCGCCACAATGTCGTCTTTTGTTGCGACATTAGACAAATGTATCGTCAAATTACTATTCATCCAGAAGATCGTAATTTCCAACTAATTTTGTGGAGATCTAACACAAATCAATCCCCTTCTGTTTTCCAACTAAATACAGTGACTTATGGAATGAACAGTTCTCCTTATTTAGCAATTAGAACTTTGCACCAGCTAGCTGATGACCACGGTAATGAATTTCCACAAGCAGCTAATGTATTGCGTAACCATACATATGTAGATGATATTATCACTGGAGCTGACACTGAAGATGAAGCATTAACACTTCAGCCCCAACTTATCTCTTTGTTAAATCGTGGCTGCTTTGAACTGAGAAAATGGGTTTCTAACTCTCCTAAACTCCTAAGTAACTTACCTGACACACATCTAGAAACACATAAGTTTTTGCAAAACTCAGAAACACCCCAATTTTCAGTTTTAGGGCTTCAATGGTCTCCAGAAAATGATTCATTCTCATACAATTTTCAGACTCCAACTTCATTCAAACCTCCTACCAAACGTACTGTACTCAGCACGATAGCTCAGATTTATGATCCATGTGGATTCCTAGTCCCATTCATCATGATGGCCAAATGTTTTATGCAGCTTCTGTGGACGAAAGGCCTGTCTTGGGACTCTCCACTTCCAACCGATCTTCGTACTCAATGGAAATCATTTACTGATGAAACTCAATTTTTACCACAAGTATCAATAAATCGTTCTCTAAACCTATCGTCGACTTGCAAAATGGAATTACATGGATTTTGCGATGCATCGGAATTGGGATATGCTGCCGTTACATACATACGATGCGAATTCCCGGACGAATCAGTGTCTGTAAACTTACTCATGGCTAAAAGTCGAGTTGCTCCTTTAAAACGGGTTACAATTCCAAGACTGGAATTATGTGCAGCTTTTCTACTAGCTCAATTGATTGCACACATTCAATCCTTATTTTCCACGTTTAATTCACAGAACACCCACTTATGGTGTGACTCAACTATAGCGTTAACATGGATACAAACTCCGCCTTACCGATTAAAGACGTTTGTAGCAAATCGTGTTTCTCAGATTCAAGATCTAGTACCTACTGAAATGTGGAAACATATACATTCAGAACACAATCCAGCTGATTGTGCATCTCGTGGAATCCGTCTCTCAACTCTTGTCAATCACAACGTCTGGTGGCACGGCCCAAGTTGGCTTTCCTTGCCTGCGTCACACTGGCCAACTTCTAACTTCAATCCCATCACTTTGGACTCATCTCATGAAATAAAGTCAGACCCTTTGCCAGTTTTGGTAACGGTTCACAAACCTGAACTACCTATTTTAACAAAGTTTTCATCATGGATGACTCTTGTTCGAGTTATGTCATATGTGCTAAGATTTATAAATAACTGTCGCAACATGACCCACCATTCTGGTTGTTTAACCGCTCCAGAATTGACAAATGCACTCAACAAGATATTTTGTCTCGTCCAACAATCCACCATGTATGACGAGTTTCAACTTTTGTCTCAAGATAAACCTTGCTCTAAACGTCTGATACGCTTAACACCTTTCATCGACTCAGACAATTTAATACGTGTCGGTGGACGTATTAATCAAGCACCTGTTTCCTATGACACTCGTCATCCAGTAGTTTTACCAAAGCACCATCATGTCGTTAATATACTAATTGACTATTACCATATTCACTACCTTCATGCTGGCCCTCAATTCATTCAATCATTGTTATCAAGACAAGTTTGGATTCTATGTGCCCGGAACGTGATCAGATCCCGCATTTTTAAATGCATTAGGTGCTTCAAGCTTCACCCACAATCATCGACGCCTTTAATGGGTGATCTTCCTCCCTGTCGCATCACTCCTGCTAAACCATTCTCGTCAACTGGAATTGATTATGGAGGTCCATTTAACATCAAGATCACAAACTTACGATTCATTAAACACATCAAAGTTTATATTTGCATTTTTATATGTATGGTGACTAAAGCCGTGCATATCGAAGTAGTTCATGACCTGTCAACTCCTGCTTTTATCGCTGCATTAACCAGATTCATCTCTCGACGAGGACAATGTAACCACATATATTCCGACTGTGGTTCGAATTTCATCGGAGCTAATCTTGAACTGCAAAGAATTATTAAGAATCTCAAGACTAAAGAAAATCGTGCATCCATCAACAAGTTCACTTCAGAACAGGGAATCAAATTTCATTTTAATCCACCTGCTTCACCTCATCAAGGGGGCTTATGGGAATCGGCTATCAAAAGAGCTAAACACCATTTATTACGAGTCATTGGTTCGACAATACTTACTTACCCTGAGTTTACTACTCTCACTACTCGAGTGGAAGCCATGGTTAACTCAAGACCATTGACACCACTCTCCGCTGATCCATCCGATCTGGCAGCACTTACGCCAGGACATTTTTTAACCGGCGCTCCTCTTGTCTCGCTTTCTGAAAACGACTTGTCTGATGTTCCTATTAATCGGTTACACCATTGGCAAGCAGCTCAGGCGTTATTCCAAAACATCTGGAAAAGGTGGACCGTCGAATACTTTCATACGCTGCAACAACGGCCAAAGTGGACAACTGCAACGAAGAACCTAAAAGTAGGGGACTTGGTACTCATACAGTCACAAACACCAACTCTACAGTGGCCCCTCGCCAGAGTGACTCAACTATTCCCTGGAAAAGATGGAGTTGTACGAGTGGCTGAAGTCCGAACACCAAATAACTCCTTTCGCCGCCCCATCGTGAAGTTGTGCAAGTTGCCAATTGAATGATTGTTGAAGTAAGGATACTTCAAGGCCGGGAGTATGTTTGGTTCAAACTAGACAAGGCCCATCACACTAATTTCCCCCCAATTATTCCCAATCATCTTCTCCTTTTAATCCCTTATCATATTTTATTCCCCTCTCATTCTCTATTTCATTTCATATATATATTCACTCTCAATAAAGTTATCTTCACACTGTATTCATAATTTAATTATTTTTTCAATCATATGTTTTATATTTCACATGTTATTTTTTAATAATAATTTAATTGTTTCCAAAATCTTTTTTCAATGAAAGAATGTGAGATCAAAATTTGTAATAAAACCTCTTATAAATGTGAACAATTTATGAAGTTCAAGATGAGTGCATAAATGGACATATAAGATGATCTATGAATATGGACATGACATGAAGATTACTCAAGAAAATGCATGATATTAACATGAAAAGTTGAAAGGTTGGTGAACTCTCTATTACATTAGTGTCACGAACAATCAGTTTTATTCTTAGAACTAAAATACTATTAAATGTAATATTAATACCCATTTGTTATTGATCTCACATTATAGCTTTTTTCCACTCTACTTATTTTCAATTTTTTAAGGTTTTCCAGAGCCTAAAACATCTGGATGGTCCACTGATCGAAGGAAACTTATTCATTTACTTTTAGTTTAAAACCCCACAATGACTTTGTAGGTTGTGAGCTGTTACCTTTGATAGCTAAAGCTTGCCGAGAGGTGTCTTCGCCACGAGTGTCTGATGAAGCCTCATTAAGTCTCTTCTGCTCCATGTCAGCTAGTTCCGCCTGAAGTGCTGTCTTCTCCACTGCCTTGAAGTCTGAAGTCACCGACGGGTGATCCTTCAGCAGTTGTCGCTGCCAAGCCACATTGTTGATACCTATGATCAGTTGATCCCTCAGTCGTTCTTCAAGTGAAGCCCCGAAATCGCAACGTGCGGCAATACTCCGTAATGCATTGACGTATTGGTAGACAGACTCGCCCCCGTATCGATGACGTTGAGTAAACTTAACTCTTTCGCTCAGTGGGCAATAGCTTTTCCCGAAGAATTTGTTTAGCACGTCTATGATTTCCCCGAACCCGACTGTCTCTACCGCTCGGGGCCGAAAATGATCAACTAGGATTTTAAAGGATGGTGGGCCCACTCTTACAAGCAAAAGATCGCGCTTTTCTTTGTCCTCAGTAATTCGGTGGAGCTTCAGTTGTATTTGAAAGCGTTGGATAAAATATTCCCAGTCCTCATTTTCTGGCTGAAAAGATTCAAATTTGAATGAATGTAAAGCTGGTGCTCTGACTTCTTCGTTAAATTCTTCTTCATAATTTTGACCCTTTTCCCCTCTTTTTTCCTTTGGCATGATCCTGTCCGCAGCGCCAATGTAATAAACACGGGCAAAAGAAGAGAAAATACTTTTTATTAGATAAACAAAGCTAACATTGCTAAACGTCAACACAAGACAAAACCAAAACAAATCAGGTTTTTGTTTACAGTCAAAAACAATATTAAACATATGGTAGGTAAATAATGCAAATAGAAAAAGCAACTAAGTAATAGATTTATGATGACATAACAATAAGATTGTGTTAGAATAATAATCTTAACACTTGATTTTATTAAAAATCTATCTTTTCAAATGATCAAAAACTGTTACGTCGTATGACTCAATCTAAACTACCATGAAAAATATTGTTATGTCAAATATTCTATCACTGGACCTCAAAACACCTTACATAAATTTTAATAACGTGCATAATTAAAATTTTTAAACTTCACTAAAATCTGTACAAACAGTTTGGTGATCGATACAAACGATAATTTGGAGCACCATAAGGATCTAAGATACTTGAGTTGGAAAAGTAACTGAAGCGGAACAAAAACTAAAAGAGTTTAAAAGTTCCTTCTGCACATCCATTTGACATTTTTCTCTTATAATGTTACAGATTGAATACTCTTGGCAGTTTACACGATAGGTTTTAAGAAAAGGTTTATAATATGAAAACGAAACGTCTGAGGAACTGCTTCACTATTTCTTCATTTTAACACTCTAAAACCTATTTTAATTTGATATAATACATAATTTCTTAAGTATATTATAAGTCCTTTTTCTGAATTTGAATTATTTTTAGTTAAGGCAAATTACATTAGATTCGTTTCTACCAATCTGTTCCATAATTTTTTAACTTATATAAATGCTTATGCTTAGCACAAGAAACAATAAAAGTTCGATAAAAGTAAATTATTACATGTTTACAGATATAAAATAACCGTAAATCTAATAACCTAATGAGAGATGATTACACATAAACTTTAAACTACGAATCTGAAAATTTAGCAACCTTGGTGCAACATTAAAAGAAAACTACTATGCATTACATCAAATCAGTAGTCAAGATATAACAACTTTAAGTCCTATTGCGTTGGAATAGGAGAAAGACTATTAAGAATATAAAGAATTTTCGTTGCAGTTAAAAGCTTAACACATTCCAATGCCAAGTAGGTCACCAACTTCTGGTAATTATCTGGTTAATAAGAATTGTCCAAGTTATGATGAACTTTTAGAACCTCACGCAATCTCCCCATTAGGACTATGCGGGGAAATAATGTAAGAAATATGTTCAGAAACTGTACTATTATGTATTGTATGCATAGTCCTAAGTTGGCGCTTCGGACAAATAGTTGGATTGGATAAAGAAGTTTACTATTTTCTCATATTGTTAACAGACAACTTCACGAGACCGAGTATAAACCATAGTTTTCCATGAATAAAAGGAATCAAGAGATGGATATGGATCATACACCATCACGAGATCCATCATGTTCTTATCAAACTCTTAATTTTGTTTTAATTCAATTTCTATTTTTTCCCCTTTTTTTTGCAAACCATTGCTTCAACTTTATCATGAATTTTTTTAATTATAAATTTTACATGTATAGTCACAACTGTAGCTTGTTGGCCCAATTAGGGACTGTATATAGTTCGAAGAATTCACTGCTTCATTGACATGAATTCCTTGAAACAATAACCTATGACACCCAGGTTACAAAAACACCCTCTTACACGTTTACAACGTCCTTTCAACTATTGTATCAAATTTAATCTGAAATACTGCGATCCCCAATTTTTTTACGGATAAATTTTAAAGATTACAAAGCAATGAAGACTAAAAAAGTGGATCGATTAAAGCCAAACATTACCAAATATTCAGTTTCTTATATTTTTACAATTTTTAAAAATTCATAAAAATTATTATATATTGAATGGTTTTAGTGGAAAGAGATCAGTGATTAACTGACATAACAGTTCTCCTCGCCTGAAATGCTTGCATTTTTGTTTTGTTTTCTATGCAGGTGGACCAACAATGCTTCTTCCGAATCACGGTAGCGGCAGAACGATCTTTTTGTCCCTGAAAAGGGAGTTTAACCCTGATCCTCTGGGTGATAACTCATAGCTCTCCTACTGAGCTACTACCGTTGCTTACATATGGCATACGACAGTAACAAAATGATTATGTTTGGTTTGTTTTAAGTACCGGTATTACTAATATATTAGAGTTAAAAAGTCTACAAACTTGTGGTGCGTAGCTGTTTATAGTTATATAGGTCACATGTAGTTTGAATTATCTTATAAAATTTAACTGGTTACAACTTGGTGAAAATCATGGTACAAATATGAATATACAAGGTATGAATGATGATAAGGAGTCTGAAACTGCACTTCCAATTTCGCCTCTTGGGCTTAGCGATATTCAGAGATAATGAATCCTTGGGGATTTCCCTCCGGTCATTTACGATACATGAGCCTCAAACGTAATCTCTATTTACAGTACCTCTAAAATTACCTTTTGCAAAATTGCTATTGCACTGAGTATAAGAATGTATATAGGAAAAACTATTTCAGCGTTTACTAAACATTCATTTACTATTGCTACGCTATTATTTAAATAATTTGGATTTTTAGCGAATTTCCCTATAGGGAATACGCTATTACGGTGGTAGCCATGGTAAGACCTAAGCCCGGGACCACTTTATTTTTTCATTTTGAGGTCCCCAGAAGCCAAAAACACCATTCGTTCATTTTCATACATATATATATATATATATATATATATATATATATATATATATATATATATATATATGTGTGTGTGTGTGTGTGTGTGTGTGTGTGTGTGTGTGTGTGTGTGTGTGTGTGTGTGTCCGTTATACTGATAACTTTTGAAGGGGACCTCCGATTTTGTTGAAATTTGGTATGAAGGTGTATGACCAGGTCTATTTTCATGAGTTCGCGAACCAGCATTGTCGGGTTATGGGAAAGGGGTTTTATGGGGTTACAAGGGGTCAAAAATGGGTTTTTGGCATTTTTCGACCTTAATTTTTAAAATTCGTCAATTTTAACTAAAACCATTTGAAGGAGCTTAAAAAAACAAACAATTTGGTATTTTGAATTTTTATCATAGCATAACTGGTTACGGGGAAAATCCAAAAATGTGTTTTCCATGTTATTCTTATGGGAAATCAAGAAAACCCTATGTCTTGCTTACTAACTGACATAACTTAATCAAATTTGGTATGTACATTATCTAGATAAGGTTTAACTTATACTCGCTTACAAAACTCATATGGCGGCAAACCTACATACTCACCCCCATGGGGTTTATGGGGAAAATAAAAAATTGTCAGAGCTTGATACAATTTTGTGTTTAAATTCACTAATTATTGATTAACTTAGATTTTCTAACAACACCCAATGGCAGCAAACCTACATACTCAATCTTATGGTGTTTTTATGGGGAAAGTAAATAATCTGAAATTCCATTGGAAATTCGCTGAGTACGCAGGTCTGCTGCGACAGGGGTATTTTATTAAACATACATAAAGTTACAGGGCATCTTAATGTATATTGTAATATTCTTATTTCTTGTCATGCAAAGTATGGATTTTAAATATTTATATACCACAAACACTTTAAATAAGAGTATGAAATGTACAATTGGGATAATACTTAAAATCTCAACTATTTTAATGCTAACTTAACAATTTCAATGCTACTTTAATTAAAATTTTATTATTTTCAGGCCATGCTTTATATTGATTTTGGCTTAATTATAACTGTTCATTTCCCAGGTAAGGTGAATGTGAAAATAATTTCAACTTATAACAAAGATAGAAAATATAATGGCAAAACCATTTATTACGGGACCTATTCCAGGAAAAAGCAGCTTTTTCCTTTTTATGGTATATACTAAACAAATACTGACATTTCCTTTTTTAAAGGTTACTTTTACCATCAACAATTAATTTTATGTACTAGTAGGAGTAATCAAATTGTATGTACTAACATGATGAATCTTCATTATATTGTCTTTGAAACTGCCTATTAAAGGAAAATAAGTGCAAAACAAATTGATTATTTCAAAAAGTTATTTTATAAATGACAGTCAATACTTCATTTTAAGGCTACTGAAAATTTTTGATACTAGCTTTAAGATTATTATTATTAGAGAGTTTTGCAACATACGGTAAACGCTAAACTCGATTTTTATATTAGTAGGGGATAAAAGCCGAAGGTAAGGAAGGGTGAGGCCGGTGGAGCCGGTGGAGCCCCCCCCCCGAGGACCACCCATGGCGAGCCCCCCGCCACCCCCCCCCCACCCCCCCCCCCGAGAAAAAATTTTTTTTGTTGTGAAAAATTTTTTTGCCGTAAAAATTTTTTTACCGCGAAAATTTTTTTAACGCAAAATTTTTTTTTACCTCGAAAAATTTTTTTACCGCGAAAAATTTTTTTTTACCTTGAAAAACATTTTTTACCGCGAAAAAATTTTTTTACCTCAAATTTTTTTTACCTCAAAAAAAATTTTTTTCCGTATTTTATTTTATTTTTTTTATACCAGAATGATAGACTTCTCCGCAGCATCCACAGCAATCCGCGGCAAATCCGCGGCAATCCGCGGCAATCCAAAATAGTAGAGGCATTCGGCCAGTGCTGCTATGAGTCGTGAATAGTAATACAACTCTTTTTAACATTTGTTGTATGGCAAATCCGCGGCAATCCGCGGCGAATCCGCGGCAATCCAAAAAAGTTGAGGCATTCGGCCAGTGCTGCTATGAGTCATGAATAGTAATACAACTCTTTTAACATTTGTTGAATGACAAATCCGCGGCAATCCGCGGCAATCCAAAATAGTAGAGGCATTCGGCCAGTGCTGCTATGAGTCATGAATAGTAATACAACTCTTTTAACATTTGTTGAATGACAAATCCGCGGCAATCCGCGGCAATCCGCGGCATCCAAAATAGTAGAGGCATTCGGATAGTGCTGCTATAAGTCATGAATAGTAATACAACTCTTTTTAACATTTGTTAAAAATACTTTCATATTGAACATTATTTGTATATTCATTTTAAATTTTGCATATAACACACAATGTGTTACATTGATACTTTTCCATTTCATTTACGTATGCTTTTTGTTCTGTATTAAAACTAAAGTTTTTAATATTCCACAGTAATCTTCTACTGCCTCTGGGACTTCCACTCGTAAGACAACTGAATCTGTGCAGCGCCTCGACGACTCTTCCACTGCTCACATTGATGCGATGATCAGAAGACTTCACTAAATTGTATAAACACTACCATTGCTTACTATTCACATCTATTGGCTGGATTGTAAAACAAAATTTCTCTTGTATGTTAAGATATTTCTTTATTGTCATTCGTATGTAAGTTTCAATTTTGAAGAGACTCACTATTTCAAAGTCAAAAGTGCATTTGTAAAAGTTTTTAGAGTCTAATAATTTAACCTTTCTGCAGACTCGGCATTACATTTACTATCAAAGACAAAAGAGTCTAGTAACTTAGTACTTCACTTTCAAAGTCAAAAGATTCTGTTAGTTTAGTCATTGCACATCTTTGACATAGCATGTAAAAGTTTTACACTTCAAATTGAAAAGAGCACTTTTGTTTAACCATTGTGCAGACTCAACATTACATGTTTACTTTCAAAGACAAAAGAGTCTAGTAGATTGGTATTTTACTTTCAAAAAGAGTCTGATAGTTCAGTATTTGTACACCTCTGTGTAGACTCATCATTTATATTTTACTTTAAAGTGAAAAGAGTTTGATATCTTTAGTATTTTTCAAAAAGCAAAGAGTTTAACAGTGAATGATCTTAACACTATGTGTAAAACTGGAAAATGAAAACAAGTATGTCAATACAAACGGTCAGATTTATTGAAACAATCTTAAAACTAACATCAAGTGTATTGAAAAATGAATCAGCAAAAAGAAACTTTATACATTATCCAACAATCATAACATTTATAAAAAAAGACAACAAAATTTATTTTATTAATTAATAAAACTTTACTAGAAACAGCAACAAAACAAATGTTCATATCACAGTTCATCACAGTCCAACACACTCCTAATATCCAAACAGCGCCTAAACGATCACACTCATGCGACATAAATTAAATTGTGTATTCGTCTACGTCCATCGGTGCAGGCAGAGCTGGAGGTAGCGGTGGTGCTCTTGGTGGTATTGCATAGTGCCCCCACGGAAGAGTGTTTATTCCGTCCTCCGGCATCACGTATCGTTTGTCATCAAACGGAGCCAGAGATCTTTTTCTCACTACCACTGAGTAAATCATATGGTATTTACTTTGAAAGCGTTGATTCTCCGTACTCTTTGTTGTTCTGTTATGAAGACAATCGATGTAATCTTGTACGGTTAGATCACGCAGAGCGACGGCACGATTAACACCCTTCGCACGTTTGATGGGGGGAGGCGTGATGCAATCATCTCCTTCAACTTCATTATTACAAGTACACCTGCCGAATGTCATACAGTAGAGTTTGGCCATCAATCCGACAAACATTTCAATGGCCACTCCTCCGGCTTCATCCTTAAACTTTCCTAACACCCTAGCATTCCGTCCATCATAGCAAATGTGGGTCCTGGGATAATTACTTGTATCGAAATCGTCCAGGTGTGTCAACATGTCACGGTAGACGTCTCTGGTACGGATCGCGTAGACTATCCCATCGGTGTCCATGTAGACCATTCTAATCCTTTCGATACCGTACCGCTCTACCATGTCATAGTGGAAACCGTACATCCATCGTTTACTATGGTCCAGAATGCACATTCCCGCGTATACAGGCTTATTCAGTACGACTCGCACTTTGGCCATATGTAGCAATGCTAGGTTTTCATTGTACCAAACACGATCATTGAAATTCGCTTTAGCTACATACTTAGTATACATTTTATGGGATGTGACTAGTTTTACGTTTATGTGTTTTCTCACATTCTGGAGACTCATACCGTATACTGCATTGACCATCAATTTAAACATCTCCACTTCAAATTTATTACTGGCCTGCTGTCTTAACTCAGTATTTAGCGTCACGTACGGTTTCATCCATGCCGATTGTTTGAAACGTAGAACTCTGTGGATTCGACGAACACGTAGTCCATTCTCTATCGCCTGTTGGAGATAGCGATAGTGAATTACATATTCCTCCTTGTCCGTCAGGCTGGCCATTAATTTCTTAGACGACCCAGCACCGCTGTTGAGCACTTGCTCCGATGTGTATGGGAGTTGATACGCTGGTGATTTTCTAACTTCTGGACAGAAGGGTAAGTCTCTGTGTTTATCATGTAGAGCTTGATCTTTCGGGTACTCCAAATCCACTTCCAATACGTACCCGTACTCACCATCCGCCGGTATGCTCGAGATGTCTAAACTGTCAATTTCCTGATGTGTTAGCCACTCAAAATCTTTGTACGGGAGTGGTTCCGACATGGCCCATCCGTAAAGGTTGTTAGCGTCATAATACATTAAAAATGTATCATTATCACTCTCAACGGTGCCTCCACTTGTCGTTGTGCACTGGCCGTTTCGGTCACCGCGTCCTCTAGTGTATTTATTATTGGCGATGACGTGCCGAGTTACACATTGAGTCAGACCACCTCGAATACCCTTCTCAAAAAATACATATTGATCCACATCTTGAATGGTATCGAGTACCACACCAGTTTTGTACAACATGACATCCCAGGCGTACGATGGAAGCGTAAGATAATGTGCAGGGTCGAGCTGATAGTGCGTTAGACACATTTCCCTGAACCCCTCAAACACATCGGCCAATAGTAGCACATCGGTTCGTAAATATACATCTGAGTATTCACCGAGCGTGGTACAGTTGAATTTACGCCACACTTGTTGCGCATGATCATAGTCATCATCTGTCACTTTATCTCCGAAGGCTTCTTTAGGTGGAAGTAGTTTCTCGTCCAGAACCTCCTGTGAAGTGATGTATTCATAGGGGAAGACTCCTTTCCTGCGTAATAGTCGGAAATCTCCATTGTCCGGGTATCTAGCTTTCGTGATGTTCATTTTGTCATCAGGTAGGATGGACGCAAGAGTTGCTAATGATTTCGCCATCAGGCGATACGAATCGACAAACTGTAGCTTGATGTTACCATGCCAATCAGGATATTTAAATCGTTTTGAAAATGTAATGTACTTTTCTTCCGTGTTGGCGAGTACTTCTACATCACCTTTGTCGATACCCAATTCTCTAACTATGAAATGCGCATCATAGTTTGATAAATTATGAAAATAGATGTTTATAGTTTCCTGCTCTCGGTGATTGGGTCTATGACGTACATTCAAAACATCTCCAATCTTCTTTACGTCATCCCGTACAGCGTTTATAAAGTGTTCAGAGGCATTCTCGCCTCTGTAGAGTCTCAATTTTGAATATGTGTTGGTAGTCGGATCAATGTCGTCACAATCACCATCGTTGACATTCCTGTGATTATCATGAATGTAGTACGCGTACGAGTATGGCACGTGGAGTTTCTTCACATTACTTGGTGCATTCTCGTTGTGATTTGTATTAGCACCTCTTGAAATGGCCGGATCCCACGATGGTGGAAGTGACGTTGGTGTGGGATGAACAAGCTGATTTGGTTCAGTTGGAACGAGCGCACACTCAAAATCCGCATATATGGTGAATCGTGCTTTTTGTGTACGCTCGATGTGCTTAAACCGAATCTCTTTATCTTCAGATAAATCGGTCCTCAGAGGATTATGCGAAGAGCAGTAACGCTTGTGCTCCTCCAACCGTTCAGCTCCGGTGAGACCCAGTTTGTTCGGTCGGTTTTCGAAATGTGCGAAACATCTCCTGCAAATGAACAAACGATGTCCGTGACGCGTCATCTGGCTAACAACTAGTCTTTCAAAGTCTGAGATGTACGCATAGTGGGTGGTTCGTTCATCAGTTAGAAACAACAAATCGAAGTGGTTCGGCAGCTCCTGATCCACGACGCGAAGCGGGAAGACATAGTGTTCTTCTTTGTTTTGTTGCTTCTTCTGATTCTTCTTATCCAGACCGTACACATTTATGCTTACGCCGGGATTGTTGCGTTCGAACGTGCGGATTTTATCTAACCTTACGGGAAACTCCAATCCCTCGAAATTTAGATTAGATCGTGCCCATACTTCGTCTGTGAAATAATAAGAAGTAAGTCGTTTACGAGGAGCATTTTCAATGAATTTTGTTAGCATAGCGTATTCGAAGCACCGCTCATCCGCATCATTCAACACATTTACCACGGCGTGTTTCATGGCGATGTCGCGAGGAAGGGGGATGAAGGAGCTACCTCTGACAGGACTGTAGACATTCACTCTCACCTCCATGTCCAAAACCCTAACAAAGCTCCACCCCGATCCCTTCATCTCGCATGTTTCCTTCTCCAGCAAGATTTTGTTGATGAATTGTTGACATATTTCATCTACATCACTTGTTTGGAGGATAGGGACATTTTTGGTCTTGAAGTCTCGCTTACAAGTCTCACCATGAATATTCGTGAATTCACATTCGATATAGATATTAACCTTAATGGCATGAATTATCAATAAAATCTGTCGCATGAGTGTGACAATTCTTGTTCGTACAGAGTTGACAAACTCCTGGAGAGAAACGGTGTTATCAGCGGGCTCCACAAGCCTGTAGGTCTTCAAACGTCCGCGAAATCCTGTCTCGGTCTCCACGAAGCCATCTGGTGCCATATAACTGGGAATGACGGGGGGTCCGTTGTCAATGTTGGTCTTGTCACGGACTGATCCCACCGACGATGATGACGAGGGGACAGGTGTTGTGGGCGAAGTGGCAAGCGTCGTTGGTTGGACTCCACCGGTCTGCTGTGGATGATGGTTCACACGTGCAGCTCTGCAGCGGAATCGTTTGTGGAACAGCATGTTATCCTTCCTCATGAATGATCTCCCACACCCACCACACGCATGGTCTGAAAAACACATATAGTTGTAGTCACATGCATAATAATGGAAAAAGAAACAATTTCTAAACCATTATGAAAGTTCTGAATGTATAATGTCATGGCTGAAATTAACTTAATGTTAAAATTGGTTAAAGTCTTTACATCAGAACTCATTTATAAAATTAAGAATGATGAACGAACCATTTAGTGTGAAATCAGTTACTACTGCAAATGTCGTATCTATGTTTTAAGTAAAACAAACATCATTAGTTTGAAGTCAGAGAAAAATGCATACCTGTTGTACGAACTCCAACAACAGGTGGTGGGGCTTGTGTCAGATCCGTTGCGTGCGATGGGTTCGGTCTCGAATCGAGGTCAGAAGTGTTAGAGGGGCCGGGTCGCGGATCCGAAGGAGTGGAAACAAAATCTATAACAAACGAACATACATGTGATTAGAACATTTTATCTTAAAGCAGATTTATAGGAAGTTGTGATGAATATATGTTAAGTAAATACTAACACATTTACTTCATTGGATTTTTATAATCAGAGTAGCATTTGAAATTACTACTATTTATCATCTTGTTCATTTTGAAATAATTTTTTGTTAAAGTTTTCATATTATAAAGGAAATGTTTTCTTAAAGTAAGTGTCTGTGCATATGCATTTGGTTATGCGATTGATCAGTGTCATGGAGTTAGTGACTATATCCAAAGTTCAAGATATTATTAAACAAATGTTACTAACCTGGTCTGAATGCGGGATGTTGGCGATGGGTGATGTCGATGTGGCGACGAAGGTCAGAATCCCTCGTGTATGATTTCCCACAATCCGGACAGTCAAACTTGACTCCCCTGTGGGCGGAACGTGCGTGCTGGTTAAGATGATCTTTCTTCTTATACGCTTTGCCGCACTCCCCACAAGTGAAGCGGCGTTCCACAGTGTTGTTCATGATCTACAAACAAATAACTCTACGTAATATAAACTGTTCAGAGAAGTTTTATAAAACTCAAAGAATGTAATATTACAAGAAACATTCTTTATAATTAACCAACACAACAAGCAAGTGTAAAGGAGTTTCATTGCGTTACATGCTATTACAGTCAATTTTCACAATAGTGACAAAACCATTAAAATCGTTTTGAAAGTAAATATTCTACTTTGCATTCAGGAATGTTTATCGATGCTTAAGAAGCTATGCATTATAGTTTATTAACGTTCTTCTCAGTCAAACTACGCAACAAAGGTAAATTTAAAGGCAAGGAGAGTATGAATAAGTAAGTTTGATTTTCTATTACAATTTTTAAATATCGCAAAGTAAAACACGAAAATAATGTTATGAACTTTTCAGTTAGCACATGATAGAAAGAACGAAGACATTTGACACAAATAAAATCCACATACATCATACGTATTTAAATATAGATAACTATTCTACATTACGAATAATACTTACATTTGAATTGATGAGTACCCAGGAGTAAGACAGTAGTACTATGGCACAGGGCGCAGCGGAGCACTGGAGCACTGGAGCACTGGAAAACACGTCCGTTCACCTTGAAGTCCGGAGAGAGACTGAGCGAAGAAAGGCAGTAGCACTGGACCGCTGGAGCACTGGAGCACTGGAGAACACGTCCGGTCACCGTGAAGTCTGGAGAGAGACTGAGGGCAGCGGAGCTAACGGAGCACTGGAGCACTGGAGCACTGGAGCACACGTCCGATCGCCGCGAAGTCTGGAGAGAGAGTGAACGAGCAAATACAGACGCTGTGGGATGTGAAAATGGCGCGGGATCGTACATAGTATGCAGCGGCACGACAGACGACCATCAACGGCTATACTCAATTTGAATCTCAGCGTATGCCTAGAGTGTAGAGGTTCATTGAAAATGAGTCAACGCGAGAGTGACAAAATTTTAGAACCAACTGCGGCCATTCGGGGGAAGAGGCAGTGTTTTAATTTGTACGAAGTCACCCAACACATTTAGTTCAATATAGAGAAAGAGCTATGAGAACTCGAGGCGTAAGGATAACGTCTCGACACTATTGACTGCGGCTACACCGAACACCGCGCAAACAAAAATCAAGTTGGTGGCGTAGGAATACCGGTTACCTGCCACGCGCACTATGCATCGGCACGATAGGTGACCATCAGCGGCCATACTCAATTTGAATCTCAGCGTATGCCTATAGAGTGTAGAGGCTCATTGAAAATGAGTCAACAACGCGAGAGTGACAAAATTTTAGAACCATCTGCGGTAATTCGGGGACAAGGCAGTGTTTTAAATTGTACGAATTCACACATCACATTTAGTTCAATATAGAGTAAGAGGTATGAGAGCTCATTACACAAGATAACCACTTAAAGACAGTTTTGCTTATGTCGAATCATTAGTCAACTATTTTGTGACTCATAAACATTTAACACATTAAATGAAGTCACATACCCCTTGTGCATCACTTCAAAGGAGTAAACATTGGTCGAAAGTTCAACCGCAGCATCACTTCGCATGCAGCACACTCTTTTACATAGAAGCGAGTCGTGCGTAGAAAACCCAACGAAACATTATCAAATTATTTTGACCACCTTAGATTGTCTCCTCGAACACATACACTGAACACATGCGCTTATAAAAAATCGAGATGGCGACGTAAGGATATCGCCTCGACAATGTGGACTGCTGCTACACCGAACACCGCGCAAACAAAAAATCAAGTTGGTGGCGTAGGAATACCGGTGACCGGACACGCGCGCGGCGTAGGAATACCGGTTGCCTGCCACGCACACTGAAGTAAAATGCGAGCTTTCACATGGTTTCCAGAAATATTGAGGTTTAAAGAGGCCGTTTAAGGACACTTGATGCATGCCGCAAAAATGCGCGTGTTCGAATCTTACGCGCGTAAGATTCAAACACGCGTGAACGGCATGCATCAAGTGTCCTTAAACGGCCTCTTTAAACCTCAATATTTCTGGAAACCATGTGAAAGCTCGCATTTTACTTCAGTGTGCGTGGCAGGCAACCGGTATTCCTACGCCGCGCGCGTGTCCGGTCACCGGTATTCCTACGCCACCAACTTGATTTTTTGTTTGCGCGGTGTTCGGTGTAGCAGCAGTCCACATTGTCGAGGCGATATCCTTACGTCGCCATCTCGATTTTTTATAAGCGCATGTGTTCAGTGTATGTGTTCGAGGAGACAATCTAAGGTGGTCAAAATAATTTGATAATGTTTCGTTGGGTTTTCTACGCACGACTCGCTTCTATGTAAAAGAGTGTGCTGCATGCGAAGTGATGCTGCGGTTGAACTTTCGACCAATGTTTACTCCTTTGAAGTGATGCACAAGGGGTATGTGACTTCATTTAATGTGTTAAATGTTTATGAGTCACAAAATAGTTGACTAATGATTCGACATAAGCAAAACTGTCTTTAAGTGGTTATCTTGTGTAATGAGCTCTCATACCTCTTACTCTATATTGAACTAAATGTGATGTGTGAATTCGTACAATTTAAAACACTGCCTTGTCCCCGAATTACCGCAGATGGTTCTAAAATTTTGTCACTCTCGCGTTGTTGACTCATTTTCAATGAGCCTCTACACTCTATAGGCATACGCTGAGATTCAAATTGAGTATGGCCGCTGATGGTCACCTATCGTGCCGATGCATAGTGCGCGTGGCAGGTAACCGGTATTCCTACGCCACCAACTTGATTTTTGTTTGCGCGGTGTTCGGTGTAGCCGCAGTCAATAGTGTCGAGACGTTATCCTTACGCCTCGAGTTCTCATAGCTCTTTCTCTATATTGAACTAAATGTGTTGGGTGACTTCGTACAAATTAAAACACTGCCTCTTCCCCCGAATGGCCGCAGTTGGTTCTAAAATTTTGTCACTCTCGCGTTGACTCATTTTCAATGAACCTCTACACTCTAGGCATACGCTGAGATTCAAATTGAGTATAGCCGTTGATGGTCGTCTGTCGTGCCGCTGCATACTATGTACGATCCCGCGCCATTTTCACATCCCACAGCGTCTGTATTTGCTCGTTCACTCTCTCTCCAGACTTCGCGGCGATCGGACGTGTGCTCCAGTGCTCCAGTGCTCCAGTGCTCCGTTAGCTCCGCTGCCCTCAGTCTCTCTCCAGACTTCACGGTGACCGGACGTGTTCTCCAGTGCTCCAGTGCTCCAGCGGTCCAGTGCTACTGCCTTTCTTCGCTCAGTCTCTCTCCGGACTTCAGGTGAACGGACGTGTTTTCCAGTGCTCCAGTGCTCCAGTGCTCCGCTGCGCCCTGTGCCATAGTACTACTGTCTTACTCCTGGGTACTCATCAATTCAAATGTAAGTATTATTCGTAATGTAGAATAGTTATCTATATTTAAATACGTATGATGTATGTGGATTTTATTTGTGTCAAATGTCTTCGTTCTTTCTATCATGTGCTAACTGAAAAGTTCATAACATTATTTTCGTGTTTTACTTTGCGATATTTAAAAATTGTAATAGAAAATCAAACTTACTTATTCATACTCTCCTTGCCTTTAAATTTACCTTTGTTGCGTAGTTTGACTGAGAAGAACGTTAATAAACTATAATGCATAGCTTCTTAAGCATCGATAAACATTCCTGAATGCAAAGTAGAATATTTACTTTCAAAACGATTTTAATGGTTTTGTCACTATTGTGAAAATTGACTGTAATAGCATGTAACGCAATGAAACTCCTTTACACTTGCTTGTTGTGTTGGTTAATTATAAAGAATGTTTCTTGTAATATTACATTCTTTGAGTTTTATAAAACTTCTCTGAACAGTTTATATTACGTAGAGTTATTTGTTTGTAGATCATGAACAACACTGTGGAACGCCGCTTCACTTGTGGGGAGTGCGGCAAAGCGTATAAGAAGAAAGATCATCTTAACCAGCACGCACGTTCCGCCCACAGGGGAGTCAAGTTTGACTGTCCGGATTGTGGGAAATCATACACGAGGGATTCTGACCTTCGTCGCCACATCGACATCACCCATCGCCAACATCCCGCATTCAGACCAGGTTAGTAACATTTGTTTAATAATATCTTGAACTTTGGATATAGTCACTAACTCCATGACACTGATCAATCGCATAACCAAATGCATATGCACAGACACTTACTTTAAGAAAACATTTCCTTTATAATATGAAAACTTTAACAAAAAATTATTTCAAAATGAACAAGATGATAAATAGTAGTAATTTCAAATGCTACTCTGATTATAAAAATCCAATGAAGTAAATGTGTTAGTATTTACTTAACATATATTCATCACAACTTCCTATAAATCTGCTTTAAGATAAAATGTTCTAATCACATGTATGTTCGTTTGTTATAGATTTTGTTTCCACTCCTTCGGATCCGCGACCCGGCCCCTCTAACACTTCTGACCTCGATTCGAGACCGAACCCATCGCACGCAACGGATCTGACACAAGCCCCACCACCTGTTGTTGGAGTTCGTACAACAGGTATGCATTTTTCTCTGACTTCAAACTAATGATGTTTGTTTTACTTAAAACATAGATACGACATTTGCAGTAGTAACTGATTTCACACTAAATGGTTCGTTCATCATTCTTAATTTTATAAATGAGTTCTGATGTAAAGACTTTAACCAATTTTAACATTAAGTTAATTTCAGCCATGACATTATACATTCAGAACTTTCATAATGGTTTAGAAATTGTTTCTTTTTCCATTATTATGCATGTGACTACAACTATATGTGTTTTTCAGACCATGCGTGTGGTGGGTGTGGGAGATCATTCACGAGGAAGGATAACATGCTGTTCCACAAACGATTCCGCTGCAGAGCTGCACGTGTGAACCATCATCCACAGCAGACCGGTGGAGTCCAACCAACGACGCTTGCCACTTCGCCCACAACACCTGTCCCCTCGTCATCATCGTCGGTGGGATCAGTCCGTGACAAGACCAACATTGACAACGGACCCCCCGTCATTCCCAGTTATATGGCACCAGATGGCTTCGTGGAGACCGAGACAGGATTTCGCGGACGTTTGAAGACCTACAGGCTTGTGGAGCCCGCTGATAACACCGTTTCTCTCCAGGAGTTTGTCAACTCTGTACGAACAAGAATTGTCACACTCATGCGACAGATTTTATTGATAATTCATGCCATTAAGGTTAATATCTATATCGAATGTGAATTCACGAATATTCATGGTGAGACTTGTAAGCGAGCCTTCAAGACCAAAAATGTCCCTATCCTCCAAACAAGTGATGTAGATGAAATATGTCAACAATTCATCAACAAAATCTTGCTGGAGAAGGAAACATGCGAGATGAAGGGATCGGGGTGGAGCTTTGTTACATGGAGGTGAGAGTGAATGTCTACAGTCCTGTCAGAGGTAGCTCCTTCATCCCCCTTCCTCGCGACATCGCCATGAAACACGCCGTGGTAAATGTGTTGAATGATGCGGATGAGCGGTGCTTCGAATACGCTATGCTAACAAAATTCATTGAAAATGCTCCTCGTAAACGACTTACTTCTTATTATTTCACAGACGAAGTAAGGGCACGATCTAATCTAAATTTCGAGGGATTGGAGTTTCCCGTAAGGTTAGATAAAATCCGCACGTTCGAACGCAACAATCCCGGCGTAAGCATAAATGTGTACGGTCTGGATAAGAAGAATCAGAAGAAGCAACAAAACAAAGAAGAACACTATGTCTTCCCGCTTCGCGTCGTGGATCAGGAGCTGCCGAACCACTTCGATTTGTTGTTTCTAACTGATGAACGAACCACCCACTATGCGTACATCTCAGACTTTGAAAGACTAGTTGTTAGCCAGATGACGCGTCACGGACATCGTTTGTTCATTTGCAGGAGATGTTTCGCACATTTCGAAAACCGACCGAACAAACTGGGTCTCACCGGAGCTGAACGGTTGGAGGAGCACAAGCGTTACTGCTCTTCGCATAATCCTCTGAGGACCGATTTATCTGAAGATAAAGAGATTCGGTTTAAGCACATCGAGCGTACACAAAAAGCACGATTCACCATATATGCGGATTTTGAGTGTGCGCCCGTTCCAACTGAACCAAATCAGCTTGTTCATCCCACACCAACGTCACTTCCACCATCGTGGGATCCGGCCACTTCAAGAGGTGCTAATACAAATCACAACGAGAATGCACCAAGTAATGTGAAGAAACTCCACGTGCCATACTCGTACGCGTACTACATTCATGATAATCACAGGAATGTCAACGATGGTGATTGTGACGACATTGATCCGACTACCAACACATATTCAAAATTGAGACTCTACAGAGGCGAGAATGCCTCTGAACACTTTATAAACGCTGTACGGGATGACGTAAAGAAGATTGGAGATGTTTTGAATGTACGTCATAGACCCAATCACCGAGAGCAGGAAACTATAAACATCTATTTTCATAATTTATCAAACTATGATGCGCATTTCATAGTTAGAGAATTGGGTATCGACAAAGGTGATGTAGAAGTACTCGCCAACACGGAAGAAAAGTACATTACATTTTCAAAACGATTTAAATATCCTGATTGGCATGGTAACATCAAGCTACAGTTTGTCGATTCGTATCGCCTGATGGCGAAATCATTAGCAACTCTTGCGTCCATCCTACCTGATGACAAAATGAACATCACGAAAGCTAGATACCCGGACAATGGAGATTTCCGACTATTACGCAGGAAAGGAGTCTTCCCCTATGAATACATCACTTCACAGGAGGTTCTGGACGAGAAACTACTTCCACCTAAAGAAGCCTTCGGAGATGAAGTGACAGATGATGACTATGATCATGCGCAACAAGTGTGGCGTAAATTCAACTGTACCACGCTCGGTGAATACTCAGATGTATATTTACGAACCGATGTGCTACTATTGGCCGATGTGTTTGAGGGGTTCAGGGAAATGTGTCTAACGCACTATCAGCTCGACCCTGCACATTATCTTACGCTTCCATCGTACGCCTGGGATGTCATGTTGTACAAAACTGGTGTGGTACTCGATACCATTCAAGATGTGGATCAATATGTATTTTTTGAGAAGGGTATTCGAGGTGGTCTGACTCAATGTGTAACTCGGCACGTCATCGCCAATAATAAATACACTAGAGGACGCGGTGACC
>CM061533.1:119780627-119990708 GCA_030545055.2 Neoaliturus tenellus | reverse complement strand
AATTATGGTAGAGAGCATCAAATGTATACCGATGATAGAGTGATGACCCATTTTATGGTCTCCATAACATTCATACTGTCTGATTTTCATTGATTGATTTTCAAATATCGTATTCCAACGCAATTTTTGAACATACCTCCAAAACATTAGGCTGGAAATTCTATGTAACAAATGCCATTATTTCATGTGAAAAAATCTGTAAAGTTTTAACAATTTTATAGTCTTATGTCGAAGAGATTAAAATATTTGATTGCTGGTAACTTTGACTTAGACGTAGACAATTAGGGATCTACTGCTGGGTTATGGTTTCAAGTTGTTCGTAAACTTTCCCATTATGATGATGACACCAACTTCGTGGATTCACTTTACTCTGTCGAGGCGTCGTTCATTTAATCCATTGTCTGCTTCAGTAATATCAGCCGCCAAATGCACAATTCGGTTCTACCAACTCATGTAAGCCCCACATCTAATTTTACCCACCGAGAGGTAAGCTTACAACGCACACTTCATTCAATAAGTTACCTTTTAAAATTACTTTAAATAATTTAACTACAGATCAAAAATAATTCGCGAAAAAATTGGTCGTATAGCATTGTATTTTTGTTCATATTATGTTTTGCTGTAGGTGAGGTACGTTCAAGACAACCAGTTTGTTTGACGATTTCGAGAAATGTGTAATTTACCGGTCCTTAACAATTTGTAATAGAACTAGTCGAAATTCCAAGATATTTAACCAAAATTTTAATAATGAAATTGAACGTCAATGAAATCACCGTCAAGGAAATCTAAAAGGTTCAGTTTAGTATTGACAACTAGTCAATTCTATATGATATCTACAATTTCAGGTCACCAAAATATTATCAAAATATTTAAAGTAAAAAAGTAAAAGAATAAAGTACAAAAATATTTTTATAGTTTGACAATATGGTATAGCCTGACAAGTTGCAGGTTGAAGTTGGTTATATAATTATTGCACACCATCCCTCAAAAATTAGTATCCAACATTCTAATGTTAACAATTTTTTGTTAACCTTTTCAAAAATTTTTCATTCAGTAATAATTTTAAGTTATAATCCTATACTATAATACGAGGAATGTCTGAAGGGATGTGTGTTCCACGATCTCGAAATCTAGCTGTCAGATTTTGCTTAAACTTTGCAATTAAAAGTGTATTGGCCCAAAAATAAGTTTAGAAAAGGCCTCCATCCCAGGAAAAATCGAATTTTGTCAGAATTTAAGTTTAAAAATCGTAATTTTTAACATTGGTCTTATGGGTTGCTATTTTGGTAACGAAATAACAACGAAAGGTATACAAAAATAAAGGAACATCAATATTAAGCAGACTTTTTGAAACAGCTGTTAACTGTGAAGAGGTATAGTTGGTTGTTGGGGGAAATTTAATAGCTCTAATGACACTATATCATATCAAAACTGAATTAAAACCAACGAGCAAGGCTCGGTTAACCTGGTACTTCTAAAGTTTAAATTCAATACAACCTAAAAATAGTCAGCTGTTTTACTGGTTTCGTACAAGTTTAACTACCAAAATGTGAACTACAATATCCCGTATCGTCTCAAAATAATAAGGTTCAAAACTTAGTGTGCAAAGTTTAAATATAATGGCCGATAATTTAGTAGTTTTTTTAGCGAAGATTTTTGGAACCAGTTCAATTCACCATTTTAATAAACATATGATTATATCAAAGACTATATTGACGTGAGATTGTAGTAATAGTATGATTTCTACCGTTTCCCATCAAAATGATAAAATATGTCATAGGTTATAATATGCAAAATACAACACAATATTTAAGCATATGTATTTTAATATTCGATTTTAATCCCTCTGTACGTACAACGCTACTGACGAACAGTACATGTTAGTTGACTCTGTTATTTGAGTGTTAGTTGGCTCTGACTGTTATTCGACTCTGCGACAGTCAGGAAAACACTGATTAGTAGGTAGGTCTACTCTAAGTGAATTCAATGTGTCACGAACATCACAAATGTGTCGTGTTGATAAATTGTTTTTTCATCCAGTTCTTTTTACTACAATGGAGATCAACATGACGAAAGAAAATTATAACTAACTTGAAAAGTAAGTCTTTAAAATACTAAGACAGACACCTTAATTGGGAGTGTCGGAATATTGATTGTTTCAGAGCTTCTGTGCACTTATGCATTTGCACCACTACTTGTATTTCAAGTGTCAACTATAATCGTAATAAACTGTACACTACTGAAGAGGTATATAATTAAAATTATTGTGTTTTTATATTTCAAACACTTTCTCATAGATTTGATCAGAAATAACAAAGTAATAATTTTCTGACTGTAATATTTAAATCCATAAAAACTTTGCAAAGCACGTGAAAGTACGTTTTGCTCATATTAACTGACAAGTATCATACAAAATGACGATTAACCCTTTGAGTGCCGCAGCCATTCTCCCAAGTCATATGCATAAATTGCCGTGCTAAAATCTACAATTTTGCAAGGGTTTGGGGAAAAATGTGTATAAAATAAAGTATTCAACAGATTTTAATAATTTTTTTATATATTTTCTTTGTAATAAAATGGAGAACATATGGCATATAAATTCTTTCTTCTAAATTTATTTATATAAAAAATTATGTGTTATAACTACAAATAAAAAATTCTAAAATTCTAAAATTTCAAGTTTGGACCAAAATTTGGTGTATATAGTATTTATATATATATATATATATATTTTAGTTACACCTTGTAAAAGAGCATGAAAAATTGAACAAAAATCATATATAATATGTTATGTTACAATGAAAATTTACATTATAACGCACTACAAACAATAATATTATAATATAACATATATAACAAGCAAAAATAGTATTCATACAAAATACAACCAATAGCACTGATAAATCAATGATTTCACTAAACACAATAATAACGAAGTATTAGGAACAGTTTTTAGTGTAAAAGAACGAACATAAACAATGCAACTAATCAAAATACACAGCTGTTTGCAGCGGGTAACAATCAGCTGTCAAACTGTTGCGTCATATTTTTATCATAATGCCAAGTGACTGCAAGTAAGCAGTGAAAGTGAAAAACCAGTACTATACGAAAGTTTGGGACCTGTAGAATGCCGTAAAACGAATAATCAACTAAAACTAATACGTACTATATGAAATAATAATAAAATACGGATCGTCTACTGGGTAGATGCCGGCAATTTATGCATATTTTATAGCCTCTACTATGTAGACGCTGCGGCACTTGAAAAAAAGGATGAAATTATCATTAGGCCTATCTAGTGTTTTTCTCATGATTAAACGTATTTGGATACATATTGAGCTTTGTTTATCAGTAAATATTTCAAATAAAACTTTCAATGGACATAACGATTTATTTAAATACTCATTTGATTACAAGACTAAAACTTAATGTTATAAACTTGTTTATTATTTAGACTTAATTTTTATGGATCACTTTTTTACATTTAATGTAGTTGTGCTCAAATAAAATGCATGTCAATGTTATGTATAAAAAAACTCTCTGGGGTAATTATTATTTTCTGTACGAGTTAAACTTGTTTATAGGTACGTTAATTTCAAGAGAGACCATCAATTACTTCTCTAATGTAGAAAACGCAAAAAAACATTTACCGAGAAACACGATAAACCCATTTGCCATGATTACCTTACAAGCGCACAAACAGTGGAAGACGCGTTAACTCATGTCTGGTGTCGCATTAGTTTCATTTATAGTATAAAGAAAGTTTATAAATTAAAAAAACGTTATACAAACTTAATGACTTTTTATGAATGTACTTATTACAGTTAAACAACACTGTATTGGAATCCAAAGTAACAGCACTCTGTCAGAAAAACAGTATCATATTTATACTGTATTTTCTAGTTACTAAAACTAAGTAGTTTTAATTTGGGTGAGTCGGTGGCGTAGTGGTTAGCACGCTTGACTTCTGGAACCAATGCGTTCGAATTCGCGTTCTGCCAGTGACTTTTATCAGTACCATTCACCTCTGTTGGTCAAAAAATACTGTTGCGGCTCGCCCCCTTATTTTGACTAATATGATCCACACACAGATCAATACAGTAGTCTATGCTGACGGGGCAAACTAAGGCCTGCCAACCTCTTAAAAATTTACCCAGGTTTATGGATGTTGTTTTATAGCTTGTAAAAACATCGCACACATAAAACTCATGAATATCAAAAGCAATGAAATGAACAGGTAGCAATTTACTCACTTTAATATCTTTGTACAACAGTCAAAATATTGGATATCAGTGAACAGAGCTATGATGTTTCGACATTATTATTAACCCTTTCTCATTTAAAGGGTTAGTAGAGGATGTAAAACATCTAAAACAGTTTCTACAAGAGGAAAAAAGCCTACATTTCCAATCCTTTGGACAGTTCGTCTGACTTCTTCTGGACCAATTTGTATTACTAAATAAAAGCTTAACTTTTGTATATTAACAGATTTTATTTACTTTAACGTTATCTTACTTTCTTGAATAAAATGTTTTCACACTTTCAAACCTCTGCAATAAATTTATTTTACACACTTTCAACCAGGTAATTGTAAACACACAAGGTATTTTGTATAAGTACAGAGTCGAAGAGAAATCGCTCAAGAAAGTTTTGGTTTACTATGGCCAATACCTAAGGAAGTATAAAATTATAATGTATTATTATTTAGGGGAAAAAATAGTACAGTATTATACTAAAAAAACTATACAGTTTTATGATTGGTAGATCAAAAGGTAAATTAATTATGATTAGTTAATTGTTTGGTACTAGACATATACCTAAAGATACTTAATAATCTTAACACCTGATTAATTGTAATGATATAGGAATTTCAAATGAAATTTTATATATTGACACCATCTGCCTAAAAAAAAATAAAAAATAAAAAATGGAGCTGTATCCGTTGAGTATCTACGGACCTCGACTCGTTTAATTTAACAAAGCAATGTATTTAATTAAACCAAATGTGCTCAAAAGTATATTTAATTTCAATAATGTCCAATTTCATAGTTTGTTGCAATTTTTTAAACATACCATTTTTTTTTTTTAGAATGAAGTATTATATACTGCTTTCGCCAACTTCCATCAATTGTAAAATTTAAATGAGAGCAGAAAGTTTCGATTACGATGGAAAATTACATGTCTATATTAAACTCTTTGTAATGCCCAAGAGTAAAACAATTCAAAATATTTTTATCAAACTACTTTAGACATGAATGATATACATAACTTGTGAGCCCAGCCTTATCTTTCGTCGTAAAACGTCAATAAAACTTACTGCGAAGTCAGTAAACTGACGTCACTGTCGCCATCTTTTGCATGATACAGAAGAAATAAAACTCACTTACTATGAAATGCTGAAAATTTTATTAACTTACAAATAAACAAATTAGCTTGAAACCTTACTTAATGAGGCATATTTTTATAGATTTTAACAGATCTTTTAAATAATTCGTGTTGACATGTAAAACAGGACATATTACATGTCATGTGTTAAAACTGTTTAGAAACTTTGGAAAAAATTGTTTACAGTTATTTGTATAAACTAAAAATCTTCTTACTTTTGGAAATCGTCCTAAAGCTTGTACAAGTCCATTCTTTTTAAGTGAAAAACAAGGGCTATCTCAGACTCAGACATTAAATAATGTTGAACCTACAAATTCTGGGATAATGAATTATGGCATTTCAGATAGGTAACAGGCGAAATTTGATTCAAATTACATTTTTATTTTAGGGTGGGGAGTTACCAGTGACTACCCAGGTTGAGCCCCAATCATTGGACCAATAAGTAAAAACGTTATTGAGTATGAAAAAAAACAAGCAAATAATTCAATGTCACATGAGCCCTATCTCAATTAGCTTTTCGACCGTCTGTTTCATATGAATTTCAATTAATCCATATTTTTCAAGTTATTTTAGTTTCCGAACTGAAGCTTAGCACTCGCAATACGTAAGATTACTTATATATTTTGATTGAGGAAAATCAGTTAGCTCAATTTCAGTTGATGACGAAAGACAACATTTGTTAATTTGTCATTTAGCACAAAGTTGTATACAGTTAGCGGCATTCATAGCATATTTTAATTTTATAGCTACACAATTAACGTCAAATATTTCTCATTTACTTAACATATATTTTTTTACTTATTAAAACTATTGTATATAACTTTTTATTCAGATATAAAGTGGGAATATCTGGGTTATGTTATCGTTCCTATTGCCGGTCAATAACATTCTAGAATGTTCCTACCAGTAATCAATACCCCAAATTATTCAAAACACACTAAGATTGGCAGATTTATAGGTGAAATGGAAAAGAAGACAAAAGAAGCAGCAGTCAGAACACGAGTCAGGCAACTCGGGGGAATTCGAGGGCAAGATCGGTACGACGTAACTTACGTTAGTGGAGTGCAGTGTTTTTATAAACTTTTTATAAAAGTATAAGGAAGGATCTCGTCTTCTCTGGTTTTAGAATTTTTAGATAACATTTTTATACTTTCAGATATAACTGTCTAAAATCATCTGTTTTCTCTAGTGGCAAGCTTTTTATAGATGCAGAGGTTTACTGGAATAGTGTTTTAAAATTAACCAATTGAAGTACAGATTGGCTCTTAACTTTTTTTATAAAAGTAAAAAGACGGATCTCTTCGGTTCTGGTTTTAGAATATTTAAATAAAATTTCTAATTTTTTAGCTATAACTCTCTCAAAATCATCTGTTTTTTTTTTTTTTTTTTTTTTTTTTTTTTTTTTAGATGCAAATGCAAGTGTTTTTAAAATTCTGTTATCTTCTTCTAAATGCAGCCTAGAGCTATACCTAAGGTGTCATTAAAGAAGAATAACGCTGACAAATTTCCTTTGTTACACTTTGGTAATCTCACTTTTGTAGTTTCATCAAAACTAATGGAAAACCTCAGTTAAAAGGCGAGAAAAATAGATGATTTTAGACAGTTATAGCTAAAATTAGAAATTTCATTTGAAAACTCTAAAAATAAGAAGACGAGATCCGTCTTTGTACTTTAAGAAAAAGTTAGGAGTCAATCTCTATCATAATTAGTAATTTTAAAACACGATTCTCGTAAACCTCTGCAGCCATCAAACTCGGCCGCGAGGTGGCCGTCGGTAACGTCGTTCTGGCTCAGGTAGACCGGAGCCTTAAGTAAGAAATCTTTAACAAGTATCTAGTGCCAACGAAGTTACTTCCAAATTTTAGAATAGGCTATTTTTTCAACTCCTTGTAATGGACACGGCCTATGTGGCTGGGTTCATTTTCTTAAAAGTTTTCATTTCAAATTTCAATCTTTTTGTCATGGATGATAACGTAATTTCTAAATTAACTCAGGCTTGCCTATCCAACGGAATTCCAAATCATCCTCTCTCCAACTGTTAAGGCCAAATAAATCATAAGTTGTATTTTAATTTACTGGAATCGATTTTTTTTCGATCCTATCTCATTCGAGTGTAATGAATTTGATAAGGTGTTTATTAATTAATTAATTAAAGTCTCATGTTGCTACTAACTGTGCGTGTTAATTCTGTTAGTTTGGACCTTCTTAAATTAACATTTTTGCTGCAACATTAATATAGCATTTTTTCCATTTCCTTCTCACGAAAATGAATTTGCTCATCTTATACATTTAGTAAGTAAAGACCTTTGGCAAGTCCTTGAAGAAATCCCAACTTTTATAAATGATTACTGAATACAAAAACATAGAATTATTTTATTTTATCAAGGTGATCAAATATCTAGTTCATATACGAAGAACAAAGATGTACAGAACACGTATGTTACAAGCCAACCTATACAAGATTATGTACAAATGTACATAAATAGGCAGATTTCTTCATTCAATTTTATGATCTTGGTAATTTGGGTGAAATAATTTTTTTATGTAGCAATCATTTGATTTTCTGTTTTCCCATATTTGAACTATACAATTACATTGGGATTTTTCATGGCTGAAATATTTTGTACTTCTAAAATTATAAAATATCTACCCTGTTGTCCTTTGAAAAAAGGCAGGGAAAAATATTTTTACTTTTGAGTGAATCTTATATTAATCATGGTACTTATTTTCAAATATTCCTCCGTGAATGCTCCGGGATAGAATAGGCTGTGTAGTATCCCCCAATTGTAAGAAGCGGGTGACCTGTAATAGGGGTGACCTTCGCACGCTAGACGGTCCTGGGAGTGTCCCTGTGGTTTTGCAGGGGCTGATGTGTGGCTTCGAAAAGCCGACTGTCTCGTCCAAACTGTCGTCACAAACCAGCCACTTCGGTCCTTTTCCTAAGAAGTTTGGCCATCAAGATGTGGATTTATAAGTATTTTTGGCCATGTACAGTATGTGGGGAAAATAAAGTTTTGAGCACGTAACTTATTTCGACCAAAAGAAGACTGGCCACGAAGGAGACCACAAGTAATCAAACGTCCTTAATGCTGGATTACATGTTATAGACTACTCCATACTATCCAAATTATGAAAAACTTTTAAATGAGAAGTCTGATTCGTCGGTTGTAACCGACAATGCAATACAGAGATTCACTTGGGGTTGTAACCGATCATGTTCTGCTTAAAAGTATGAACTTGTGCGTATACAAGCTGATTACAATAAAAGTTATTTTAAGCAGTTAATTTTAAACATATCTTCTTAATAATCTGAGTTAGGTTTAACATAAGGAATTGTGAGCTTGAAAATAATCTATCGTTATTTCTTATTTAGTAATCACTAACTTCAATCACCATGAAACTGATCGACTTCAGTTACCACGAATTACTCAAAATGTGTTTGTAATACAAGAAACTATCATATGATTTCAATGCAAATGCCCTTATGTCTTTAGCTTATGTCTTAGCTTTAGCACGTTATGTCTTAGCTTTGAAATCCTATTAATATTTACTATTCCAAGAGAATAGGAGAATAATTAATCGCGTGTTAAGTACAAAGGCTTCGGCTACAGTTTGTGGTAAGAAGCACTTTGGAGACTGAAAAATTCGTGGTATTATTATAATTATTGAGATTGTTATGCTTTTGTGATTAATTTTGTGTTTTCTTGTACAGATCTGTGTGTAGTGACAGATTCGTTTACGGAACTTATTAACAATATAAAGTAAACTAATAAACATATAGAGTTATATGCCCTTACGCTTAACTTCAACTTAAAATATCAGGAATTTTTATCCCTCAATGTTTAATTTATGATTGCACTAGGCACTCAACTAAGATATAAAGTTTAACTTCTCTAACTAATTCAACACATAACCTAAGAATGGTGACGTGGTTCATAAGCCATCCAACCCATTAACATGGTAAATGTATAACATTTTTAAATGGTAGATTTTTAACAATTTCCCGTGGTCCGATTTTGGTAAACATTTTTTTCCACGATAACTACTTGTCACTTGACCCATCGGGAGTCAAGGTCACTTCGACCCTACTTTCTCGTATATTTCCCCGACTATTACTGGTAAATTGTTTTTGTGTCCAATTTGAACTAGCTGAACTTGTGCATGCTGCCGTTAAGACATAAGTTATGCTTGACAACTTGATCATCTGACAGTGATATATAATAGACATAGATTATTCCACGTGAATACGCTAATTGATTGCAGTCACAGATGTAACTTAAACTACGGTACTAATCTATATTAACCACGATTAGGTTGATATTTATGAAAATTCAAAAAAGTTTGCTGGATACTTCATGGTATACCAAAATTTTTAAAAATAAAAAATTTTAATATAATAATTAAAGTTTTTTTGACATGGTTTTTCATATCAGTAAATTTATAAACGTTTATTCAAGCAAATTTACACTTTTATTTGTTCATTATAAACAATTTTTTGTGTTTTAGTTATTTTTCTTTGAAAACATTAAAATAGTTATAACAGAGTTTCGATGAATTGGATGCAATTTTCATCATAAGAGACATTACGGCTTTGTAAAAGTACTAGATCCTGTTAGCATACACTGAAACACGAAGTAGTCTGTTGAAAAATAATATTCTGCTTGGATGTTTGTCACAGTGTGTCCAGGGCATCCTTAGAAAAAAGACTGATCTGGACCGCTAAGCGGCTCAGACCCCCTGACCATGCGGTTGGTCAAGGAGTGAGCCCAATGGGCTTAGGCTAATTTAGGCCAAGCCTGATGTAATGTGACAAAAATTCCAGTCTAGATTCCTAAAGAGTAGAGGAAGTTTTTAGTGGGTATACCCGTTTTTTAGGAAAATCCCACACTACATCCTGGCCACCTGTGTGCGTAATGCATTTTTCCTTCCTCGCCCTAAAAAAAAAGAAAAAAACAATAATAATAAAATAAAATTATATATAATTTTATTTTATTATTTTTTGTTTTATAAATGTATATATATATAAACACACTACATTTGAGGCCCACAATTGACTCACAAAAATAATCTGTATGAATCAACAACTTGTTCCAAGTTAGATATAATATTTTACTGTTTGTAAAAAATACATTACTAATACATTGCACTTGTATTCAGTCTGTTACAGATAACTGCATTCGCATATCCAGCATTGAGAAGGGATATCACTGCAGCATGCAGCAGACCTGCGGTTATCATCTATCACGACTCCCCCCCCCCCCTTCCACCCATCCCCATCAAGTGTTTTAGTCTCACGATCTGCTTTGAATAAATATGTACGATTTATATTGAGTTGCTTAATAGTTTAAGCTATTTTATTTATGTGTAATGAAACGTCCATTGCCAAAAGATACTTGTCGCAAGTAGATATTTGAAGTGTATTACATTGTTGTGGATACAGTAAAGTGTTACTTTGTGATATCTTTTAAAATATAAATTGAATATGATAGCAGGCCACACTGGCACATGCTGCATTCAAATGTAAACAGTTTGAGTTCGGTTTGATATGTTTATTTATTTATTTCGCGGTTATAAGTTTTGCATGCATTATTTTGTGCAGTCATATAGTAAAATTTCTATTTACACATTATTCATTGACAAATTATTTAATCTAAAATTTTCATTAAAAAGAGTAACAAGTAGATTAAAGAAACCTAGAATTAAATTTAAAGCATTTGAACTAATCAGTTAGGTAATACTTTTTACATGTGACACCTTTACATGAGACCACTTTTTCTACAAATTTATAGTATCTGGCTCTACACGTCTTTAAATTCAAGCTGTACGTAAGTTTCGTTCAATAAAATTTTGTCTAAGTGACAATTTACATAGATTTTAAGAATAACTTTGTGACTGCAACTAAAATTGTTAGATAATATATTCCTAAATAGAGTTTTAACGATGATAATATAGTTTTGTGAATATCAACAAAATTCAGAAAACTTGTATAAATATGAAAACTGTTTTATTATTTCTTTCTTGAATTTAATGAACTGACGTAAACTCAGTTTCTGGAACCACGTTAATCCTATTGGATTAAATAAAAGCCAAAGACGGAGTTAATGTAGACTTTTTCAATTTGTCTTAACAGCTTTGGAGGCTATTGTACACAGATTAATTAAATTAACTTTTTAAATCTAAAGTAAGTTTTGTAAATAAAATGTATGGTTTTTATATAAATGCTAAAAAAATTTGTAGACAGATATAATATTAAATTTTGAAATATGAAAATAAAGGCGACAACTTTATTTATCAACAATTCCCACTGAAAAAATACTTGTTACAATAAGTATGGTTCTATTATTATAATACTTGTTCTATTATTATTATAATAAATTTGGTATATTATATCGATTGCTATCATTTTAATTGTGTTAAAAAACATGACACATTAGAGTTCAAACATATAATAATGAAGGGAATTTCAGTTGAAATTCTACGTTTTATTTACTGTCTTCTTTGTTTTAATCTATAAAACTAATGTATAATCGATTATATTCTTCGCTTGTATAAGGAATTCCCAAATCTGTATAATATCATAAGTCTTGATAATATCATAAGTTATGATCTTGCAATCATAAGTGCAATAGTAATCGCATAAGGTGAGCATAACTACAGATGGGTTGTGTTTTAAAATATGTTATCAATTTTCATCGCACCTCTCTGCATATTTTTTGTGATTCGTATCAAGCTAGTGGGATATTACGACGTGGCCAGTTTTGTGGGACTTAGCACTGACGAATGAGTGTCTTCGGCGCTGCTTTTGTTACGCACTCATTTCACAAATATTCTGAGGATTATGGAAACAGTAAAGGAAAGTTTAAAATAGTTTGGCGAGTTCTCAACTAGATTGCAAGTTTTTTATTATGAATTTATTTCAAATACAACTACACATAAGAATGTTGTTAGTTGCCGTCTTTTTTGTCAATGTGTTGTTTTTAAACAAACCTAAATAAATAAAAAGACTTTTTATAGAATAAGTTATTTTTATTTCCCGTTAAGAAGTAACTTCATATCAAAATATTCTGCAACTAATTTCTAAAAATAAAATTGAAAAAAAACCGAGTATTTTAATGAGTTACAGTTTTATTTATAAAATATATTATTTGTTACTAAAAGTTTACAGGAGAAAATCAGTTTGATTTAGAATAATTAATTATTATGGACATAATACAATTGTCACTGTTATTGCTAAAAAATTTTGAGATGCATATAGATAAAACCGTCACTAGAGAATGTATAATTAACCATTATTAATTTAACTAAATAACAAAAAGTAATCAATAATAATAACTAAAATATAACGGATTAATATTATTTTATAGGCCTTATATATTTTTATGTCTGACGGAAAACTCAACGTCACGCTGTTTAACATTATCGATGTGGAGTTATTAAAATTAAAATACTATAATTGGTGTAGACTAACATTTATTTATGTGATAGCAAAATAAAAAAAAAAAAAAAAAACTCTGTAATCCATTAGTTCAATGTATTTCTTACATTTGAACCTTTGTTTCTTTAGGAAAAAAGAAACTAGGAGTCTTAGGAGGGAGAGAGAGACAGAGAGAGATACAATACAGCGCAATTGGTAGGATTAAAGCGAGTTAAGATGTTTGCAGTATTAAAAAGTTTTGCATTCTCATTCTCATTATCTTGAATGTTTTAAACATTAAAAAATATGGGACGCAGTGATAGCCTTAATTAATCAACCTCTGTTTACTAAGCTACTTTAGACTAAGTTTCTGCTTCAATAGTCTTTGACTTTCAGATTGGCGAGCTGTTATTATCAAGGATAAAGTCGGGGCAAAATCCCCTACTTTTGCTCGCAACATCGCAGTATCAAGATTGTAGAGGTTCTTTTTAAAGTGATACAAAGTACTTTGACTCTTAAAACACTCTCCGTTTAATCCAATCCAATCAAAACATGGATTTCTTAAGAGAGCAATTTTAAACTTAATTTTGCAACGAAACAGGTCTGCAGAGGAAACAAGCAAATAAATCTTTCATTCCTTTGATGTTGCAAATGCCGCTTTTGTTCAAACGAAAATCTAACATCCTCCGTCTGATAATGTTTTTCACTGTCAACTGTATTAAGTCGATGTTTACATTTTTTACATTCATTCGAGATTTTCTAGTAAGTTTGAAATGTAATTTGGTAGGACAAGTGGTGTTAACGCTTAAAAATAACTAACCCATATAGCACCAGTTGTCAATTAGACGTCAAATAGTGATCAAAGTCGTCAAATCGATGTCAAAGTTAAATATTAGATCAAGTATTGACGTGAAAATGATGTAAAAATTTAAAAGTTAGTGTAATATATGAAGAAAAAAACGACTTCTTTAAGTCATTTACAACAAGAGAACATCATTAATTGTTTAAACCAATTGAACTCGTAAAAAACTTTACATCATTTTGATGTAAAATTTATGTAAAGTATTTGATCAAACAATCAAAATTTGAACATAAATTTACACAAAAATTATATCAAATCTTATATCCGAAATATATAATATAGCCTATCTATGCAAATAAATCTGGATACTTTATTTCATTTTGAGTCACAGAAAAATATGGTATAAATTATTGTAATATACTGTACATATTGCTTTTTTAGTTCAAAAATCTTGATAAATTTGTATGACTATATGTACATTTGTATGGGCTAATTTTTTTAACAATTTGAAAGATTTGTGATATTTTTTTATTGTTTAAAGCAATATCATTAAAAGTTCTTGATATTGCATTAAAACTTTCATCTTGCATTAAAACTTTACTTTATTTTTCTATAAATTAATGTAAACTTTGCATCCAATTTTTATACTAATTTGATGTAAAAATGACATCATGTGCATCAATTTGATGTAAAATCTATGTTATACATACGAGTTTTATGTAATAATGACGCCATTGTTGGTAAAACTTTTAGACTTTATTTTGACGTATCCCAAAGAAGCAACAAGATCTTATTGAAAACATTTCATTAAAAATTTTAAAGGAATTTTTAGAGGAAAATATGATTTTAATGTTTCAAACATTACTTTAACGCTAAGGGTACCTGTGCAGCACAATGCGCTGCATTTACCCGAGTAAATTGTAATAAAACCCTTTGCATAAAAATTAAGTTCTGTTTAGCTTTTAACATGTGTTCTTATAATTTAACTATGAATAGCTGTTTTATTTAAAATTTCATAAAAATTGTTCCCCGTGTTGATCTTATGGACAAAAAACGAACTTTAAGGGCTTTCCATGCTCTTCAGAGTACAAATATAAAAAAAATCTAAAACCTTATTGCAAAACTATGAACTGAGATGAATCTCATGACGTCTCAATCTCTGAATTTCATTTTAAAAATATTTTTGTTTTTTAAGATAAAAGTTTTAAAATATTTTCCCATAACTTTTATATTTTTTAAATTTATTTTATTAAATTACCATTATAATAACTTTAAAAACTCCATAAAAGTTTTTAGTGTGTTCCACATCGTAGGAGACGCCCAGGCAATAAATGAAGTTAGATGAAACGGCCTTGCCCATCCTGTTTTCATACAACTGAAAATAGCCATGACTCGCTAAGAATTGAGCCAGGAACTGGTCCACCTCACCATTGTGCAAACACAGAATGACAAGATCGTCCGCTAGGGGCGCCACTAACGGGCAACCGATGCGGTGCAAACGAAAGCTTTCACAATCGATAGCTCCACTAGATTCGACTGCTCCATAATTTTTAACAAAGGTCTATCGTTTAGATTCGAGATGTAGTCGATTCAACAAACCGAATGACTACAACAATGAGTTACAATGAGTTACAACAAACGATAGTGTCCTCGAGACTCTCTATCATTTGATCACGCTATACTTTATGAAATGACGACGACATATGATCTCACAATGCTGCCATTCCACTGTGGATAAAAAATGATTTATAGGTTTCTCAGTCCATCGACCACGAATCTCCAGCTCCCACCTCTCCTGCCATGTTCGGTACGTTTGTGGACGTCCCAGTGTTCTTGCCCGGTCTTTGCTGAAGTCAACTTTCTCCCGGGACATCCGGCTTAGACACTATACGATACAGGAATGCGTTCTGAGTTCTGCTTAACGCTGCACTCAAGCGAGCCTCATTCAGGATATAGGTGAAATCATTTGCTCACACTTTGGGAACGTACAGGAGCACAGACAAAACTATGCACATCATCAGTTTTCTTCTACCCGACTGGGACCTCCATCATTGGCCATAACATTGCTGAGATAGCGACGCTCCTAGTCGCCTTCTCCGCCGTGAAGATCTGATCCCCCCCTTCTTCACAACTGCTGTTTCGAGTCCACCATAACCCCGAGATATTTGAAGCAAATATCAAATAATATATTTGGTATTTATTTCAAATACATTTTCAGGCAAGGTGAATATTTCGTGAGACGATGAGTGCCGCAACGTTATTGGCGCACCCAACTAAAACTGTCTCGTCTGGCATCTCGGATCTAAGGAGACTGTAGTAATCAACGTTCCAAAGGTCCGAGCCGAGGATCAAGTCTTTCGCAGGACAGGATGTAACATCCATCGTCTGTTGCCACTCTCGTGTTATTAAGGTTCTTGCCCGCAGTTAATCACCGATAAGCTGCATCAGATCCACTGGAACGCATAAGGGGTTGCTCAGCGTGCCCAACAAGCTCTTGGGTTATAAAATACTTTTTAATGTTCTCTTTTTATCATACAATGATACAAAACCATTAACACAAAACACTGTTAAGAGACATCATGCGTCACTTGGCTTAAAACACCCAAACTCCGCCAAGCAGTGCACAAGTTGAAGTCCAAATAGAAATATACATCGCTATAAATAAGAATATGTAAGAATTTGTTAGAATACATAAAACTTCAATTATTTCTGGCCATAATACTTAATTTAACCAACAACTTATTTATTGTTTACATATTTAGATTAGTGAAACTAGTCAATAGTGCATAACATTATAGAAGTCTTTTGTTTGATTTGATTGCACCTGAAAAACATTTGAATCAGTGGTAGAGCATAAGGCTCAAAGTAAGATCTACGGGAAATGTCATCAGAAAAAATTAATATAATAAAAACTGCCTTTTTCTTGTCCATCTAAATAACTATACACCCGCATGTGTAAGTCACTCACTCTCTCACTCACTCACAAGAATCAAAATGTTTAACCACTTCCAATTATGCTACAAGCTTGAACTTCGGCATGTAGGTGGCTATTGTTCAGAAACCATCGGTAAAAATCTAAAATCCACCAATTTTCCATTTCAAGCCCTCCAAAAAAATTAAAAGGGTAGAAATAAAAAAATTGAATATGTAAGGGTTTTCTATTTTCTCTGTAACTTTTGAATGAGAGTTCCTACCTCAAATATGACACGAGATCGTTGGTTGGGAATTAAATGCTCTACAAGTTAGGTCATATGACATTTTACTGTATCTCACTCCCTTCACCCTTAAAAAGGGGCGTACTTCCGAAATTTCAAAATTTCTTCACAAAAATTGCGCTTTTTTATTTTTTTATTTACCATTATGGCAAATAGATATCTGAACTTTAGTACATTATAATGCCCCAATAGTAGTCTTTCTATTGTAGCATTCATTGGCCAATTTCAATCTAAGTTTAGCTAAAATAAAATCGTAAAAACACGAAATCCTTAAAATTTTGCCATGTAAAGTGTTTGTAATTTACTTAAATCTGGTAAATATGGTGCTACATTGACAAATATTTTTCAATTATTGTACTGTATTTTAGATGGTCTACAAGTTTGGTGCATTGACATTTTCCCGTATCTCATCCCCTTTACCCTTAAAAGTGGACGTAATTTCAAAATATTAAAATTCGTCCACGAAAATTGCGCTATTTTAATATTTTTTATTTACGATTAAGGCAAATGATGTCTGAAATTTAGTAAATATTATGACCTCATATAGGTTTAACTATAATAGAATTCATAGGCCTAATTCAATATTTCATATTTCAACCTAATTTTAGACCAAAAAACTCGTAATAACACGAAATCCTTAACATTTTTAACGTATAGTGTGTTTGTAATTGACTTAAATCTGGTAAATATAGTACTATATCGATGTACGTTTTCAAGACGGTCTACGCATTTGGTCCTCACACATTTTTCCATATTACACCCCCTTCACCCTTACAAGGGGCGTACTTTCAAATTTCACAATTCTTTCACAATAATTAAGTTATTTCAATATTTGTATTCACTATTGTGGCACATGGACGTCTAAAAGTTAGTACATATTATGTATGACCTTGACTAGGTCGTACTATAGTAGCAGCCATTGGCCAGTTTTAATCTAATTTCAGTCAAAAATAATTGTAAAACCATGACATTGCAGGTCGTAACTTTTGAACGAGAGGTCCTACCTAAAATCTGAGGGAAAATTCATGGCGTCAGAGCGGACAAATCAGACGATCTATATAAGTTATTCCGGTGTAGTTTTGTCATATCTCACTCATTTCACCCTTAAAAGGGGTGTCCTTTCAAAATTTCTAAATTTATTTCTAAAAAATATGCTATTTTAATATTGTTTATTTACTATTATGGCAGATATGTGCCTGAACTTTAGTACATATGACCTTAACTAAATCTAATTGTAGTAAAAGCCAGTGGGCAATTTCCATCAAAGTTGAGGCCTAAAAAGGTTTTAAAAAACACGAAATCCTCAACATTTTTTCATGTATAGTGTTTGTAATTTACCTACTTTAATCTGCCAAATATACTGCAATATCAATTTGAGTTTTGACATAATTACCTTCTATTCTATTCGCTCTACAAGTTTGGCCCAGTGAAACTTTGCCGTATCTCACCCCCTTCACCCTTTAAAATGGGCGTACTTTCAAAATTTTGAAATCTTTTCACAAAAGTCTTGTTGATTTAATAAGTTTTTTACCATACTGGCACATAGATGCTTGAAATTCAGTACATATTATGACCTCAACCGTTCTTTCCATAGTATCAGCTATTTTCCGATTTCATTCAAAGTTAAGTCCAAAAACATCGTAAAAACTTGGAGTTTTTTCATGTAAAGTGTTAGTAGTTTAGGTCAATCTGCCAAAATAATTATAATTATCTGCAATATCGATACATGTTTTGCCAGTGCTACGTTTTATTTTAGACACTCTGAAAATTTAGCCTTATGAAATTTAGCTGTACCTCACCCCTTCACCCGTTAATAGGGGCATACTTTCTAAATTGTAAAGTTCTTTCGCCGAAAATGGTGCTATCCTAAAACTTTAAATTTACTATTATGGTACTTAGATGTTTGAAATTTAGTACAGTACATATTATAACTTCAACTAGGTCATACTAGAGTAAAAGCGATAAGTCAATTTTAATACAATTTTAGTCATTGTCATAATTTAGTAATTATCGTATTTGTTACACCTATAGCTAGGAATCCTGCCAATAATTCTCCCTAGATTAACCTTAGGGATTTTGTTAACCTTAGGACCAAACCCTATGTTGAGACAAAATTTGAACTTTGATCTGTATTTTTTCAACCCATGAGACGTTAATGAATGAGGGGGAACGAACTAGGGGGCATGGGGCGGAGCCCCCATCGAGCCGTAGGCGAGTTAGAAACTATACACTCCTTTTTATATAAATTACATGCTTTTATAAAATTTTTGAACTATGCAAAATTATTTTGTGTTAGATTTAAACAACAAAAAAGTATTTGTTTTTGTTATGTAACTATAACATTTAAATGGTATTGTAAATTAAGAATTTGAATAATAAGATTTTTGTGGGTGTATTTTAATAAGAAAGTAAAACTGTAGCTAGTGTATTCGTTTAAATGTTTGTAAATATAAAAATATTTACGGTTTCCAGGAGCTACAGAGAGCGATACCGGGGGACTTTTGACACTGATGGATAACACTGCCCGCTGCAGACGACAGTATCATCGATCCTTACTATCATTAATGTGATTCACAAGGCCCAAAGTGTTAAACATATTATATGACCTAAGGTGACTGTCAAATTCGTCAATTCACAAAATTTAAAATTATTTATTTTTACAGTTTTAAAATCAATCAAATATATTGCAATACAGTTTTTTGCAAGTATGTTGCAAGTACAGTGCAATGTTGTTTGCAATCAAAAATTATACAAAAACATCTACAACACTATAATATATATATCTTACACTGCATCGTATATACGGATGGTAAATATACGAAAAGATTGGAAATGACAATCGATTTTAAACGGACAATCTGGCCAACGGAGAAAAAATAAAGAAAAAGCTCTCTCTTTGGCTTCTCTTTTTGGGCCTGATGATGGAAATAATATCCATGTGAAACTATTCGCCATTTATATTTGTATATTTATCTTTTTATATGCAGTGTTAGTGTAAATATATTTGAGTGCTATAGTCAATTGTTTTGTGTTTCATAATCGGTTATAGTCACTGTAATCAAATTTTGATGGTGTAACAATATAGGCACAATATTGATCCTTTGTTATTCGAAATCAAGGGACACTAATTAATTGTGATTCAAGCAATTTTTACAGAATACGCTTACAAAAACAATTTGAACGTAGGTGAGTTAACCTTGATTTTTTGGTTGAGGTATTTTGGGAAGAAGCTATGACCTGTCAGAAACTAAGCAAGGTAGAATTGTACCTCTCCGTGGTCGTAGAAAAAGCCTCAGTTCTCTGTACTTCCTACGGGTGTCATCCGTGCATCTCTATAATGACGATGATAAAGGTCGACACTCCACGATCCATCTCTGCAGAGTCTACCTTTATATGATTACAAATGTTTACAAACTTTTTCTTTTTATGTAATTTGTGAAGCTATGCAATTCAATGATATAACCAACAACAAGAATATACCAACTGTGATGGAATTATCTAAGTTTATAAAAAAGGATGTTGGTATATTTGACATCGGTGGACTCGGATCCACTCGATCATTTGCCATAAACCTAGAAAATTCAGTGAGAAAATGTTAATGGAATAGGTTTTTAAGACATTATTTTATAGCCCTCAGGGCTTTGTCTTAAAATCGTCATTAAAAGGTATCCATTTCAATGATTTTATCTGTTTTTATCTCAATTGTTTATAAAAACAACAGATGGCATATAAAAAAATTATAAACAAAACAAGGTATATGGTTAAAAACAACAACAACAACAACAAGTGTTTGTTACATGTAACTGACAGCTGCTAAGCATAATACTATCTATATACAGTGGAAAACTACTTAGGCTATTATATTGCATTCGTGCAAGAATTAACAGCATATAGTAAGTATAAAAAAATTGCGCACACCGTACGAAGAAAGGGTATACAGTTAGTTAATTACATTTTATAATACTTATTGGTTTTACATGGTCTTGACGAATCAGTTCACAATGGATTAGCTAACAGTTTCAGTATAGGGTTTTTAAGTGTGTCACAATCCGATCATAAGAATTTTTTTATTTTTTATTTTTTAATTATTTTATTTTATTTTATTTATTTATTTATTTATTTATTATTATTATTATTTTCTTTAATAATAATAATAGTATATTACACCAAACACATACCAAACAATAAATAATACTGTAATACAAGGATAAGTACAATGTACCCATACAATCATTACCTACCATGTAATAGATACAATAGTGTAAGGATACGTATCCTAGTATATGCATGCCATGCTAATAATACGTTTACAAGTACTTGTACGCATATTTCAAGTACAATTACATACTATAAGAATTAATGAGTAATGTTATTTCAATTTAAATTATTTTACCAACTAAGACAACCTTATAATTACATCTTATCCATTAATAATTTAAGGCACTATATATGGAGTAAACATAGCCATTTCAAAGGTTAAGTACGGCTTGAAGCGACTGATCCAAGCGTGTACTCTGAGTGGAAAGTTTGCTGCAGGAATGTGAAGCATTATCAATATGGGAATAGTTAAATGAAACTTTTCATTAAAACTGTCTAATAAACGGTATGGTTTTACTTTTAATGTAGACTTAAACACCGTCCTTTGCATTGAATTTCCATTTAGTATAATCTTGTTACCCAAATACATTTTTTTATCAGTAAAGTGACTAAAAATATTCTTGATTTTAAATATTCTTTCCAACTTCAATACTTTGATACGATACTACATGTATACTCGTTCTTCGTACAATTTGTGTATGTGTTATTGTTGTGGTTTCTTTATACGAACTTTACACTCTAAGTTCATGCGCAAATACAATATAATAACTTAATTTTTTCAGTAAATATAAAAAATGAAGCAATACATGGCAGTAATATTTTGTGAAATGTTTGTTTTTATTTATTTATTTATTTTTGTAAACAAATATATGCTATCTGATCATAAAAATTACGATAAAAAACACCCAAAACCTCTGACATGGGTACCTTTATGACAACCTTAGAGCTAAGCCCTGAAGGCTATAAAAACGAACCGCTTAAAGAAATATTTAATGAATTTTCTCATTTAAATATCGAGTTTTTTGGCAAACTGTCCAGTGGAATCTGAGTCCATCGATGTCAAATATAGCCTATCAACATCCTTTATTTATAAATATGGACTTGTAAATCATTATAGTTTTTTAGCAATCAATAGATAGATAGATAAATAATCTATTTTAAATTATGAACTATGTTTTTAGATTGCTTCTTATTATATAGTACATATAATAACATAGTTCTTATTGTAATGTATTATTAATGAGTACAAAATATCCGTACCTACCATGCTCAATACCTTATTACATTCATACTACATTAGTATTTCACAAATGAACATATTCAAATGGAATAGTACAATAGTAACTTAGAGAGGTGATTTTGGTGTCAATTTTCAGGGAAATACACCATGTTTTCGACAAATAGCTCACCAGTTCTTTATCCCAACAACATGAGGGCTAGAGGTTACATTTAAATTATTGCATTTACTGGACTCGAGTGAGATGGTCATGTGATTTGTTGGAAGAATCAAATGTTTTGAATTCTAATACGCCAGGAGTTTGGCGTTTTTCATTTACAAAGTATCCCAAATATCCGTCTAGTAGGGTTTCATTTGTATTAGCTTTTAAAATATTTTGTAAAAAATTGCTTGTTCTAACCAAAACACTCGTCTAGCACGTTCGAGTTTACTGGGGAAGCCATTATAAAGCAAATATAACTAGTGTTTGTGAGTGATTAGCGAGTTATTAGCGAGTGATTAGTAATTAGCGAACTCATTTATATATATATATATATATATATATATATATATATATATATATATATACATATATTGTATTTTAAAATGCCCTGTTTTTATGAATAAAATGTAAAAAAATATTACAATTGAATATATTTATTGAAAGTTAACTTAAAATCTTTTAAATTGTATTAATACCTAATTTTTTACCTAATTGTATTAGTATTAGTTTTTTCATTCAAAAATCCTCAACTTCAAATTTCTAATATAATAAAAAAACATTATTTTAACTTCAAAATTAACTACTGAAGTTAATTAATATTAATTAGAAGTCAATTAACTTATGAAGTTAACATAAGACCTGGTGGCTTATGGAAAGTGTCTTTCATTTATTGTTCGTGGCAACAGTTCAATGTGCCTGAAGAGTCAATTCCAGTGGCGTTTAATCACTGAGGATCAACATGGTCAACATCAACTGATTGATCTCGTTTATTGCTGCGACACGGGCTGCGGATAAAAATCACCATGGTATCAGGTTATTGCAGATTTTATTGTTTTCAATACGAATTGACGCTCTTTGCTTAGGATTTAAATTTAAATAATTCATAATAATATATACTAGGGGGCCCGTGCAGCGCAATGCGCTGCATTTATTTTAGAGTATAAAATCTTGCTCCATGGTAATGGACAGAGTTACTTTGAATAAAAATTAAACTATAGTGAAAATCAGATAAAACATAATGGTGTTTCATCAATCGATCTTCATTACTAATTCTGCAACTTGCCAATATGACACTGTTGAGATTTGGTGGTGGTTCTTTTAGTTCTAAATTAGCTAAGATTACGTAGTTGTTCTTTTGCCGATTTGTCTTAGGGTCTCTGGCTAAACACTCCTATAAGATCTAAAATAAATTCACGGATGTTGGATCTACATAGTTCATCAAACATAAAACTTAAATGACAACAGAATAAAAATTAACATTTCATTACAACTCCCCGGTCCTGTATAAGTTATGCACACTCACTGTGGCTGTTATGTTGTCGACATAGTGAATGAGTCCACCTTACTACTAAAAAAGAACTAAAGCCCCAATAATTCGTAATTTTCCATGGCATTACAAAATGTAAATAAAGAAATCACTAAAATAAGGAGAATCTACATATTTGTTAGTGTGGTCCATTGTGGTTTGATATATTTATTTCTTGATTGAAATTTCTCTTTGTACAAACCATATTTGAAATAAACTTGTTTTCTACACTGAAGGTAAAAAATATTTAAATGACGTTTCTTTTAAACATGAGTTTTAATATGTGTAAAAAAAACTGAATGACTGTGTGTATCATTCTGCATTAAATTTTTGTATAGTATAATAGTAAACAAACAGGTTATAACACCTACAACCAACTATCCCTTTTCCTTATAATTTACAGAGTTTTAAAACCCATGCACACAAATTTAGTGTTCTATTCTAATATTTTTTGTAAACTTTTGTTATTGTTTAAATACCATTCAGAACCCCATAAGACCCACGTCAAAAATTTCAATTTCCAAACTGTTTTTGTAGGCCCTGCATGAATTTTTCTAGGGTTACGTTAGTAACTTATTTTGTGCCCAAATACACGTAAATAAAATGTTCAAGAAAATCTTCCCGCTAAATTTTGAGAAAAGGTTCAAATACGACAAAAGACACTTCTCGTTTAAAGTATTAAATTGTGTTGATATTTCAGTTGTGTTGATATTGTACCAGTAGTTCAATTAGTATTCAGCTTTTAACATGTGTTTGTTTTACAATCAACAGCTGTTTTATATTTCAATTCAATACAAATTGTTCCCCATGTTAATCTTATGGAGAAAAAATGAACTTTGAGGGCTTCCCGTGAGCTTCAGAATTAAAATATCAAAAATCTAAAACCTTATTGCAAAACTACGAACTGAGACCATTTTTTTGACACCACAAACTTTAAAATTGGTCCAGAGATAAGGGAGGAGTAGTGTTAACAAAAAAAGGGCATCACGTATTATATATATAGACTAGGGGGCCTGTGCAGCGCAATGCGCTGCATTTATTAGGGTACCTGCTGGTGATCACACTTTGCTCCATGGTAAACTTTGAAAAAAAATTTTCATTTTAGTGAAAATCAGATAGAACATTATTGGTAGAATCAGATGGAACATTATTGGTAGAAAATTATTGGATAGAACATCGATCGATCTTCATTACCAATTCTCCAACTTCCCACTGTGATAGTGTTGAGATGTGGTGCTCATTCTTTTAGGTCTAAATTAGCGAAGATTACGTAGTTGTTCTTTTGCCGATATGTCTTAGGGCCTTTGTTTAAACCCGCCAATAAAATTTAGAATAAATTCACAGATGTTGGATCCACATAGTTCATCAAACATAAAACTTAAATGAAAACAGAATAAAAAATCAACATTTCATTACTCCCCGATCCTATATGAGTTATGCAGCACTCACTGCGGCTGTTTTTGTAGTACTACTGTATGAGGTAGTCAATGACATAGTGAATGAGTCCACATTACTATTTATGCCTAAATCATCTTTAACTTAACTCTCCATGACATTACAAAATTTAAATAAATAAATCACAAAAATTAAGAGAATAATCTACATCTTTGTTGGTGTGGTCCATTTTGTTTTTAGTGGCATTTTTATTTTGGTTAAAATTTCTCTTTATAAAAACCCTTTTTGTAATAAGCTTGTTTTCTATACTGGAGGTAAAAACTTTTTAAGGTCGTCTTTTACACAGGTCTTGTAATATGTAGTGTTATGTAGCGTTCTGCATAAAACATGTTTATGCTATAATAGTAAATAAAAAGGTTATTACACTTACAACCAACTATCCCTTTCCCTTATAGTTTACAGCAGTTTGAAATCCCGTGCACACAAATTTAGTGTTCTATTTTAATATTTGATACCTCTCATTATTGTTTCAATACCAGTCGGACAACAAATAAGGCCCATGTCAAAAATTTCAATTTCCAAAATTGTTTTCGTAAAAAAAATAATTTTTTCAGGGTTAAGTTACAAAATTTATTTTTGTGGCCAAATACGCGTAAATAAAACTTTCAAGCAAAATCTACCTGCTACATTTTGAGAAAAGGTTAAAACTTCAGATTAGACACTCCTCGTATTAAAGTATAAAATTGTGTTGATATTTCAGTACCAGTTCAATTTGCTTCTATTCAGCTTTTAACATATGTGTTTGTTTGTTTAACTATCAACAGCTGTTTTATTTAGCAATTCAATGTAAATTGTTCCCCATGTTAATCTTATGGACAAAAAATGAACTTTGATGGCTTCCCGTGAGCTTCAGAATTAAAATATCAAAAATCTAAAACCTTATTGCAAAACTACGAACTGAGACCATTCTTTTGACACCTAAAACTTTAAACTTGGTCCAGAAATAAGGGAGGAGTAGTGTTAACAAAAAAGGGGCATCACGTATTATATATATAGATTATTAGTTGTAGAACGATTTAATATCAGGCCTATAGCAAAATATGTGCGTTGAATCTTTTACTGTACCATTGTGAATCGGTCACGAAATAAATTGAAATTTTTGGGTTGCAAACAAAAGGGAGGGTTAATAGGAAAAACTTTATAACATTAGATCTTAAAAACTTACGACTAGCCCATTGCTTCCAAGTTATATTTGCTGAAGTTATCATCCATGGACCATACTTAGTAGCTCAAATAGGCGCTAGTATAGTACCGCAGTGGGTACAATGCTCGCAGTTGAAATAAATTTAAATCAACACTGCAAAACAATAAGACAAAAATCTATATTTAAATTCATTAATTCTATGATCTTCTTGACTTAGTTGGTGATTAATAATAGGATCTTGACTATAAAATCATTAAAATGTTAAACACAGCAAAGCAATGGTGTATTAAATGTACGACAAGAAGAAAATGGTCTGTGAAAAGTTTTTTTTTAATTCTTTCTAAGATTATTTTTTTAAGCATGAAGTTTTTCAAGTATTCTACAAAGGGCTTTATCTTCCAGCTCCACTCTGACATTTAAAGCTACACACTGCTTTTAATGGATGACATGTTAAATAACTGTTTAATGTGACCTACACCACGTTATTTTTTATTATTACCTTAGTAGCGGAGTTTACAGCGCGGTTGGCCGTCTTCTGCATTCAACAATCCACTACCCTCTGTTAGTGCATGCTTCCTCATTTATGCCTATTTCTTGGATCGTCCTAAATACTTGGCTATGCCATAATAGATGAGGTCTCCCTCTTCTGCGTCTTTCTCGATTCTCCCAATCAAAAACTTTTTTCGGTATTCTGTCCGGAGGCGTTCTCTTTAAATGACCATTCCATTGCAATCTTTGCCTTTCAATAGATCTAACTATTGTTTTCTTAATCACTAGTCTTCTTCTGATATCTTCATTTCTGACTCTATCAGCCAGCTAAAGTTAATCTACAGCACCTTCGCCATTAACTTATCTCCATTGCACGAAACTTCCCTTTCATCCTTTCGTTTAAGACCCACACCTCTGCCCCATAAGTCACACAACTCTCGTCTTTACCATCTGATGCAATTGTCATCTCCAAATATCTACAATCCTCTACCCTGTTTATGATGCTATGCTCACCCAAAACCAAACATCCCTCCTGTGCTCCAACCACTAAATATTGACTCTAAACCTCAGTGATTTCTAATCCCCAATTCTTGTATTCTTCCATTAGCTTTCTAGTCATGGAATTCTGTGCTCCTCGTTCTCTGCAAGCAACGCCTGATCCTTAGCAAATAACAATGTATGAGTATACGAGTCACCTATCTTAAATCCCAGATTACACTTACGGGACCACTCTTTTATAGCTTCCGAAATGTATAGTTTAAACAATGTAGGGGAAAACGAGCAGCCTTGTCTTAAACCCTTATTTACGATGAAACGGTCAGACAAACACGACCCTATCTTTATCTTACTCTGGCTATAACTGTACAAGACTTTAACTGCATTTAACAATGAACTTTTTTATTATTTTAACTTTTCAGAGCTTGTTCAAAGGGACACTATCTTCAGATCTTCACTCCTTCAGATCAAGGAAAAGTCAATGTAGGGCTCTTCCCCAACTTCTTTTCCATCAAAAGTCTAATACTAAACAGATAATCCACGCCATCCAGATAATCCACTATGACACCCACGCCTCTTTTCATTCCAATGGAACGCTACTAGTCAAAATACATCTGTTAAATAACATTGTCAAATATTCTAAAACTATAATGGGCAACACCTTAATGAGTTCAATAGGCAAATCTCTAGGACCAGCCGCCTTGTAGTTTTTCATACCTCTCAAAGCAATCTTAATCTCATCCATGGTGATAATATCCAAAGGCTCCTGTTCATTTTCTAGTTCCTACCTCACATTTCCAAAAGCTTTCCTTCCTTCAACAACTAATTCTTGGTAGAAACTTTTCCAATTACTAAATCATATTACTGAAAATTAATTGGCCTCATTTTGATTATTTTTTTATTTTATTTATCAACTTCCAAGACTCTCTATTTAGAACTACCCAATACCCTATTAATATCTTAACATTTCCTTTCCCAGAAATCATTTTTAGCCTTTTTTACATAATTTTTTACAATATAATTCAACCTCATTTTTTTTATTAATAATGTAAAACTCAAAATTCAAAACACAATGTATTATATTTACTTATAATGAAGGATATTTTTCTTAGAATGACTCAAATTTTCTCATATTTTTTGACACAACAGTTGTTTACTTTCTTGGAACCGAGTAACTTTCTTTAAAAAATAGAGAAATTCGTTGATACAATTCAGTGGGTTTTTTTATGCAAGCGCACACAAAAGAATATTGTATTCCCAAACAACCAGCTTCATTTCATGTGCTAAATCACCAGTCTGTGGTATTTCTTGGTGCAGTAGCTGTCTAAAACGTATGAGAAGGTTTATTGTTTTCCAGTACGTGTACATGAATATAAATAAAATGCGACTTAGTATTGTTGACAGGAAAGAAGAAATATTAAATCACTTACAGTCTCAACACAGAAAATTACTATTTTTCCGTATTTATCTTTGAGTCTCATAGCGGTGGGGGGGGGGGAGGCAATCTGACTCCATTTTATCGCAACACCGTACCAGACTTTCCACATGTGCCATTTATATAATAATATTTTTTTACTATATAATGATTATTTTCGTTCATTTTACAATCCCCAGGGTTAAGATGATATTTTAATTCCTTTGTCTAATGAGCTATTAGGCCTTTAATAATGAGCTATTAATTTTAGGTTGCATGCTGTTCTTTAACCTGAAAATGAAGTCTAATACCAGTCATCGAAAACCTGTGAACTCGATTTTAGTAACCAGAGAGTAAATATTTATAAATATAAATCATCGTAAAAGATTTTTAGAAGCCGCGATAAATGACCTGAAATTAAACTCAGTTCAAAATGGATACAGTTTGTGAGTTGATTTGAGTTAACGAACCAAAACATTAGAATTGTTAACCTGTTTAATCAATAGGAACTAATCGAGTAACGGCAACCAACTGAGACCTTCCAAACAACAAAACTCCCGTCGCGACTTAGACAGCTGGAGCAGGATATGTCTCTCCAAAATCCTTCTGAAAACAAGTTATTGAACTAGAAAGAAACTACATTGAAAAGATTGTAGCTTTCTACGGTATTCATTATTAAGAAAAAAATCTCTAGTTTTCTTCCATGAATGGCTCTTATTTGTCGTAAAAGGTATTAATAAAGATTGTGATGTAAAATTGAAGATGATTTAATAACATAGATCTTTTTAAAAAAGTGTCTTTATTTAATTACAGTGATTGATTGTTAAAAACTTATGTAAACTTATGTAAATAACCAAGATGTGGGACAGTTAATGGGTTATGGAGACCATTTTATTTATTGGTCAGGAAAACCTCAAACAAAAAAGTTGGGATCAAGATGGATCGATATGTTTAAATTTAACATATTGTTATAGTGGACTTTTTTCCAGAGATAAAATGTCTCGTGTCGGAGAATAATTTGGGGAATTGCATGTGTGTACCCGTTATACTATACTTGTCAATGTGAAGTGTTAAATCATGTAGTCTTAATCTTACTATCACTGTAATGATAATATCAAAAGCTGTTGAGGCAAAACCATGACCAAAAATATATACATTAGTTGGTTATCTATTTCTCCCTGCTCGGTCCTGTTGTGGGTTGCAGTAAGATCACTCTTACACCAGCGCACAACAGGACCGAGCTAGAAGAGAATTGAGTTGTATCATCCCTTATCTATGGGGTATTAAGGGTTGTTTGTGAGGGATATAAGACTTAAGGGATGTTTTACACAGGTTTTAAGCTGATTACGGGTAAATTTGAGCTTTATTTGGCTGAAATATGCGTTATTCCGCAACGGTTAAAACTCTATTGTGTATTGTATACAAAGGCGTTTTTGAGCTCAATTTAAGGGTGAATTATGTATATTTTTCAGGTTAAGACCCTGTAAACATGATAAACGCATTGATATGACCTGCAATTAATAGTTTGAACGGTTTAAAATAACCAGGATTGGCCGTAATAAAGCCCTAAAAGTTAGGTCTCGTGCGGCCAGTACGTAATGGTTTTATGAATTTAAACGATTAATGCGGTATTTGTATGGCAGATACAATTAATATTATTAACTTATTTGACTCTTTAATATGCCTTCAATCGATTTCTTATTTCGCTGGCATGTTGTACTCAAATACAAAACTATAGGCAAAGAACATTCTTGGTTTTTGAAGGGACCTAGTAGCGGTGTGTCGCCACAGCACGTATGAGTAGGAGAAGTTATACGCGTAATTAAGTATTAGGGAGCCCTTAGAAGGGCTGTTAGTGTGGGTGGGATAAACCACCCTGCTGGTGAGACACCCCTCACAGCACTCTGGCCATGAAGAATGGTTCGAGGACATTGTGATTTTGAAAGTCCTCCTCGGTCATTCTCATATAATTCTCCGCCCATTCCCAGAGCATGTTCAGATTTACTTTTCCTACAGTGAACCGTGATCTGTTATTGTGTCGTACTATTGATAACACCTCGATTTTGTATTCGAGGGCGATCCACCGCTCGGCTTCTTCTATAAAGTCATCGATGATGTCCCACGGATTGTTAAGGGCGATATAAAACCTAACGAACTCGAATTGGAGCATCAAATCGCCTTCAGGAATAAGAATGTCTTCAGGAGTAGGCGCGTGTTCGTCGAATATGTCCTCAATAGGCTCAATGATGTTGGCAAAGAGAGCGCTTCGTGGTGACATGGTGCTGCGTGCAGGAACGGGTGGATAATGAATATATATCGTTTACGTAACAGAATATACATAATATTGGTACGTATTCGCTAAATACCAAACAAACCTGCATATCGACATGCACATTCTTGAAGTGTTGTGCAAACAACTATTGTCAGCAAACTCCAACCGCCACCATTATTTGGTCTCACACATTTCTGTCTTCATTACATTCAAAACTTATAGCAAGCCCGTACATATGCTAGAAACTAGGAATGTCTCGAACACATCCACATTTACTGGTGTTTATAAATTCGACACATAAAATGTTTTTCTACCACCTTAAAATACCTAACCTACCGCCGTTTTCGTAATGTGAAGATTTACGTAGCTGTCGAAAACTTCGTATAAAGGGCTAATTGAATATAAACTTAAGTATATATTGACATTCCCTATAATATTAGCCCCGGAATCCATGGTATACCACTGGTTCCGGTTGTGCTATTCCCGGAAAGCTAGTGTTCGTAAATAGAAATATGTACTTTTTTGATTTTGATGTAGTAATTCTACGTAGAAAATATCAAAGTTTGTGTAATAGTTTCGAGGAATATGTAGTTTAAGTAATGAGTTTCCGCGTATACTTGATAGAAGAGACTTGAAAAACTATTTCAAAATTAATCGGTAATAAACGATGACTTAATATATAGCAGACATGGGTCCACATAATTATTTTGAATGTAGTATGATAAGATCGACACCGTGCATCAAAGCAAAATTTCCATATATTCCAATATAGTATATTAATGAGTATCATTTATATATTAAAGCATGTTAATAATGTAAACATTACCAGAGAGGGTACCAAGCAAAGTAATAACAATCACTTTTATATTACAATAAGTCACTGAATCCTAAACTTTTCAAGCCAATGGAGTCGTTTGACGTCTTGCTGTACGGTATTGAGTATAATCAGCATACACTTCTGGAAAACTTTAGATCAAATGATATTGAAGTGTTTTTATTAACCAAATAAACCCCTAAAATTAAACCGCCCCGAGTATGGGGTAGTTATAGTTGGCAAACAAAACCTTACTCTGGAACACATCTTTACACCAAATCTAGCTTAATTAAAATCGTAATATTATCAAAATGAGGTTTAATCATCCCTTATCTAATGGTTAATCAAGATATCAACCCTTAATACCCTATAGATAAGGGATGAACCAACTTCAATTCTTCCTCCAGCTCGGTCCTGTTGTGCGCTGGTGTAAGAGTGATCTTACTGCAACCCACAACAGGACCGAGCTAGGGAAATAGAAAGGTTGATACAACTATCTATTTCTCCCTGCTCGGTCCTGTTGTGGGTTGCAGTAAGATCACTCTTACACCAGCGCACAACAGGACCGAGCTGGAAGAGAATTGAGTTGTATCATCCCTTATCTATAGGGTATTAAGGGTTGTTTTTGAGGGATATAAGACTTAAGGGATGTTTTACACAGGTTTTAAGCTAATTACGGGTAAATTTGAGCTTTATTTGGCTGAAATATGCGTTATTCCGCAATGGTTAAAACTCTATTGTGTATTGTATACAAAGGCGTTTTTGAGCTCAATTTAAGGGCGAATTATGTATATTTTCCAGGTTAAGACCCTGTAAACATGATAAACGCATTGATATGACCTGCAATTAATAGTTTGAACGGTTTAAAATAACCAGGATTGGCCGTAATAAAGCCCTAAAAGTTAGGTTTCGTTCGGCCTGTACGTTATGGTTTTCCAAATTTCAACGATTAATGCGGTATTTGTATGGCAGAAACTATTAATATTATTAACTTATTAGCCTCGTACATATACGATCCATCGATTTCCCCTATCGCCGGCCAGTTGTACTCATAGACTGACAATAAAACTCACATTTGGATTGTATTCCACGTTCTTCAACCAATTCATACTCCTTATTATTCCACTTATCATCTGCCGATATATCAGCTTTGGTTCGTCGTAGGCACGTATTTCGAGATACCGTTGTAATCGGTAAGTAAAGGGCTATTCAAAAAAGATGGTCTCACACCTGGGCAACCCCTTTTTCGAAAGGGTGTATACGCTCTGTAGACCCGGTAGCCTTGTATATAGTGGAACAGAAACGTGAAGGCGCATCGCCGCCGAGATACTACATTTAACAATTAATTATATTTATCTAACTTTTATTTCTAATTTTCCGATGTTCTATTTATTATTACGAATGACTATACCAATAATAGTAATAACAGGTCCAATATTTCATGCCTTTTAAATCATTGAGGAAAATCAGAAATGAAAAAACTTTATTAGACGTTTATTCGTTTACCGAAAGAAGCGAGGCTGGAGGTCGCTGACTACAGCTATTTACACATTAGTCAGCATTGTTGTGCATCAATAATTAGGTCAATAGTCCTTACGTATCGAATGTGAATTGAGATGTTAAACAGTATTCGGAAAACCGATAGAAAAAACAACGTTAAAAGGTTTAGCTAAAGTTATTTATACAAACAAAGAACCTGTATACGGCCAGAACGCATTAATGTAAGCCGTAATTAATAACTTTAACAGTTATAAATAACCCCAATTTGCGTTTAATAATGCCTTTATACGCGTGTTGTGCCAATCGTAAATCCACGTTTATGTCATTAAACCTTTACAATAGTCATTGGTGATAAAAATAAAAATATTATTAGTTTTCTCGATACGTCATTCTATTACCTATCGCTTACACCTATGTCTGTCTAGTTTTTACTCACCCAGACTAAGGCTTTAAAAGACAACCATTAATTTAATCTGTTATTCTAACGTATATCACATTTTGATGAATTTTAACGACTTAACTATAAGTAGCTAACGGTTAAACGTCATACCATTCACTAGCATCCTTTAGACACAAACTTAATAAGCGACCTCGTCTCATTATCGCTACTTATTTTCAAAATATTCGCCATTAAACAGTTGCATGTTCGTTCGTGCTGCGTTTATTCTATTACCTCTCCCATGGTCCCATGAATCGGTGACAGATACAGGTGTATAATTTGTCTCTAATCACATTTATAAATCGGCTTATGAAGCATAGTGATTGGTATGGGTCTAACTCGGGGTTATGAAAGAGTAATATCGCTTAAAGCAGCGCGATAACAACGAAAATTTGTGTAATAGGTTAGTTTCTAAAATTAACTATGACAGTCGGAATCGAGCCATCGCATATTTAAGTACCTATTAATTTACTATTATTAGTGGCTTTTTACCCTGAAAGTACCGCGTTATGGGTTCATTTTTTCGGAAAACCGGGACTAATCATTTCGATTATCCAATACGTGACGGAATCATAAACTATTTCAAGGCAATAGTGTCGTTACACGCCGTGTTGATAGCTTATCGAGTTTCATTTATCATAAAATACTACAAAAATTGATGATAAAATGATATAAAAGTGTGTGTATTGGCAAAATAAACCTTATAATTAAATCTTCCCTAGGATGAGGGCCCACTAACTGGCGAACAGAGCGTTGGAGAGTAACGCATGTTTTCACCAAATCTAGCTTAATTAAAGTCGTAATATTATCAAAATCAGGTTTAATCATCCCTTATCTAATGGTTAATCAAGATATCAACCCTTAATACCCTATAGATAAGGGATGAACCAACTTAATTCTTCTTCCAGCTCGGTCCTGTTGTGCGCTGGTGTAAGAGTGATCTTACTGCAACCCACTACAGGACCGAGCTAGGAAATAGAAAGTTGGGTCATGTTAAAAGGCTATTAAGGATGCTTAAATACGTATTACATGACCTAACTGTAGCGGCAGTGGTCTTTTGGGAGCCCGAAATATCCCGTGACGCGCCCTTTATCAGCTTAAGACCGGATAAAACAAATTGTATGTACTGTTCTGTGAACTATTATGGCGTTTACCTGCAACCTGGTATTTTTTTTAATTGGGTTAACAAGATAACTATCCCTAATAAATGCTTATTAATGATTTATGATGAAAATATATCGCTGATTATTACTAGAGATAAAAAAGATGTTTTGCCTCTAGTGAGCTAATAAAAGGATTTCAATTGTTTTTTAGACCGTTATTATATTTTTTCCGATTACGCAAATGGCCCTTGTAGTATAAATCACGAGATTAAACAGTATAATTCACAATAAAATGCGATAAGGCAGTTCTCAAATCACGCTCTCGCGGAACTAGGAAACCAGTGAATAAACTTGATTTACTAATGAACTAATCAGCGTACGGACATCAGACTGGTACTGGTGTGTTCGGCATTTTATTCTAAAGGTGTATATAAGTTTAAAAATAGTCCGTTGTTTAAAATGCCTTTATTATTCGCCGAACTTTGTCGAGGAACACACGTCTTAGACTGTCCGCGAAGCGAGTACAAGGCGTTACTGCGGGCTTTATTTCTCTAATATTTAAGTTGTATCAGCTCGAATACTGTGTCTAATACATAAATGATAGATACTAATAATGGGTAATACCTATGTGAAACGAAAAAAGATGATCCGATATGAATGGAACCCGATCTCTTTGTTAAATTTGGTTTAAGTTAAGATTACAACTATAAATTAAGTTTCGCCACTGCATATATAAGATATTTGTTGACCATTTTCAAAATGAGGTCACCACAGTGGAGAATACACTTATTATCGTCGTAATCTTACTTAAAATTCAATTTTGGATTTTCTTAATACGAAATATAACATAAATTTCACAACTATACGCAATTCATTTGTTCATTAGACAAAGAAAACTCTGTGTTTTCCTCAATTTTTCCTAAATTATATTATTATCTGAGCAAAAAAGTATACTAACGACTTACAAACGACCTTATAATATGAAAATAAAAGCATTAACAACGTTTACATTGTAAATAAATACGGCTTATCCCCCAACTGAACGTAATTATCGGGCCGAAAACCGTTTTTCTCAACTGTACGAAAAGCCATGTTTAACAGTAGTTTTAGGGCTAACACAAATCGAAACGATGGATCAATGCTTTTAATCACCGAGAACGCACTGGAATAAGTAGGAATTGATAGAAATAATACATCCACGTCACGTGGAATGTGAGGAATTAACCTCTAAAGTCGGCTTTTAGCGCGTTGTTAAAAATTGAGAATTTATATCATTGATCATTTACCTTGCTCAGGTAGCTGTAAAATATTATTATATTATTGACTTAAACGATACATTCCAGTAAGGATAATCGATTTGACATGATTAGGACCAATATGTAACCGCCTAAACCTTTATTTAGCAATAAAACCCTACTTTTTCCTATGGTTCTTGAGGAATTTTAACTTTTAACGAGCTCTGACGTCTTACCTATAAGGAACTAAGAATCGAAACTCATATCGTCCTTTCGGGCGTCTAATGGAGAAAAGAAATACGCAAACACCATCCAAATCGATCTATAACCTAAAAAGTTATTCGCGATAAACGAATGGTGTGTCATGCTCAGTGACGTCACAGCCTTGGCGCGTTGCGGCGGTCACAGCACTGGGGGGGAGCGAGACCTGAGGTAGTGTCAATAAATGTATATACTGGGTTTTTATGGTGAAAACTGATTGGTTTATGGGTATGAAAGACCCTCTGATTGATTTCCCCGAAAAATCCCGTTGATTTAATAGAAAAAATACCGAAAAACTAATTTTTAATCAAAAGAAGTTTATTAAAGTTTTTCCCGATTTACCTATTCGGTCTAAACGACAATTGATGATGTTATGCAATACGGGCACTCTAAAACTACCTATTTTAACCATTTTTAATTGCTACAGGCTCCTTAAAAGTCATTTAAATTCGAATTAAGCTGATCCTACCGAGATCTTTATCAGTTTTGGGCCGATTTTAGGCCCGTAAAGGCTCCTATGGTCCTCTAAGGCGGTATAATCCCATGGAAGCATCCTTTATAGCCTTTTAAAATGACCCAACTATCTATTTCTCCCTGCTCGGTCCTGTTGTGGGTTGCAGTAAGATCACTCTTACACCAGCGCACAACAGGACCGAGCTGGAGAAGATTAAAGTTGTATGATCCCTTATCTATAGGGTATTAAGGGTTGTTTTTGAGGGATATAAGACTTAAGGGATGTTTTACACAGGTTTTAAGCTAATTACGGGTAAATTTGAGCTTTATTTGGCTGAAATATGCGTTATTCCGCAATGGTTAAAACTCTATTGTGTATTGTATACAAAGGCGTTTTTGAGCTCAATTTAAGGGCGAATTATGTATATTTTCCAGGTTAAGACCCTGTAAACATGATAAACGCATTGATATGACCTGCAATTAATAGTTTGAACGGTTTAAAATAACCAGGATTGGCCGTAATAAAGCCCTAAAAGTTAGGTTTGGTTCGGCCTGTACGTTATGGTTTTCCAAATTTCAACGATTAATGCGGTATTTGTATGGCAGAAACTATTAATATTATTAACTTATTTGCCCCTTAAATATGCGATCCATCGATTTCTCCTATCGCTGGCCAGTTGTACTCATAGGCAGACGACAGAACTCACATTTGGATTGTATTTCATGTTCTTCAACCAATTCATACTCCTTATTATTCCACTTATCATCTGCCGATACATCACCTTTGAGTCGTCGTAGGCACGTATTTCGAGATACCGTTGTAATCGGTAAGTAAAGGGCTATTCAAATAAGATGGTCTCACACCTGGGAAACCCCTTTTTCGAAAGGGTGTATACGCTCTGTAGACTCGGTAGTCGTGTTTATAGTGGAACAGAAACGTGAAGGCGCATCGCCGCCGAGATACTACATTTAACAATTATATTTATCTAACTTTCATTTTCCCATGTTATAATAGACTATTGATAACCCTTACTATATAATACTATTAGTAAAGTCACACAAATATTAACGTTAATATTATAAATTATAAACAATAGGAAACATTCACACATGAAATCACTTCATTAGTTACATTCGATTGAAAAAAAACCATGTCTGGAGGTCGCTGACTACTAGGTGTTTACGAAATTGTCAGCACTATTGTGACACCAATAACTAGGTCGGTGGTCCCTGCATATTAAGTTTACCATGGGATAACAATAATGTTTACAGACTATGTCTGCCGTACGGGGAACCATGTTTACTATTCCTTTTCCTTAACACCCTAAGATCATTTTCCTAGTATGAAGCTTGTTACGGACCAAAACATGTTACCGTAGGCAGGAAGTGATAATTTCCACACTTACATATAACCTGGATTTGGCGTAATGAAGCCTATAGCTTTATTCCTCAACTATTGTAAAAATGGCCATTGTCAGCGATCTCCGACCATCATCATTATTTGGTCTCGGCCACGTTCCAAATCTCACTTATACCGAATGAAAAAAACCATAGTAAACCCGTACTTATGTTAGGAAACTAGTATGGTCTAGAACTCATATATACATATTGTTGCCTATAGTTTAACAGTTGTTAATTTATTATATTCGACCAAATGCGGTACCTATAAGCACATATGAAAGGAACGTAATATATTTATAGATTACGAATTCTACATAGCAATTAACAACGTTAGTGTAATATCTTATTACAGAACTAACGTTGTTTCGTTCGTGGTGCGTTGATTCCATTACTTCTGATACATGTGTATAATTTGTCTCTAATCACATTTATAAATAGCCTTATGAAGCATAGTGATTGGTTTGTGGTCGAACTGGTCAATATAGGAGGATATTATCGCTTAAAGCACCGCAAATAAAACAAAAATCCGCCAAATATGTTATTTCCTAAAATTACCTATATGATGTGATTCGAGGATTATCGCGCTGCAACGAATACAAGAGACGTAGCGTAACCTGTGAAATAAAAAACAATAGAAAAGGTGGTATCTGATAGCAAAGTTAATCATTTTATATAACAGTGCGTGACGGTATCCTAAACTATTTCAAGGCAATAGTGTCGTTACACGCCGTGTTGATAGCTTATCGAGTCTCAATCAGCATAAAATACTTCAAAAATTGATGATAAAATGATATAAAAGTGTGTGTATTGGCCAAATACCAATTGTAATTAAATCTCCTCTAGGATGAGGGCCCACTACCTGGCGAACAGAGCGTTGGAGAGTAACGCATTTTTTCCCCAAATCTAGCTTAATTAAAGTCGTAATATTATCAAAATAAGGTTTAATCATCCCTTATCTAATGGTTAATCAAGATATCAACCCTTAATCACCCTATAGATAAGGGATGATACAACTTTAATTCTCTTTCAGCTCGGTCCTGTTGTGCGCTGGTGTAAGAGTGATCTTACTGCAACCCACAACAGGACCGAGCTAGGGAAATAGAAAGGTTGATTAACTATCTATTTCCCTAGCTCGGTCCTGTTGTGGGTTGCAGTAAGATTATTCTTACACCAGCGCACAACAGGACCGAGCTGGAGGAGAATTAAAGTTGGTTCATCCCTTATCTATGGGGCGTTAAGGGTTGATATTTTGATTAACCATTAGATAAGGGATGATAGAACCTGATTTTGATAATATTACGACTTTAATTAAGCTATATTTGGTGAGAACATGCGTCACTCTTCAACGCTCTGTTCGCCAACTATTACTACGCCCATACTAGGGCGGTTTATTTATAATATTTATTAGGTGAATCCAAACACTTTCACTTTCATATCATTTGATCTTAAGTTTTACAAGGGTATTTGCCGATTGAGACATGATACGCTACGAAAAAGACGTCCAACGGCTCTATTGTGTTGAGAAAGTTTATGATTCCGTCATGTATAGGGAGATCGAAATGATTAGTCCCGGTGTTCCGAAAAAAAGAACCCATAATGCGGTACTTTCAGGGTAAATAGCCACTCATAATAGTAACTTATTAGGTACTTAAATATGCGATGGCTCGATTCCGACTGTCATAGTTAATTTTAGGAACTAACCTATTACACAAATTTTCGTTTTTATTGCGCTGCTTTAAGCGATATTACCCTTTCATACTCCCAAGTTCGACCCATACCAATCACTATGCTTCATAAGCCGATTTATAAATGTGATTAGAGACAAATTATACACCTGTATCTGTCACCGATTCATGCGACCATGGGAGAGGTAATAGAATAAACGCACCACGAACGAACATGCAACTGTTTAATGGCAACAATTTAAAAATAAGTAGCGATAATGAGACGAGGTCGCTTATTAAGTTTGTGTCTAAAGGATGCTAGTGAATGGTATGACGTTTAACCGTTAGCTACTTATAGTTAAGTCGTTAATATTCATCAAAGTGTGATATACGTTAGAAAAACAGATTAAATTAATGGTTGTCTTTTAAATCCTTAGTCTGGGTGAGTAAAAGCTAGCCAGACATAGGTGTAAGCGATAGGTAATAGAATTACGTATCGAGAAAACTAATAATATTTTTTTTTTATCACAAATGACTATTGTAAAGGTTAAATGACATAAACGTGGATTTACGATTGGCACAACACGCGTATAAAGGCCTTATCACAGAAAAAGGAAAAGATACAGAACGCTCACGCATAGTTCATGGCGACGCCGCAGCAAGCAGCACCGGCGCGCTCATGGCTGGAATCGCGTATTTTCGCTCCCGCCACTAGAATTCAAACCGTCTGCGCTCAGCTGTGTTGCCACATTGTAGCGGAAGCCTCCTCCGCCCCTCCACTCCGTCCAACCAGTCCAACGTACGCCACACGGCCGGCGCGGCGCGGCGGCGCAATCGCTCGACGCTCGAAGTGCCTCAGTCTCTGTTGTGGCAACACTCCGTTTTGCTCCATCTCCATCAGAGTACATGACACAATATCTATTTCCCTTGATGTCGACTTGTATAACTCGGTGAATTTATTTTCACAAATTCCATTTTAAATTTATTAAATGAATAGGCTACTCCAAAAAGTTTTTGATTTTGACATTGTCATCAGAGATATTTTCGAAGTATTTTAATGGATGAACGATAAATATTTCATCGCCACTTTGCTTTCCTATTTTTCATATTTAGGATATAGTAAATTAATAATCACCCAGCTACTGCAGACTGTATAAATGATTAGACACATCCAGCAGAATGTACGATAAATAGGAATGAAAAATATCATTTTTAGCTGATGTAGAAAATGTTATCTGTGTTAAAAATTGTAGAGGTGCTTAATCGTGGCGACAGTGTCGTTATTCCACGATGTTCAGTGTGGTTTTTATAACTTCACTTAATGCGTAGGTAATGTTTTTAGAATTCAGGCCTACGATGTGTTATAATATGTTATAATAAAAGATAACTAATAAGTTTATTTTAACTTAAATGTTAACAATATATTTTTTTTACTACAGTATTATTATAGCCTACGTCAAAATCACTAATTTTAATTCAAACACTTTTACTCTAGATAAATTCACGCCTCTGTGACTAACATGTCAATCAAAATTAAGGTTTACGTTAATATTACATCGCTTTATCTTGGAGGGGGTTTTTCTTTGCATTTACAATATTTCACCAAAAGACACCTTTGAAGTCGATGGTGAATTCTCGCATAGGTAATATTTTCTTTGCCTTGCTGGATTCCGCCGAGCTGGGAGCAGTGACCTGAATCTGGGGTTGCAGTGGGTGGTTTATGGTAGAGGGTTGTAAATTTTGACAGCTCCGGGCTCCAAGCTTCGAAAACAAACCGCCATAGAGGGGGTTGGATCTCTGTAGTCGGCTTTTGGATCGCTGGTTGGAAGGTCACCTGTGACTGAAAGAGCGAACAGTAAAGTTGTGCCGTTTGTCGTCCGCGTTTGCACAGTGATAATAGTAGTTTTCTCAATATTTTATTTGTAGCTGTAATGAGGCTGTAATGTTAATGAGGCTGACTGTATATTTAGTTTTTTTTTTTTTTTTTTTTTTTTTTTTTTTTGCAGTGTACCGCTACATATTTTCAAATTTAGTTTAGATTTAGATTGCTTGTAGGATAGTGGCCGAAATAGTAGTTTTCATCACTAGGAGCAAAAGTGGGTCTTTTTGGTGCGCAATCGTGTTTTAAAAACGAGGCGCAGCCGAGTTTTTAAAAACGATTAAGCATCAAAAAGACACTTTTGCTCCGAGTGATGAACAACGTTTTTTATCATAATGCGAAATTAGACTTTTTAATCGTTAAAAATATTAACCATAAAGTTTTATATTCGAGGTTATATTTACAAAGTAACTTATATGCAATGTTTACATTTCTGTTATTTACAAACAATACTCTTTATATCGTTTGAATTTCAAAATTCTACTCCTCAACATAAATAAATCAATAATAATACACTTAGCAAACAGCTGACTTTTCAGTACTAGGACCTAAAAAATTCTCCAGATGATTTTTCAGTCCTAGGACAGAAAAGAATCGGTTTTGGTACTATTGAGAGAGCAAAAAACAGGCTGATTTCGTGCAGAATGATAAAAACATTTATATGATTGTTAACAACATATGATTGTTACAGTAAACTAAAGTTGGGTTATTTTTTGTGATTTTTATATAATAATTTTATGTTTCTTTTATTGTGGATAAAGTGAAATTACTCAAAATTTGAAAGAAGAAGTTCGTATAATGTAAATTTAAGTTTTGTTATGGGTGACATTGATATATGGGTGACATTGAGTTTTGAGCTGCGCTTAAAGGCGGCCTGCTCATTCTCCTTTAATTTCGTGTTTTGGTTTTGAAAATCCATACTTTTGTTTCACCAGCGCATCGTGCGGCAAGAGGCGGCCCTTCATTGGCCGGGAGCGGGTACACCCTCGGAGGTCTACCCCCCGTAGGAGATAAGACACCCCTACCCCAGGACTCTGGGGCCCGAAACCTCCGTTTGCCCACCACCGATACACGAAATGTGCCGGACGTGCTGGGGGTCGCACCGTGGCAATGCAGAGTCCGATCTCTGCATCCATGCCGCACTTCCTGACTAAGGTCCGAAGCGGCTGGCTTCTGACGACACACTGGAGGAGACCATCGGCAGTGCGAGGCACACATCAGTCCCTGCAACACAACAGGGACACTCCCAGGACCACCCAGCGTGCGCCGGTCGAAAGAAGGTGGAAAGACACCCTTGATTCGGGGTCGAAAACAAGAAGGTGAGCAAGGTTAGCTCAGGAAAGAATAAAGACGGTGAGCTAAGACCTGAAAGATGAGAAGAAAGGCCCTAGCTCGGGAAGAACTGTGAGGAGGGACTCACAGCTTGGCTCAGGTACCCCGGGGTCGCCAAGAAACACCCGTACAGTGGAAAGCCCACTGCCCCTGAGGGGGATGAAAGCTGCCGATGAAGTGGTCTCTTGTGACTCCATTACATGTTCGCGGTGTAAATATCAATCTAAGTCTGTCCTTGAACATATGTTCAAAGTCCTTATACACAAACAGTGCAAGTGGATAACAAGTGAAATGAAGCAAATAGCTCAAGAAAAACTTAAAGTCCTCAAGCACATTTAAGCGTAGGAATCATTTTATGTGTACCGAAAATTTAGATTGTACAACTATTGTTAGTTGATGTTGTATTGTGCCATGGTCAAAATTAAAACTACAAAAAAAATTTTGTGAATAAATATTTACATATATTAAAAAAATTAACATAGGAGCTAAAGAGTTATTTTATGTGTTCAATTTTTTAAATATAATATCTTTTTCTGCTCACACTTTTCTGCATGTGGTAACAGTAGCGACGTATTTCATATAATTTTTCTGGCAGGTTCAATTTGTTGTCATAATTTCAAACGGTGGGTGAGAATAATGAATTTTTTAGTATTAATATAATTGTTAGCTGTAATGACCTACATGTATGGTATTCATGAACCCCTTGTGAAGGGCACCCATTTTTTATTTTATTCAATCTTGACAAATAATGCATAACTATTTTATTGTTATTGGCTTTGTTTTATATTCCATGCCCAGTACAGTGCGTTTCATATACACTGTATTACAACTTTCTTTATTTTTATTTCAATTAATTCCTCGCAATATTAGTATTCTTTATTGGATATTCAGTTTATTGTTGCCAATTTCAACTAAACAATATTTATTTGTTATATCTCCTACCCTGCATAACAACTGCTGTGTCATTACTGCAGTGAAATGGCGAATGTGTATTGGTTCTCAAAGTGTTCCCATGATTCATGATGGAAATTAGTCCGATTGTCTCTTTAAATAACATTTATCGTTCGGTATCTCCTAGTTTTGACCTGTGTACAATCTTTAATAATTGACTATTGAATGTTTGAAAACTGTAAATAGTATAATCCTGTTTAATCATGTATAATCGTGTTTTAGTATAATCATGTATCGTTCAGTATTTCCTAGTTTTGATCTGTGTACAATCTTTAATTGACTATTGAATGTTTGAAAACTGTAAATAGTATAATCCTGTTTAATCATGTATAATCGTGTTTTAGTATAATCATGTATCGTTCAGTATTTCCTAGTTTTGATCTGTGTACAATCTTTAATTGACTATTGAATGTTTGAAAACTGTAAATAGTATAATCCTGTTTAATCATGTATAATCGTGTTTTAGTATAATCATGTATCGTTCAGTATTTCCTATTTTTGATCTGTGTACAATCTTTAATTGACTATTGAATGTTTGAAAACTGTAAATAGTATAATCCTGTTTAATCATGTATAATCGTGTTTTAGTATAATCATGTATCGTTCAGTATCTCCTAGTTTTGACCTGTGTACAATCTTTAATTGACTATTGAATGTTTGAAAACTGTAAATAGTATAATCCTGTTTAATCATGTATAATCGTGTTTTAGTATAATCATGTATCGTTCAGTATTTCCTAGTTTTGATCTGTGTACAATCTTTAATTGACTATTGAATGTTTGAAAACTGTAAATAGTATAATCCTGTTTAATCATGTATAATCGTGTTTTAGTATAATCATGTATCGTTCAGTATTTCCTAGTTTTGATCTGTGTACAATCTTTAATTGACTATTGAATGTTTGAAAACTGTAAATAGTATAATCCTGTTTAATCATGTATAATCGTGTTTTAGTATAATCATGTATTGTTCAGTATTTCCTAGTTTTGATCTGTGTACAACCTTTAATTGACTATTGAATGTTTGAAAACTGTAAATAGTATAATCCTGTTTAATCATGTATAATCGTGTTTTAGTATAATCATGTATCGTTCAGTATCTCCTAGTTTTGACCTGTGTACAATCTTTAATTGACTATTGAATGTTTGAAAACTGTAAATAGTATAATCCTGTTTAATTATGTATAATCGTGTTTTAGTATAATCATGTATCGTTCAGTATTTCCTAGTTTTGATCTGTGTACAATCTTTAATTGACTATTGAATGTTTTAAATCTGTAAATAGTATAATCGTGTTTTATTAATCTTAAAAAGCACAGAAAATATCAGATAAATGCATTATTTCTGAGCCATGTATCATTATAATTGGCATATTAATCATTACGAATAAAATTGTTTTAATTTTGTTGGTAGTTATGTAAAATATTTTATGTACAGTATAGTGTGTCATATGTGCATCACAACTTTCAGTAACGTCATTTAATTATTCTCAATTTAAGGAAGTGCATTGCACAAAACATTAGGCTACAGTAGAGAGTCAGTTATCCAAACGAATTGGGGCCGGGGTTTTGGTTTAGTTTTTAAAGGTTTAGATACCAGTAATCAAATTGTTCGGATGAACAAACACAACTTTGTTGACCGTAAAAAAACTTCCATGTTATCTGTACGCTTCAATAGAAAAGAGATCAAACCAATAAATTACACATTACTTTATATTCGTATACACTGGGCCAATGTTTCACTTTTCGCCAAAGTTTTTTTTCATTTTTTTAATTATTATTATAATTTTATTCTTAAACAATGAACTTTAAGCTGTTCGGGGTTCAAATAATTGAAGTTCGAATTGTCAACTCCCTACTGTGGGTTTTTTAGTCTATTAAATTATTACTGTATACCAATTAATTTAGCCACTACTGCACTACAGTATCAATCTCCAAAATATATCTACCATTAATGTCAAAACTTTATTTTCTTGATTAATGATTTTTCTTACAATGCATATCATACGGTATTTATGTTTTTTAATCTCTGTATAATCCGTCATTACTCATAGTTTATTGTACAGTACCCAAAAAAACTTTAAATAGGATATAAACATGTAATCCTACCCAATTAAGTCTAAAATCATGCATATACAAAAAATATTGAAATGTATTTTTTATTGATATAGGCTACTTATTTATTATTATCGGGGTTTCATTGTATTTTTAGTGCAGGATAATGTGTTTCATGTAACAAATATTTATTTTACTGTACTTATCTGTTAGTTAATTATAAATCTCAATTTTAGAAATTTAAATTGCTTACCGTATTTGCTAAAAAACACTTTCTTTCTTTTGTAAAGTCCACTAAAAACAACTGGACTATATTACTTAGGTCCACTGTATTTTGCAATAAATTATTATTGTATTTGCATTTTCAAACATGTAACCTATACACAAATTAAGGCTGAATTAAAATTTATTGTAACCATATTTTTAATACGTTTGTTAAAATAAATGTAAGATTTTTTACTTCGAATTTGGGTTTTATTTCACTGTTGCATACCAGCTGCTAATTATTTTACATCACTAACATGCTTTTTTACAGTTGATTTTCTAAACAGTAGTTGATGATCATTACTTTTTACAACTGTTACTTTTTTATCTACAAACAGGGTAGTTACTGTAATAAATTATTATTATTTCCTATTGAAAAATATATACATGATAAAGTAGACCCTGCAATTTGGAAATATTTTTCACAAGTTTTATTGATCATAATTGAATTGATCAATCATAATTTTTTGATGTTCATAAACATGCTTATTGAAAAAAATTTGAGGATTAAATATTTCTGCCGTCCATTTGAAAGGGGTTAACTTTATAGAAAATAGAAATAAACCAACAAAAGCCAAGACAAAATTTAATTTTAAAAATTATGATGTTCCATAACGTAACAAACAATTCAATTGGCCAACATTTGTTTTACCATTAGTTAACAGTTTATGAGCATATGGAAAATATTATAACTGTAGCGAATTTCCTTTTCCGACGTCATCTCTCACACAAAAATGTATTTCAGTACACGACGAGCCTAATGGTCTTGGAATGACTACACGGTGACCTGCTATGCAAGCGAGACAGGTGTACACGACTATGTTGGCCGTGCAGGGGCAGCTGAGCGGGCTCAGTGTAGGGATGAGCATCGATGACCGATGTTTTCGAAACATCGATGTTTTCCTTTCGATATTCGATGTTTTTGCCATCGATGGTGAGTTACCGATGTTTATCGTACATCGATGTTTCACATCGATGTTTTTCGAAATTTGCAATACACGATGTTTTTTTCTTCTGTTTGATATTTCTAGTCGTAAAACGAATAAAATTGTTAGTTTTATTTTTACCAAGTTAGAAAAAATAAACCACCTACTCTCAAAATAAAAACAATATAATTTTGATATTACACTACGAGATTGGAGATTCTCCTAGGACGCGACTGTCTGGACACGATGCTCGGCGATCGAGTGAGAGGTGAATTATGTTATAACAAACAAACAATTACAAAAGCCCGTAACAGATAAGAGGGTAAAATGATTTCAAAAGTGATATTTCTTCAATCAATTGACGATACCCTATGGAGTTGGGAGAGAGAGTAGGCAGCAATAAGTTAATCTAAGTTATTCATTGTAATTTGTAACTATCACACTATTAAAACTGACGAAATAAATATATTTTTAATAAAGTTTTATTTAAATTTGTTGTGTGTCATTGTGGTTTACGTATCATTTCATACGAAACTACGGAATTTTAACTAGAATATTAATGTTTTTATCCGATGGCCTTTTTTACAAAATTCGGGATTTTCATAAAAACATCGATGTTTAGGTCCGAGGGTCCGATGTTCATCGATGTTTAGAGGTCGATGTTTTCCACACATCGATGTTTTGGTTCGATGTTAACATCGATGGTCAACATCGATGTTTTTCTATCGATGCTCATCCCTAGCTCAGTGCTAGTGCTACTGCGTGGCTGTGGAGGGTCCTGGTAGGCGCGAGGGGGAAGGGGGGAACTGGGAGATGATCATACCCACTCGACGTCTCGCCGTGTACTGTGGCGCGCTGCGCCCGTAGCGTTCGAATTGGCAACTTCGAACGATTCCGGACAGCGCGACTAGAGCGCAGCCCAACGTCGTCGACGCGAACTAGCGACAAGCGCACGCAGGTGAGCGTTCTGTATCGTTTCCTTTTTCTGTGGCCTTATTAAACGCAAATTGGGGTTATTTATAACTGTTAAAGTTATTAATTACGGCTTACTTAATGCGTTCTGGCCGTATACAGGTTCTTTGTTTGTATAAATAACTTTAGCTAGACCTTTTTACATTGTTTTTTTTCTAGCGGTTTTCCGAATACTGTTTAACATCTCAATTCACATTCGATACGCAAGGACTATTGACCTAATTATTGATGCACAACAATGCTGACTAATGTGTAAATAGCTGTAGTCAGCGACCTTCAGTCTCGCTTCTTTCGGTAAACGAATAAAAGTCTAATAAAGTGTTTTCATTTCTAATTTTCCCCTATGATTTAAAAGGCAATGCAATATTGGACCTGTTATTACTACAAGTGGTATAGTCATTCGTAATAATAAATAGAAGATTGGAAAAATAAAAATGAAAGTTAGATAAATATAATTAATTGTTAAATGTAGTATCTCGGCGGCGATGCGCCTTCACGTTTCTGTTCCACTATATACAAGGCTACCGGGTCTACAGAGCGTATACACCCTTTCGAAAAAGGGGTTGCCCAGGTGTGAGACCATCTTTTTTGAATAGCCCTTTACTTACCGATTACAACGGTATCTCGAAATACGTGCCTACGACGAACCAAAGCTGATATATCGGTAGATGATAAGTGGAATAATAAGGAGTATGAATTGGTTGAAGAACATGAAATACGATCCAAATGTGAGTTCTATTGTCTGCCTATGAGTACAACTGGGCAGCGATAGGAAAATCGATGGATCGCATAGTTAAGGGGCAAATAAGTTAATAATATTAATAGTTTCTGCCATACACATACCGCATTAATCGTTTAAATACAGAAAACCATAACTTACACGCCGCACGAAACCTGACTTTTAGGACTCTATTACAGCCAATCCTGGTTATTTTAAACCGTTACAACTATCAATTGCAGGTCATACCAATGCGTTTATCATGTTTACAGGGTCTTAACCTGGAAAATATACATAATTCGCCCTTAAATTGAGCTCAAAAACGCCTTTGTATACAATACACAATAGAGTTTTAACCGTTGCGGAATAACGCATATTTCAGCCAAATAAAGCTCAAATTTACCCGTAATCAGCTTAAAACCTGTGTAAAACATCCCTTAAGTCTTATATCCCTCAAAAACAACCCTTAATCACCCTATAGATAAGGGATGATACAACTTTTAATCTTCCTGCAGCTCGGTCCTGTTGTGCGCTGGTGTAAGAGTGATCTTACTGCAACCCACAACAGGACCGAGCTAGGAAATAGACCTTAGAATAAATATATAATATTTTTAAACCATGTACACTGTAAAATTTTTTTAATGTATGAAATAAAAATAAGTGAAATCTTAATTAAATGGAGTTAACATGGTCTTCAATGCTATACTAGAGATAGTATGTTTTACATTTAATTTCTAATTTATATTAAATACTTAACAGACTTTGCAAATACTTTATTGTTGGTATATATTTTGATGTAATGTACCATAAATACTTATGAACGGGTTAGGCAAGATGAACACTTAACTTAAATAATTAGGTAAATTATGTTTAACAGGCGCTTTTCAGCGTAAGTTAAACATTATTGATCTGGTCTCACTTCTGGCAACCAAAGATAAGAAGTTTTATGCCAAACCTGTGACCAACATTTGTTGTTGGGAAAAGAGTTTGACAAAGATTATTAAAACGTTGCAAATAAAATACCGTTTTATAAGAAAAATTACAATAGGTTGGACTTCAGTTCCTAACAATACATGGAGATTCCGAAAAAATAGAGAGATTTTAGTTAAAGTTTTTTAGGTCGCTTTTGTATTATATCATTATTATTACTCAACATTTCATTCTAACAATGGAGAAGAAAATCACAGATCTCCATTATTTATGTTTTTAAAAATATTTATAAACAGGCAATCATTCAATATTACTATTTTAAATGTAATTTCTCTAAAATTTATTGTAATTCAATATATGAAATCTTATTAGCATAATTGATTTCTCAACTGTAAAAAATTCGTAAAAAACACTTTCAAAGTTGCTCCAGCATATTTAGTCAAAGCTGTTAAACGGTAAAAAACGTAAATTAAATCAATAATTGAAATAATTTACAACCAAATCTGGAAAATGTATATAGAAAATTAAACTTAAATAATAAATTTAACTGCATTGAAATAGTATCCATAATTATACAGGGTGATAATTAAGACTGAAATTAAATTAAAGACTGAATTAAATTATCCTTACACAACAATAGATCAAATATAAAATTTAACACTTTATTAATAACTATAGTAAAATGCTTATACATCAGTCTGACAACCGACAGGAAGATCATTCCGCGGCATGGCACAACAGGATTCCGTTGAAAATATTAATGAAAGCATTATGTAGGGCCTAAATAATGTAAGAGTAATAATGTAAGGGTTAATATGTAGGGCCGTACATTGAATTAAAGTTCTTACTTAATAGAGTACTTTATGTTTTGGATCGAGATGGAACTGCAAGACAATCAAACATTCCATTATTCATACGAGCAAAAGTAAAATAAAATAACTTCCAAGATACTCAACCTTTTGAGGACGGGTTTTTTTTCATACTACTCTTTAAACTACGTGACGTTTAAAGTCATGTACGATGTGACATACGCACATAGAGGTTTTTTAACCAATTTAGGTGACGACCCTTGGAAGAGGTTATAAACAAAACTTACCTAATTGGCATTCGTCAAGTCATACATAACTTTAAATGTCTTAAAATTTAGGGCAATATGACACAAACTCAGATAAGCAGGTTACTATCACTTGCAACATTGTTTAACCTTTGGAATTTTTATCTCTTGTGAGTTAAAAATTATTGAAGGGGTTCCATACTTACTTGTCTCCCTGTAAAATACTTTACAATTCTTTAATTAAAGACAAAAGTATTTTATTTTTATAACTTTGCCCTTGTTTAGCAGTTTTCTACTTAAACTATAAACTCTTTCCTGTAACCAAAGATAAATTTTTTTTGAAAAAGTATTTTGGAACATAAATTACTTTATAAACATTCTAAATCGAGGGGAAAATAGTTTTTAGTCTAACATTTTTTTAAATTGAACTTTTTGACAATATTTTTATAGTACACCATTTTAGTAACTAAATAACAACGAAAGGTAAACAAAAAAGCTACTTTTACACTTGTGAACAGGCATTGAGCTTAATAGCCTGTTTACCATGCTAATGTTACAAAAGTGAATTAAACACAGCGAGCAAAGCTCGATCAAGCTGGGACCACTTTGTAAAGTGAAACACAAGGATAGTGATGTCAGAGGTTAGTTAACTCGTTGTGACAATGGAAACACAATCACTCAGCCTGCCGTGTATCGGAGCGGAGCACTGTAACCAATGTTCGTTGCAACGTTTATACACGTTGATTTCAGGTCTGAAATTTACAAAGCCCTCCTAATCAATGCTATTTTCTATTGTTTCTGCTTTCAGTTTGGTAAATTAAATCGTTTTGGGGGGGACTATAGGTATACGCAATTGAAATGCTAGAATTTTTGTTGATATTTTATATTTTAATTATTTTCTCTTACAGAGTAAATGTTTAGGTAAATATTATTAGTAGTAATACTACATTAAGCCGTCAACTCTCTTTACATTATAACTGTATCACAAGCCATTGTAACATATATGATTTAATTTTATACCACTATATTCAAATAGAAACAACAAATACATGTATAACTGTTCAGATAATTCAATGAAGAAATTAAATAAATATATGTTCGGTTCGAAAGGTGTTGTGATAATTAAATACTGTACGAAAATATAATAAATAAGAGTGTAAAAGTTATTTTCAAAATATTAGTTAATTACATTGTAATAATTTATTCATAATAAGTCATCAAACAACTATATTTTAAAACGTAATACAAAATGTTGTTGGAGTATGTATGCCATTACAATGTTTGACAATATCACCTAAATAAATAATCCAATCACATGCTTCACAAGATATTGTCTAATTGAAAACAAATTAACAAGACCAGTTAGTTATTACAAAACCAAGTAACCCAGTGCAAAAATATTTGGTTGAAAGATTCTTTTAGATTTCTTTATATTTACTTGAATATACAGGATTTGGTAGTCAGTGTCAAAAAATTTAAGGGGTTAATATAAATGAAAAGTGCAACAAAAAATACGCAATTTAGGGAGTTATATATCATTCCACCTTCCAGTAAAATCCATTTTTGCATTTTTCTTTTATTTCTTGGCTTCGCCCATAAAATACTTGTTTAACTCACCTTTTACCAAATCAACTGCCACTTTTTATGACATTTCTAGAAAGAACGCTAAATTTCCTTTTAGAATAAGTGCACTTTCTCCCAATTAAGAACCTCTTAAAGTCTTGTAAAATCCACTTAAAAACAATATTTAAGAATTAAAAAAAACACACATATGGTATAACTTCCTTAAGAAAAATGTTTTATGCGTCAGTCAACAAACTGTCAAATGTCACCAAAACTTCCCTACACTACAAGCTTCAAAATGATATGCTGGGAGTGACCTCTCCCGTTTGCCTAATGGGCGGAAACCGGCATTTAAAATAATTACTGTCCTGTTCCTGATGAAATAATTATCCTTATCGGAAATTATCATACGGTATACAGGCGGAACATTTAGTATGGAACCCATGTAATAACTTTAAAAACCACAACAGATAAATATACTTACGTTATCAAATCATTAAATAAGATAGTAACCTACTTATATTTGCCACAACATAAAGGATAGTCCCTTTCGGGAATAGCCCACTAGGAGTCAGTCCAAAATCTGAAATGTAAGCATAGGTTGATGTGTACATCAAATTCATGGTCTTACTTGGTTGAGCCTAAAACAACAAACCGCTTTTCAAACGGTTGAACGAGGCGGAAATGACGGACAACCAAACGTTCTATTAAAATCATAATGACAAAAACTTCAACATAAATTACTACAAAATAGTTAATTATAATTTTTTAGGACGTTTTTGTGATATAAACCTAAATAAATATAAATATAAATTTAAAAATATTTAAAGTTCCATATGATTTTTTTTTTTTTTTTTTTTTTTTTTTTTTTTTTTTTGAGGGAGAGGCAGGGAAAATGCATTACGCACACAGGTGGCCAGCCTGTAGTGTGGGACTCCCCTAAAAAACGGGTTTACCCACTAAAAAACCTCCTCTACTCTTTAGGATTCTAACCTGGAATTGTTTATCACATTACGTCAGGCTAGGCCTAAATTTGGCTTACGCCCATGGGGCTCGCTCCTTATCCAGCTGTTCGGTCAAGGGATCTGGGCCACTTCGTGGTCCAAATCGGTTTTCTTTTCCAGGAGGATACCCCGGACGAACTGTGACAAACAATCCCAGTTGCCCTCATCCTCCATAATCTTTTGGCAGACAGTGTCCACCGAAAAAACACCGAGTTTTCTTGTGGCCTCCAGGCGGGGCCTTTCCCAACGCGAACAGCGGAAGAAGGTGTGCTCCGCGTCATCGGGAACGCCCGGGCAGTAGATGCAATCCGGTGAACCGGTCTTGCCCATCCGGTTCAGGTACGACTTGAAGTAGCCGTGACCTGTCAGGAACTGCGTGAGGTAGTAGTCCACCTCGCCATGCCGCCTTTCCACCCATGGTTGGACCTGCTCGATGAGTCGCGCAGTCCATCGTCCTCGGGTGTCGTGCTCCCAGCTGTGTTGCCACTGCTGGAAGGTTCGGGAGCGCTCTTCGGTTCTTGCCGTGTCCTTGCCGATCTCGCCTTGTCTCTGGTAAATCGCTTTCCTCTCCCCTGCCAAGAGCTTGACCGGGATGACTCCGGCGACCACCAGGACGGCAGGCTCGGACACTGTCCGGTAGGCGGAACACACCCGGAGCGCAGCTTGACGCTGAACCCGGGCGAGTCGCAACCTGTAGCACTCCTTCTCTAGAGCGCCTGCCCACACCTCTGCCCCGTAAAGGAGCACGGACTGGACCGCGGACATCAACAGACGTCTTCTGCTGGATCGGGGACCCCCGACATTGGCCATCAGCCTACTAAGGTAAGTGACTACCTTAGCGGCCTTGTCCGCCGTACGAAAGATCTGATCCCTCCAGCTTAACTTGGTGTCCACCATAACCCCGAGGTATTTGGCGGCACGAGTTGATGTGACCACCTCCCTTCCCACTCGGAGTGGGACGACGGTGTCGATCCTCTTCTTCGTGAGGATCACAATCTCCGTCTTACTGAGAGCAAGCGAGAGACCGTGATCGGACATCCAGTTGTTGACCACCCGCATAACTCGGTTCAACTTCAGTTGGGCCAGCTCAACGTTGCGTGCAGCAATGAGAGCTGCAACGTCATCGGCGTACCCAACCAAAGTGGTTTCCTCAGGCATCTCGGACCTCAGGAGGCTGTCATAGGCAACGTTCCAGAGATCCGGGCCGAGTATTGAACCTTGTGCGGCACCAGAAGTGACTTCCATCGTCCGCGTTCCGTCCCTCGTGTCATAAATCAGGCTTCGAGAGCGTAGATAATCCTCGATGAGCCGCAACAGATATGCAGGAATACGAAAGGTGTTGCGAAGCGCATCCAACATATCGACCCACCTTGCCGAGTTGAAGGCATTCTTGACATCAAGCGTAACAAGAAGCACTACTCGGCGGGAGAAATGGTTGTGGCTCTCGGCTCTCTCCACAGCTCTCTGAACTTCGGTGACAGCGTCGATCGTTGACCGTCCCTTTCTGAAGAAGTACTGACGGGGGCATAAGTCCCCGGCAGCTTCCACGGCAGAAGTCAGGCGGGAACGGATCAGCTTCTCGAACAGCTTCCCAGCCGTGTCCAACATGCAGAGAGGCCTGTGGGACGACGGCAGCTCGGGATCACCTTTGCCCTTGCTGATCAGTACAAGCCTGGCTGTTTTCCAGGGAGCCGGAAACACCCCTTCTACCAAACAGGCATTGTACATTCTCAACAACAAGTCAGCGTTGATTGAAAATACTTTCTTTAAAGCCTCACTGGGAATCCCGTCCGAGCCAGGAGCCTTGTTGCTCTTCAGGGAGAGAACGGAGGTTTCCAGCTCCTCGAAAGTGAAGAGTGGAACGTCCTCTACCCGTCTGAAGTCAACCGGCGGTCGCTGAGGATGTTCAGGAAACAACGCAGCGACGATCCTCCCCATGGTGGCGCCCTCCATGATGGAAGGAGGAGAGCGGGCGCCGAGTTTCTGCGTTACAAGTTTGTAACCCAGGCCCCACGGGTCGGAGTCAACGTCGTCACGAAGTCTCCTCCAGCTATTCGCCTTGCTCCTGTTGATCGCCTGGCGGAGGGATTTTCTCGCAGCTTTATAGGCCTCCGACTTACGAACTCTGTCTGCGGGAATTCTCGCTCTAGTGGCGGCTCGTCTAGTTCTTAAACATGTTCTTCTGAGTTCCGCAATCTCTTCAGTCCACCAGTAAACGGGTTGTTTGTCGCGTCGGGGTTTCCTTCGCGGCATAGACTGGTCGCAGGCCGAGACGATCAGTTCCATCGTGGATGTTACTAGTGCCTCGGCCCCAGCCTCACCAGGATTCCCCTGCGCTCCCCGAGAGATGACTTCGGTGAACTTAACCACGTCCAGTTTGTTGGTGTTCCACCGGCGTGGCCCTTCCCGAGATGCGGAAACTCGACGATTTTCCTGATCATGCAGATCAAACACGATGTATTGGTGGTCGCTACCCGTGTAGTCCTCCACAACCCTCCAGCCAGAGATCCTCGGAAGGAGCGACTCAGACGCAAAGGTGACGTCAGGGATCGTGCCTCTCTGCCCGGGGCGCCGAAAAGTAGGTGTGTCGCCCTGGTTGAGGACGACAAGACCGGCCCTGGCGATGAAATCCAGGATGTATTTCCCCCGGGAGCTGGTAGAGGGCATTCCCCACTCGACGGCCCTGGCGTTGAAATCGCCACCAACGACGACATGCCCGGTGGTGCAAAGAACGCACTCCTCTAGGCTATCTATCTTGTCGCGGAAGTCCTGGACGGCCTCGTTGGGGGTGAGGTAGCAACTGAAGATTGTCACGTCCCTACACCTAACCCAGGCAAATCCTCGGCCGCGACCATGACTCCGCACCAAGACATCCCGCGTATTACGCGCCCAAAGTGCAGCAGTACCGAGGCTGTCGGAGATCCAAGTGTTTGGGTCTCTGTCCCGATACTGTTCGCTGATAAGGAGCGCGTCAGCACCAAGTTCTCGGGCGAGCTGATCTAGAAGGTTATCAGCTCCCCAGGATCTATGAAGATTGGCCTGGAGGATGCGAATTACCGGCCGCTGCCTTTTGCCTGTTCAAGTGCGGTTCTGAAGGCACCGCACTGACCAGACCCGGGTAAGTGACCGAGGGCACTGGAGCCTGAATCCTTGCAGAGGAAGCAGGAGGGGCTCGAGGAACATTCCTTGCGTTTGTGGCCCTGGCTTCCACACTGGAAGCAGTTGGCACTCCTGTCGGGCCCTTTACAGTTTCGGGAGGAGTGGCCGAAACCGAGGCAACGAAAGCATCTCGAAACTACCACCCTCCGTTTGAGCCTGCAACTGACCCAACCGACTCTGAGGTGCTGAAGGCTAAGCAGCTTATTGGCGTGCTTTTCGCCCATCTCAGCAACAGCCATCCGGAGTTGACTTCGGTTAGGCTTTGTCAGCCATACCCTCACTCCATCAGCCGGTATCTCCGGGAGTGCCACCTGGATCGCACGGGTCACCTCGTCTTCGGTGGAGAGGGCATCAAGGTCCCGAATCTCGACCGAACACTTCGGTTCTAGGGCCTTGATGGAGCCTTTGTCCCCAAGTGCAGTCTTGAGGGAAGCGGCAAAACCGATCTTGTCACTCGACTTCCCCAGTTCGAGGAGGACATCCCCGTTCTGGGTTCGCCGAATAGACTTGATAACGGTGTCGGTCTCTTCCGGTTTGGCCTGCGATCTAATCTGACCCAGAACATCGGCAAAAGATCGCCCCCCTAAGGGCTTAATCAAGATTGCCTCCTTCCTGGGCTTCTTAGGCCTGGGTTGTTTAGGCTTTCTGACAGACTTGCCAGAGGCCTCCCCAACCGGGTTTGAGACTTGCGTCCGCTCCACCCTCGACGCACTTTTCGAAGCTGCCTCCGCTTGCTTCTGCCTCCTCCTTTCTTTCTTAGACAGGCGCGTCTTCCAGCCCCCCAAAGGTGTCGAGGCAGAGTTTTCTGCCAAGGCAGGATTAGCCGCCGGAGCAGGAACCTCTGCAGGAGTAGCCACTGGAACAACGACAGCGCCCGGGATGGAATGAGCAGCCGGGACAGGAGATGTCTGCGATGATGCAGTGACAAAAACCGGCCTCGGCACCAAGTCCAACTCCCCGAGCTCAGGGCTTCCCGATGATGAACCGCTCTGCCTCTTCTTTCGCTTTCTGGCTTGAGTCTGGGACTCAGCCAGATGAGCTTGAGGCGAAGCAGAGATGACTCGGTTCGTGACATCGCGCTCCTGTTTCACTGCCTTTAGCCTGATTTTCCGGCATTCCTCGATTTCGTCTAGAGAATCTTCGAGTTTCGGAATCCCCTCTTTTATGGCCTTGTTTACGTTCTTTTGAATTAAGAGGGCCTTGGCCATCTCCTTCAAAAGAGCTTTCATCTTCTTCAGACATGAGTCTTCCTCCTCGTGGGCGTCGTCCTGCTGCTGCCGAAGCATTTGCAGCTCGAATGCCGCACGAAGAGGGCTCTTCCTGGGAGGTATTCCATCGAGCCTGGCTTTTGAGGTTTCTGCCTCGGTCACCTTCATCGCTAGATTGACATCCACTTTCTCCTTTTCAGGCTCGGACGGCGATCCGGCGTCACTTACCGTCTTGAACGGTGCCGGTGGGGGGGAGGTTTTAATTCCCCCTGTCGGCGTCCCAGTCTTCGAGGTTGGAGACCTCTGCACAATAGAGCTTCGCCTAAAAGCGGCTTGCTCATTCTCCTTTACGTTCTTCGTGTTTCGGTTGATAAAATCCATGCTTTCATGTCACCAGCGCATCGTGCGGCAAGGGGCGGCCCTTCATCGGCCGAGAGCGGGTACACCCTCGGAGGTCTACCCCCCGTAGGAGATAAGACACCCCTACCCCAGGACTCTGGGGCCCGAACCTCCGTTTGCCCAGCACCGATACACACAAGGTGCCGGACGTGCTGGGGGTCGCACCGTGGCAATGCAGAGTCCGATCCCTGCATCCATGCCGCACTCCCTGACTAAGGTCCGAAGCGGCTGGCTTCTGACGACACACTGGAGGAGACCATCGGCAGTGCGAGGCACACATCAGTCCCTGCAACACAACAGGGACACTCCCAGGACCCCCCAGCATGCGCCGGTCGAAAGAAGGTGGAAAGACACCCTTGATTCGGAGTCGAAAAAAAAGAAGGTGAGCAAGGTTAGCTCAGGAAAGAATAAAGACGGTGAGCTAAGACCTGAAAGATGAGAAGAATGGCCTTAGCTCGGGAAGAACTGTGAGGAGGGTCTCACAGCTTGGCTCAGGTACCCCGGGGTCGCCAAGAAACACCCGTACAGTGGAAAACCCACTGCCCCTGAGGGAAAAGTTCCATATGATGAGACTAAAGCCAATGAAGTTATCTTAAGACTTCTATCAGGGACGACCCTTCCAAGGAAGTTTGTAGAAAGATATTTGGGTTCTATTGGTATAAGTACTGTATTTCATAAAAAACAGCTCACAAATTGTGTTAAACGCCGATTCCTGCCCCTTAGGCAAATAGCAAAGGTCACTTTTAGTAAACCATTTTAAAGCTCATAATGTTTGGAAGTTTTGCTGACATATTGTGACAGTTTGTAGCTGGCAAAACAATTTCTTAAGTAAAAGTTATAGCACACTTATTCTTACTTTTATAACATTTTGATTTAAAATACATTTTACAAGTATTCAATATTGTTTAATTAGGGCACAATGTACTTATTCCAAAAGTAAATTTTGTGTTCTTTTAAAAAATGCCATAAAAATTAGCCATAGTAAAAAGAAAGAAAACCCAGTTTTTTATGCAATGTCAAGAATTTTTTTAAAATCTAAAAATTGCTTTTACTAGAAGTTGAAGTTAGATTTATTTGAGATTTTTGTCGCATTTTACGTGTATAATAATCCCTTAAATATTTTTACACTGGCTTTCCAAACAGCCTGTATGGTAATAGTTTAATTTATTTATATTTTTTACGAAACATAATAATTTTAATGATTTATTTTTTATACAATTATTATTATTATATTTGTAATAAGTAGAAAGGTTGCCAAATAAATTACTAGACCGCCTCGGTGTGTTGGCCAACCACTTACCAAAGTGAAATTGCTCGTTACAGTAAAAGATGAGCAAACATTTGGAACTGTAATTGATTACACTTACTATTATGATTCAATATTTGTTACTATGCCTGTTTAAGTATGCTGATTTTATCTAAACGATATATGTAGTAAATATCAGCAACAACATTATTTGTTAAAATATATAATATATTCATAAACTATAAAAAATACTTGTTAAATAATCTGTTTTTTTATTACAAGCTAATTTTTTTTTATTATTGTTTTTCGTTATCACAATTAAAAACATCATATTGATTGTTATATTAAAAGTAATCCTGGCAAAATGGATAATATCATAACTCCTTGTGATAGAGCATTTTATAACCAAACCTTACAAATTTCATCTTTGTTACTCATCTTCTGCTAATTACAAATTAATATAGCCCATGCGCTAGACCCCAGCAAAAAGTATGATTGTGTGCTTGTTATAAAATTTATACATCTGAATCAGGAAGTTCTGGGGGTAGTAAAAATGTGCATTATAAAATCCATTACAAACATGTTTTTAGTAAAAAGAAATAATTTGTAATATAGTTAAAATATTGTTAACATAATGAGCATGTTATCATAATCTGTGGATATGCTTATGTTGTTATGGCAAAGCATACCTAGATAATGTATGCTTTGTTAGAGTAAGACCATGTATTACTCTAACCCTTTGGAGTGTGTTGTGGCGCGCCTAGCGAGCTAGCCGTGAGGGGCTGGTCAACTGACTGACTGTGACGCGTGGTGGCGCCGTAACCATAGAACTATAAACATGGAATGCTGACTCAAGCAATGCAAGGCAGCCAAAAACGGTCTTACTGTATATCATCTCCCCCCTCCCGAGGTCAGTACAAAATTGCAATTGCCGCAAAATCTGAGTGACCAAAAATGATGCAGCGTTTCACTCAACTCGTTTATATAGGGTTTCTTAGCTTTAAATGATGGACAAATCGGTATTGGTTTCAAATCAACAAAAAATATTTCAAGTTATAATAATTATTTTAGCCAAAAGTTTGATGTAGTGAAAAAAGTAGTAAGTGAGGAATTTTTTTATTGTAAGATCAGGGAAAAAACTCCAGTGAATGAATTGTAGAGAAGATTCTGAATTTTTTTTGCATTAAAAATCTTTGCTGTAGGACAAGCCGTTTTTTGTAATCTTATCTTTAGCAAGCGCTTCTACGAATCGGCGGAAGCGTCTCGTCGCGTAGCACATTTTAATAAACCAGTCGCTGCCCGGAAACACCTGATTCAAACCAGTGCGTAGTGAGCTTTGTTTGTTATTTGTTATCAATTTATATATACTAGAGATCGCCCACTGGTCGAAATTCGACCAAATATTACGTTCATCTTGAGCCAATTAGCTTGAAAATGTTTTATAGCTGAAACATCTGTTCTTTCTGATTTGCTAGCATTTGTTATTACAACAGCTGTCCAATTCAATCAATTATTTTTCTCCATAAGATTAACATTGCAACTTTGAAAGCCTGTAGGGCGAAGCCCTAGGGGCAAATTTGAATTATAATGGGATTCTGCTCATCTACAGGACACCACCTTTCTAACGGTATGCTCGGATTTCTCCTACAATATCCTCAAGCTGAGAAAAAAGGAGGAAAAGAAACATGCTTGCCTATTAATATATAGATACTACATCTTGTGATATGTCGTAAGTGATATTATTTGTCGTAATATGAAGTAGAATGCCTTACATATTGTGTAGCTTATAATTGTAACAATCGAATTACTAAGGGAACCAGCTTATCTGCACACAAGTAGGAGTAAGTGCAGCAATGTTACTTAACCCATTGTTTATACTGTGTTCTATAGTATATGGGCTACGTCGTAATCAATTGTTGACTTACGTCCTATGGAAAATCTCAAACATAATATTTATAACTAAATAGTTACTTAGTGTATTGCACTTCAAACTTATACAGTTGATATTCATTCCGTCTTAAAATAAAGGTCGACTTATGTACATTTCAGCTTGAGAATACTGTATTTGTTTATGCCAAAATGAAGTTTTTCATATAAAATGAACGGTTTATAACTTTTTTAATCAATGAAATCTGACGTAGACTTAGACTATATTGTAGTGTATAAAATTATTTTTTATAGCATTTTTTACTGATTTTAATTTGCAGATGACATTATCAATTCAAACTATGTAGCTACATAATGTTTTATTTATTTTTAGGAAAGAAAATATTATCAGTTAATTGAGTTGAACCAAAATAAAACAATTAGGCCTATATTTCTTATACGTATAGAAAAAAAGATCCTCGAAGAGTGCACGTACAAAACGTGCTACAGTAAATCATATTAAAATGACAGATTCCTTGCGTATCCTAAACTTAAAAATTCATAGTACAGGCGCTTTTTAATTTCAAATACATGTTCAAAACTCGTGCAATCAATCATGAGTTTGGTGGATGACATGAGTTAAGACTGATAAAATTAATCGGTTCTGATTTTTGTAATACTGTTTTATTCTCATATACCAAGGATAAAAATCTGTATATGAATAAATCTAAGTTAGGTACTAGACACAAAACTAAACAAATTTGTTTTATTTAAGAATATGTCGTTTTCGTTCAGTACAAAAACTTCTTTTGTTTGATTTACTTATTAATAAATGATATTTACTAAATATGTGTGCGTCAGTTATTGCTCCATACATCCCTTCATGCAAAGAAATTTGGTTTTGGTATTTCAATCAGTCAATTATGTTTAAATGGAGCCGAAAGTACTAAAAACGCGTTGTGCACGTTGAATACAATGATCCGAGGTTCCCGGGCGTACTGACCTATGGTGGGGGTAGCGGCGCGTCACCGCGCCGGACCGTTTTTGTTGCACTCAGTCAACGTTCCATGTTTATGTTCTATGGCCGTAACCTGTCACCCATAATTTTTAGTCTAGGGCTATTTAAACGCATGGTTTTACATATTGTGGCAAAACTCATAACATTTCCCATATTTTTTAAAGGTCTACTATACCAGTGAAATGTATCATTTAACGGAGGCCAAAAATCTTATATTTCCTTGGATCGTTTGATTTAGAGTTTCTAAATTTTGAATAACTATATAAAACAGTAATCCTAAAGAGGCGATCTCCATTGCTAGAATATTTCTTGTTGGTAAAATGTCAAATTAAATTGAAAATAGTTTTTATTAATAAATAGTGCTATGAGTTTTATTACATCTTTATAGTTCTGTTGTTTGATTTAATTCAAATAATATAACTATAATTAAGAATAAATTCAAATTTATAGTTTCTTATAAATCTGATTATAATATTCATACTGTATATTTTAAAAAGTTTTGATAATAGTTCTCTATCAGAACTTATCTGGTACTTAACACTATTGACATTTTTTATGCTTGTGTTTAAATAATGCAGAAACACATCTTGATAAACAAATATTTGTTTCCCACGACAGAATCGTATTTTAGTTTTTGCTAGAAAATAATGTAGGCCTAGCGTTTTATAAAATAAAAATTACGAATTGGTAGTTATTGTTAATTTTGTGGGACAGGAATAATCATTTAGAAAAGATCCACTAGTTTCCCCAGAATATGTCCATACATATAAGAATTAATTTAAAAAAACTGATACAAGAACTGTTTGTTTATTAAAATTACAAAGGATTTAATATGCTCATTTTTTATATGTTGCACGAAAAATTGGTTGATTGGTAAAATACAGTTAATACTTTAAATTAATTCTCACTCTCTATTAATACCAGAATTGTAGCCTGCTCGAGTCTTTTCCTGTGTTTGCAAAAATTCTATTCAAATAGGATATTGCACGTCAACTTTGTATATCATTCCATTGCTTGACATGTATTACTGAAATAGAATCTGACAGGTACAAAATCGAAGGAGGCTTTGGAATAGGCCCTATGTTAAAAACATATCCAATGGTATATTTTAATAATATTGGAAACAGTATTTGGCTTTTACTGCACAGTATTACTATTTATATTATATTAAAATACTTGGTGTAACAGACCCCCCCCCCCACACCCTTATAGAATTTACAAAATTAATTTTCACAAAAACCATCTGTGCCATTATATTTAAACCGGCTACATTCTGTTGATTGTCTCTTATTTTAATGTACAGAGTGTATCGAAAGTATCCTATCCAGACCAGAAGTTTTATCCAGGCCAATTTTAATTGCAATCCCACTTTTTGGTATTTTTTATTTTAGACGTAATTTTGAGGCAACTTTACAATTTAATTTCTACCCCTGATTATAACGGTTAAGAAGTTAAGTTTTCCCTTAAGAGTAACATGGAGGAATCTTTCACATATATTACATATGAAACTTTTAGGTTAAACAAATATGTTCTTCCATGAAAATTTCCTAGAACATCAATTAAAAATATATATTTCTTCGTAAAATACTAATTATCTCGTAATTAATTATCATTTTCCATATATTTTCAAAATTCTACGCTATCTGAGAAAACCCTGTAAAGCATTGTTTGTAGGACCTAATTACGCACAATAGTTCGGTTTTCTTGATTGTTCTCCTCCATAAGTCTGTCTTATACACTGTAGGCCTACCTTTCCTTCTTCCCCTACCTCAAGGCCTTATCTCTCAATTGCTGCGTTAGAGTGTAATTACTTAAGATAATAAACTTTGGATAAATAATTGGGTTAGATTGTTTAATTATTGATAATTATCCCTGTAAGATATTTTTCATACGTCGAAGAATGAACTACAGCAAACTTTTCATTTCTTAAACAGCTTTAATAATGAAACATGGATTAAAACTTCTTTCCATTTATTTGCATTTGTTCCTCTAGACTAAATTGTTCATAACCAAATCACACTATTCAACTCATCCAATACAATAAAAAGTACTAAACATTTGATTATAGTGTATTAATACCATTAAAAAATATATACACGTTATGTTATTGTACTAGTTTATTAAAATAAAAATTTAATTTTAACTACTGACGACGATTAGACTTCAAGGCTACCTTTTCACTTTTCCTCATTGTATCATTGTTGTTTTTTCATTGTAGGAGTTTTCTACAAAGACAAGTTTTCTAAAAGAACACAGAAACTTTTTTGCATTTTATACTATTTACATAATTACCCATTACATTTATTTATAAATAAAATAAAGTTTGCTCCGTTGGCTATTTTAGACAAAGAGATGCATAACAACGAATTTGAATCTGCATAATTTGTATACGTTTAGATTCATTATTTAAGAACTGTACAGTGTGGGTTGTGTCATTCTAAAGATTATCTTGGAGCCCTACAGCGTGTAAGAGCTGTCTTTAACTAGCTAATGAGATTATTGATTTTGAGTTGTTACAAAGGAGAGTTTGGAGGAAATTAATATAGGAGAGAAAAGTTAAAAGAGTCCGAAACTAGGGATGCAACTCAGTATTTATGAACATTTATTAAGTATGTTATTATATTTATATTGGTTAATTTTCACACAATTAATTTATTTATTGAAATTTTTTATCCCATAGTGCAGTCATATTTTATTACTCGTACATTATTGAAATAGAAGTTTTGCTCTTTATGAAATAACAATTTAGTCCGACATCACTTGTGTGTACTGACGAACAAGCTAAAAAATTTAAATTATAAAACTTGACAACAGTAACAATCATGAAAATAAACCATGTTAACAGCAATAACAACGACCAAAGAACAACATTAATAGCAACAACAAGATGAACAATTATAAAAGTAAAATTAATATGCAAAGAAATAGCATTCAAATAAATTAATTTTAATTTGAAGCCACCCATATTCTTTACCTCTCTGATCACACCCTTAATAAATACATTTGTAATAAAATTTTAAAATATTTCCATAGTCGACACATGATGTTTAGTGACGAAATGTAAAAAAGGTTATTGCGTGAATAACGAGGGACCAGATTAAAAGTGGCGCACGAGTTTGGTGGAGGTACAGTGAAGTCCAGCTCTCCGGGCACGGCCCCACTCAACAGCTTGTGTAGATAAGATAAGGCGCTGACCTTCTCCTAACCTCAAGACTTGACAATTGAAAGATTATACATATTTGCAGAGTGGATATACAGGGTGGATAAAAAGTCTGAAAACGGTACAATACATGGTAAATTATTTAATAAACAAAACTAAAAATTTGTAAACTGATTTTGAGTCTCAAAGTTTACTTTCCAAAGTACTTATTCGCCTTGAACATCCAGGGCCAACGGTTCGCAAGGAGTCAGAGGAAAATCTTAGGCCTAAATTTAAACATTGCTCAATATGTACATCAAATTAAAGGTCGCTGTAAAAAGAGAACAATGCCATAAACCCTACCTCAACAGGACGACCGAGTCACAAATTACATGCGATCAAACTTTATATTAAAACCCTCAATACACTCGACCTTTTGAGGTGACGTTTGTGGCAAATTGCTCAAAATACAAAGCCTTTTGAAATTATGTATCATATGACGTAGGCCAATGCAGTTTCCCTTACGATCTCCACTAGGAAAGTCCCATCAATGAAGTCTCAGGAAAAACCTCATTGAAATAACCTCATATAGCACATAATTTTAAAGGAGTTCTAAGTAATTTACCACAAATCCTATTTCAAAATGTCGAGTGTATCAGGAGTTGTTGATTTTTTTTTTGTTTTCAGCAATATGATTATAATGCTAAGTTTGATCGCATGCCATTTTGAAGTTACTCATTCTTTTGAGGACGGCTTTGCGGTGTTGTTCTCTTTTCTTAGGGATTTTTAATTTGACTTACATATTAACCTTTGCCTACATTTAAGATTTCCTTCTGACTCCTTGTGGACTGCCACCCCCCCCCCCCCCCTTAAAGGTTCAAAATTAATAAGTACTTTGGGAAATAGACTTTTTTCTAAAAATCAGTTTGTAAAGTTATAGTATTGTTAAGTAAATAACGTTTAATATATTATACTGTTTCAAACTTATTGCACCCTGTATGTATATTTGTACTTCTCAGTATATCCTAATTATGATTCTTTTCCTAAAAACATAAAAATAGTCTTTGCCTTTAAAAACTAAATTAAAATCAAAGTTTTGCTTTTTTGTGGTTACACAAGAAGCAGCAATTCTTTTTTAATTTATATTTTTTGGTTACTTTAGATAAACTTTGGATCCGGATAATAGTATAGGCGCAACCTTATTACCAAATCTTTGGATAAACTGAAATAAGTACAAATAGAGCCTATCCAACGAATATCTTGACAACCACCTATAAAATGAATAATAATTCCAGCACATTGGAGGGATATTAATCCTATTTATATATATAAGAAGAATTGCCTCAAACGAAAAGTATTTTAAGATTAAAACTGCAACTGTTCACTCTGGTATTTCTAAGCGATCGTTTTTGTGTAAATATAAAAAGATTAGTATAATAGTTTCAGTAGGTCTAGTTAACTGATTCTATTTTTATTTTGAATTACAATTTTAAGTACTTTATGAGAGTAATGACTAATGAGATTACAAGGTACTTCAGAACGACGGCGTCTGCACTGATGATAACAAGTTCACATTTGAGTTGAGGCTTTCCAAATGACAATGTTATCGGATGTCTTATTTGTCACAGATGTAAAAGTTCACGGTTGTTCTTACAGTTTTTGTTTTTGAAGTAAGACGTGTTCTAAATAAAGCTCTGTTATTTATGTGTTTTAAAATTAAATCACATTTTTCCTCCTTAAAATAGTTGTAAGATTTCAACTAAAGAAAATCGGTAAATCTGTCAACCGAAATATTTTCTCATATTAGTTGATAGACTGATAATTTGTATTAAAGACGATAGCTATATAGTTTACATACACAATGTTTCTCTCTTTTAATTATAAAATCAGAGTAACTCGATGAAAGAAATTTATTAAGAGAAAGAAATTGTTTGTACTTCGATTTATAAGTACTATTCCGCTCCGTTAAAAGTTTCTAAACGAATACGTCTACTGACACAGAGCGATTAACGGTTTGAGAAAACACTTCGCCCAACCTACCACGCTAGAACCAGGAGCGTGGCTCAGAGTGGGCGTGAAAATTTCCGAGAAATTTTGTTGTGGGTTAAAAGTACTCTGAAGGAATATTATTTAATGTTTGTAATATTTCTTATCACATTTTCCCCGTTAAGAGTAATTCATGATTTAAAAACAACTTAAGCATACTGTTTATACTACTCGGAAATATGATCATTTTTATACTTTAAAAACTCCTTTAATGTTAAGTATCATAAAGAACGTTGTGGTATTCGAATTTACACAACAGTTTCAATGTCAAATAAGCAATACTCGTTCTACTTTAAAGAAGTTATATTTTCAAATGTTTCATTGTTAATTTCTTTTATTATACCAGTATACTAGAAGGGTTTATAAGTAATTTGTTACATCAAGAGTTTTACAAGCATATCCTTTCAATTAAGTAAATCACAACATTTCATTCATTTTGGATGGTAATCATTGTGCAATACATATTTTTTATAATTTGTTGTGTAATTTTCTCAATTTAGTTACTGATTTAAACAGTTAAATGAACAGGTTACAAGGTTACAATGATATATGTTCGTGATAAGTAATAAGTCCCTTTTTTAGGTTTACATTACACATAGGTACATGTGTAATTAAGATTTTCAGTGTAATTAAAAAGTCCTGGAACGGTGAAATATTTTTTTACCATTATATATAAAGTAATAAGACTTGGTATATCAATAATAGCCATAAATGCCTACTCTTTTAAGCTATTATCACTTTTTTATTCCTTAAAGGGGACGGCCCACGAGGAGTCAAACGAAATTCTTAAATAGCAACATAGGTCGAGTTTGGTATTAAATTAAAGGCCTTACTTAGCAGAGTACAATGCCACAAACTAGATTCAAACGGATGGCCAAGACGGAAATGGCAGGCAAACAAAGTTTAAACTATAATCATATGGGTAAAACTTAAAAATGCAATAACTTTCTTAGTACTCAACCTTTTGACGTCGGGTTTGTAGCTTATTACTCCAAATTCAAAGACGTTCAAAATTATGCATGATGTGACAAGGGCCAAAGCAGATTTCTGTAAGACTTCCAAGAGGGACATCCCTTAAAGGGGGTGTAAAATGAAACATCTTTGGCCCTTTATAGACCATTACTATATATATAAAGGTAAAAAATATATTTCAAAGTTCCGGGTATATATATATATATTCATATATAAATTCATATATATATAATATATAATATAATATATATATATTATATATATATTCATATATATATATATATAATATTCAGAATTTTATATATATATATATATGCGTACCAGGCGAAATTCCAAAGGAATTCGGTATTTTTTTTTATTCCCCACAACACAATGAGAATGAGTATGTAAGTTTGCTACCATTGGGGTGTTGTAACTAAATATTAGTCAAATCCTGCTTAGTGAATATACATAAAAAATTGAATCTGGTTATGTCAATAAATAAGCGAGACACAGGGTTAGGTTGATATAAAATAATAATGACATAGTAAACATATTATTGTATTTTTTCCATCATCAGTCAAGCCAAGTTACAATTTAAAATCACTACATTTAATTTAATTCCTCTTTCAGTCTCTTTTAAACAGTTTCAGGCAAAACTAATGATTTTTTAATTTGGGGTAAAAATATGTCAAAAAGTGATTTTTGGCCTTTTTGAAACACCATAAACCCCGTTCGAATAATACGATTATACTGGATCGCGAACTAATTAAAATAGACTTGGTAGCATATCTTCGTCGCAAATTTCTTTAAAATCGGATGACCCTTTCAAAAGTTAGTGGTACATATGCATATATGTTACATATGAGTTGTTACAACATTTTAATAATTTTTGTATGTGCTTTAGTTGCAAAATTTTATCACTGTCATTTTGCGATCGGTTATCCTTTTGAGGTCGGGTTTGCGGCCACACTTTAGCCTATTAAAGCAGACCTTTAATTTCATGTACATATCAATCTGAGCTCATATAAAACTTTTTCTTCTGATTCCTAATGGGCCATCCCCCTTTGGACTAAAAAGTCATGAAATATCTTAAAATGTAGCAATAACGACCCAAAAAAGATTTTTAGGGTTTCATTTGTCTAATTAATTAAATACATAACCTAAAATGGGTGAGGTGTTTCATACAGTAAGCCACCCAACCCATTAACATTGTAGGTGTATAACATCTAAAAAAAGGGATTTTTTACAAATATCTTAAGGTCCGATGTTGTTAACTTTTTCCTACGTTCACTTTTTGTCTCTTAACACATCACCGATAAAATATATGAGAGTGCAATTTTTTCTAAGTTCGGCCTTATTTAGTTGGGCAATTTTTTGTTATATCTACTCGGCTAAACTATTTCTTCGGTTTGAGTGTATCCTTCTCTCCGGCACAGTGCTATTTCATAGCTGCAAAAGCTTTCGTTTTCTCCATGAGGTATGTTTTTTTTTTTTTTTTTTTTTTTTTCTATTTATTTATATATATATTTGTCTTACATCAATGCCCTTTTATATCCAAGTGAAAGGAATCGTGTTGTGAGATCTAACATAAAATCGTTGTACGTTATCCGTCTATCTCTATTTGCGGTACCAAAAGAGCGCTTGGCCCTTTAGAAGTTTTGGCATCGTTTTCAATAGATGGGGCCGAAAATTTCATAGGTCTCGAATAATTCTTCTAGCCTCTCCAAAATGACATACTATCCTTGCCACCGTCGTCCTTAAGATTCCACTACATTGCATTCAGTATGCCAGGGGTAATGGGTAATTAGGCCTACCGTTATGTTTTAGTTAACTATATGTAATGTTTTATTTACATTTAATAATATTTTACCATTATTTATGGTCTCGTTAGTGAAAATCAAACACGGGAAAAACAAATGAAGGAAAACTCGGGCCGCTATTAAATTATAAAAGCAATTAATTATGTTTGGAGTCCCGTCAGTGATTAATTACGTGACCTCTAAAACGTGACTATATAGCTTTCCAGTCCATGCGTAAATTAATATAACCTGTTTGAAGATGCTTTAAAAAACCCTTAGTAACTGTCTTCCCAAAAACAAACATTTTGATTTTACTACAGACTATCTTTGTATTTTTATAAGATTAACATGAAAAATAATATTAAATTATCTAAGAAAAAAATTTCGAATTTTTTATCTTATTTTTTTAATTTTTTTATTTGATCGTGTGACATTTTGTTTTTAAAGAACCTTCTTTGGGTATTTTTACACACTAAAGTTTTATATTGCTCAATCCTTTGTAAAACTTACACAATACTCCATTTGTTATAATACCCTAATTTATGAGGTACACTTAGCGTGGAAACATTAAACATGCATAGCATGCAACATTGTTCATTTTGTGTTTGGTTGAACACAATGTACAATACATAGCTAAGCACATAGGTTCAACAGGTGCATGCTTGATGAGGGAAACTATTAAGTGTGATTAAACCAAGATAATCGAATTCAACCTCAGATATTTTAATAAAGTAATAAACTAACAAATCATTTATAAAGAAATTCTTTGATCTGCTGTTTATTCATGGTGACCGTTATTCATAATGCCTTGTATTATCCCACTTAGTGGTGAGTAAAAAGTGTTTATGTATTTCATTGTTTACAGTTGTTGTTGCGTTGGGCTGTGGTTTTGTGTTGCTTTAGCAAACCTATATCCAAAAATATGATATTAATGATAAAAATGAAGAAATCAAAAAATGATACTGAAAATTCTCTTAGTACGTAGACCTGCTGTATCGGGGGTATTTGATTTAAAAGTTAGTTATAAAACCAAGTATGATAAAGTTAAATTTAAATCCTTTTTTATGGCCCCTATATTAATTCCAAACCAGTATATTTTTAAAATAAACAAAATAACTGATAATGTTTTAGTATCGAATACATCAACAACAGTTTCAATTTGAATTAGGTTTATGGATATTCGTAAGTACAGAAACGACTAAAGAATATTATTATAAATGTAATTTAGAAAGGAATCGAGTTCCAGTGATGGTTACTCCATTAAACAATGATCGATCACCGAAAATGATTATTTCAAATATTTTGATTTCATGGATGGATGGATGGATCGGATTCAGCATGATAATTCAATTGTTAGTCCAGACAATGCTATGACAAAGCTTTGTGTAGGTTTATAAACATATAAACAACACATGTTGTTTATATGTTTATTTAAAATTGTAACTGAAAGACTTTAATTATTGCTTGAAAATTAAGCACAGTAGCTCTACTAAAATATAAGAATCAAACTTTTTTCACTTTCGTTAAACAGTTATACAATATTTTACTCTTTAGTAGAATGGATTAGTAATGCGTTTACTATCAAGATTGCTGGAAAATTTAAATAAAGGTTTGGCTAATATAACTGTATAGTCAAAACATAGTTGAAAATCTTTAATTTAATTTGGACTTAGTTTTTGAAAAGACAACGTAAACTTTGAGTTCACCATAAGCCAGTCAGAACATAATGTGAAAACCACGTTTACTCATGTAAAAAAGTTTAACTATAAAAAAATTAAGAACAAAAAAATTTTAAATAGTAGTTTCAAATTAAAAAACAATAATGTTTTTACGTGAAAATTAGATGGAAAAGGTAAATGCGAAAAAGGTGAAAAGAATCATATTTTTCAAATGAAAATTTGATGAAAAATCGTAATGTAGAAAGGTGAAATATAGAATATCCTTTTTACGGGATAAATGTAATTTTGTAAAAGTTCATCAAAATGTGATTTTAAAATTTTATTAATATCCTTTTTCCTTTATTAGTATTAGGAGAAAGTTTATTAATAATTCGTTAAATATCCTTAAAAAAAAGCCTACCTCCCAGAAACTTACCGTTGGGACAAGGGGTTGAAATGTTGGAATCAATAAACATTTCCTGTTTTATCACTATACGACTTCTCCAAGTACAACCTCGTTATATATAGTTCTTAAAAAGAAACATCAGGGTCTGCGACACTTGGTATATACTTCTTAATATTTTTTTTTAATACAGGATTTTCTTTAGTGAAATGGTTTATTAATTTTAATTGAAAGAATAACCTTCAAAGTAAATTTAATTTCAAGTAACTTGTTTATGAAACATCCGTAATATCTTGCTCGAGGAATATAGGTCGTTGTTAATTGGTTTGTAATAGAATTCGGTCTGGTGAGGGCTGATTGGAAATTTGAGTCGACGAAGACGTTGATGACGATATGTTGGGGAGTGAGAGGAACAGCGATCACCAAGTGATGTGACAAACAACTACCTTTTTGTAATTTTAAGTTTACAATCCGAATGATTAAATTTTTAAACACCCTTAAGCTGTTTAAGAATTGCTGATTTTAAAAGTTAATTTAATGATAAAAACCAACCAAAATGAGCATTTCAGTTTTATGATGAAACGTCGTATTTTTATCTAATACAGTACTTCCCGATCTAGAGGCTGTTTCTTTTATATGTTCAGTCAAACAAACACAATTTATAAATGTAAAAATCGATTGGTTTCCTTTGTGCCAGCTTAAGTGAGCTAAAGGCATAGAGTGGAATGTTTCTTTTCATGTGATCATTTAAACTCAAAGTGTTGTTGTAAGCATAAAATGTTGCGCAATTAACAGTGGTAAATACGGTAAGTGCTACCGATCCTTTATGTCCTATCCTTGCTCATTAGTTATTTACATTCGTCATAGTGTCATTGTAAACAGGCTATTGAGTTTCTAACAACAACCAACTTTACCTTTTCACAGTTAACGGCTGTTTCAAAACAAAAGTATAAAAGTATTGTTTTATTTTTATTTTTTTGCCTTTCGATGTTATTTTGTTACCAAATTGTAACCCATAAAAACAATGTTGAGATTTTAAATTTTCAAACTCTTAAATATACTAAAAAGTTATTTTCTGACGAAAATACTCTTCAATCCAAATTTCCAACAAAATTCACCAACTAGAGATATTTTTTTAACTTTTGAGAGATAATTCAAATATATAGTACCGACACTAATGGTATTATAATACTTGTATAATTTGATTAAAACTTTGATTGAATTAATAAATAAACAAGTATGAATCCGGAATATTTTTATACTGTATAATTAATATATTACAAAAAATGCAAAAGCTGAAGTTAGTAATAATGCATATCGACACAGGACAACTCCACCGCCTAGAAAGAAGTCTTGCCAATATACAGGGTGTTCGGAAAAAACGTTTCAGGAATTCAGGAGGTTATTGCCCACATCAAAATAAACAAAAAAGTTCCTATAAACATATGTCCTAAAATGCTTTGTTCACCCGCTAGCCGCCATTTTGTATTTTACACTAAATAATTTTTATTTCCGTAATGGATCATTGTATTAAGTTAATATTTGGCATGTACCTTTATCATAGCAATACCCATTTTCAAGAAAAAAGTTATTTTTTTCTTATGTTTATTTTCAAAATGGCGGCCATTTTAAAATTTTAAACTAAAATATCTCAAAACCGGTAAATTTTATAAAAATTTTACTAGAGACAAAAAAGGTTGACAAATTTAATTATCTAACCAATGGTACCAAGTTTGTAAGGATCTGACAACAAATAACGGAGTTATTGAGATTTTTATGTATGAAAACATTGAATTTGCATTGTAATTAATGCAAATTAAGGTAATTTTAATTAAAAAATCTCAATAACTCAGTTATTTGTTGTCAGATCCTTACAAACTTGGTACCATTGGTTAGATAATTAAATTTGTTAACTTTTTTGTCTCTAGTAAAATTTTTATAAAATTTACTGGTTTTGAGATATTTTAGTTTAAAATTTTAAAATGGCCGCCATTTTGAAAATTAACATTAGAAAAAATAACTTTTTTCTTGAAAATGGGTATTGCTATGATGAAGGTTCATGCCAAATATTAACTTAATACAATGATCCATTACGGAAATAAAAATTATTTAGTGTAAAAAACAAAATGGCGGCTAGCGGGTTAAGGAAGCATTTTCGGACATATGTTTATAGGAATTTTTTGCTTATTTTGATGTGGGCAATAACCCCCTGAATTCCTGAAACGGTTTTTCCGAACACCCTGTATTTTGCTATAAAAATGTGGCGAGTAAAGTCGACATGTATGCAAGATTTAAGAGCACTAACTTAATGTTTTTCATAACTTTCTCAATGTTAAAAAACCAGAATAATTAAATAAAAATTTAAAAAAAGATTTATCAGTTATTTGATTATGGACATAACTCCCGTATACCGTAACTGGATTCTGTAATGTAATGTTTTTTCTCTGCGGTCGTGCTTGAAATGGTCTTACTTCTGATCCAAATTGTAACTTAATGTAATGTTTAGTATGCTAAATCATTTTAAACTAAACATTTTCAAAAAGCATTCATCGTTCCAGTGTTAGGCCTACTTTGATTTAATGATGCGTATACCAAACGAGTGAAGTGCAACTTTGTGGGACAATTTCTTCAGAGGGGAACAGAGACAATGAACTTAACTTCTGAAATACGCAAAATTATTTTCTTCCTACCAAGAACTTTTCCTCCAGTATAAATTGATAAGAAGAAGAAGAAGAAATAAGATGTATCCACAATTACTGTCCAGTTTAGTTATATATTTACAACATATAATAAAACATATAATAAAACTCCAGTCAACGGTTGCTTCGTAAATAAATGATTAGAATATATGGAAGTCTAAATATAATTTGAAATACTAAGCGTAGTTCGTGACAAATTATATTAGGAGTATTTTCAATTTTTAATTTGGCTTATGGTTGTACATAAAGTAGATAGCGATAGATAAGTGGGGTGTAAGGAAGATTCAAGTTAATTACTAAACAAAATATGAAGGGAGCGAAAATCAACTTTACCTGCGTTTTATAGTGCTAAAATAAGTTTGTTTAAATGAACAAATCATATTTCATTTCAACAGTTTTGGTTTTTAAACAAACCTTCAATAATACATACTTAATCAAAATAAATATGTGATAATTATATCGGTGACTGTACCTTTAATTTGTTAAAACAACAATATTAAGATCAGGGGCTTGATATTTTGAAAATCTGTGATACATGTTCATTGAATCTTTCAAAAACACTAAAATTAATATTTCAAAATTACTATCTATGGTTTAGTGTGCTTATAATTGTAGTCTACTTATTACATCACATTTTAAAAAGTTATTAACAAAAATATATATTTATTAATTACTTAATTTTACTCGAAATAATTAAGCTTGAGCTTAAGTATTCGACCTACAGTGACATGTTGTCAAGTTTATGTCAGCCATCTTTCTGCGATGTATTCCACTTTTGTAATGTAATAACTTCAGCTTTGAAACAAAAATGAAATATTCATCAGCAACGACACCTCAGCATTTGAATATGGAACACATGTAAAACCTGTAAGATTACAATGCTGGAGGCTGGAATGAATGGAATCCTTTAGGGAAACTCTCAACTTTCGGTTAATCTAAAAATGACAAATTAGCTTTATCATAGTTGTCCATAACAATTAGTAAATCTTATACTTACTTAAAAACTAGAAAGAGAGTAGGTCCGGCTTGGGGGTGATATATTAAAAGTAGCATTCAAACATAAATTTCAATGGACGGTGTTTTTTGTCTCTGGTGATCTCAAAACGAAGAATGAACATGATCCCAGGTTTAGGTATTACCGCAAGCATTACCGTAACATCGTATTCCCTTTAGAGGGATTAATTTTTTTTCCATTTGGCAAAGTTCTTGGTGTTTACTCCAAGATCGAAAAAAGGTCAGTTGAATGGTACTTTTGTTGAAGAACTAAAAAAACTAAAAGTAATTACAATGCACTGATGAACAAATTCAAAATAACTTGTCCACAAGTTTCAATGAGGAAAAATGAGAACTTCGATTTTTGTCCACTCCGTGGTGGTTCGTGTCCCTTTATTCGTAGTATGGCAAAGAATAGAAAGGAAAACGTACAAGCAGGCGAATGCTCCGAGACTTAGAAGAAGATAATATAACAAACCCCTTAAGAAAGTATGTTAATCCGCCAATACTATATATTTTATTTATTTATTATACATTGTTGAAAAATATATTGTGTTTTAATCTCAATTACACGAGTAAATTAGGAATCAATTTGTTATTTTCGCTGCCTTAAAACAGTAGGGCAGCTATTGGGTAGTTTTAATTTTTCTATTTGAGAACGGTAATTTGATACAAGTCTTAAAAATCTCAACAATGCCATTCGAATGGCATAACTCAAATCCATAACAAAACCCTCACTTAACAAATTCTTAATTAACTTAACAATCATTAAATTTTGGAATAAAAATAATTTCAGGAACAAAATACTATATCATTCACGTTTAATTAGGACGTTCATTAAAATACCTCAAAGCTTTTCTATCTGTTTACTCTGACAGTGTACAGAGAGTGTTGCGCGAGTGCCATGTTACTTGGCTATTTATCAGTTTTTTGTTGATTAATTAGCAATTAGTATTAGTGAGTAGTTAATAGTACGGCAGAAATTCTCTTTGAAATACGGTTTCCGAGGATAATTGATATTAAATGTAATACAAATACAGATTCCTGGATACAAAAAGTAATTTTCCAAGTTTGTTTAGTGATTTTAGTAGATATTTTTAATGACTGCTGTGCGATTCTAAAAACTTTCACTGTCCCATTAATATTTTTCATATGACACTAAAGTTTAATAAAGACATTAGCTACCAAGAATTTTGAATCCAAAGTGAAATACTGGCTACTCGGATTTCAACTTCCGTTACTGGGGATGAACATTCACCGTAAATTCTACTAATAACTCGGCTAGAATATTCCATCTGAGTTTTGAATCTTACGTTTATCAATTCAATACAGCATGTAAAACAGCTTCAAAAATTAAATATAGTGTAGTAAAATTAAGCCAAAATATGGCTGGAAAATGAAATAATTTTTTGACAGCGAATTTTTGCTGAAATGTGTTCTATGCCATCCCCTGACCTCCCTCAGAAAAGTCCCCTGAAATCCCCAGTGGGCAACATGCCTAAAAATGATGGGATGGCCCACGTGGAGTCAGAAATAAATCTTTCTACGACCAATGGGTTTATGTACATAAAATTAAAGCTCTTAAGTAGTAGAATTCAATGCCGCAAACCCCAAAAGGTCTCAAAAGGTTGCCTCAGTCGAAAACGGCAGCCTGTCAAACTTTGAGTAAAAATCAAATTTGAACCTAAACGCTTAAAAATGTAATAATTTTCGAAATACTTGACCTTTCGAGGTGAGGTTTGTGGCAAACGTTTGCTTTTACAATTACCTTTGAAAATGCGGATAGCTAGTCATATGCTTATCATACTACACTTGAACTACCCTCCACATGGACGTCCCAAAAAGGAAGTTAAAAAAAAATGTCTTAGTCCATAGCCATGCTATACATAATTTTAAAGGTCTTAGTAAGGAGAGTACATAGCCGAAACCCAGACCTTAAAAGGTCAAATATGTCGGAAGTTATTGTATTTCAAAGTTTTGATAATATTATTTTACTCTAAACTTTGAACGCCTGCCATTTCACTCCCGACAGTTATATTGATAACGGATTTACGGCATTGTATTCTACATTTTGAGACCTTTAATTTGATATATATAAACCTTCTGGAATGTATTTAAATTTAGTATGCTTAATATCAAATTTTAATGTAACTCCTTATGGGCCATTCCCTCATTTCCAGGCGTGATCCCCATATGGGATTTCTAGGGACTTTTCGGAGGAAGGTCAGGGGACGCCATAGAACACATTTCAAAAGAAATTGGCTTTCTAAAAATTATTTCATTTTTCCCGACTAATTTTATTACACTAATATCTTTGTCTGCAAGCAGTCGAGTTGTCGATCAAAGACATAGGCAAAGACAAAGTGCAACCATTTCAGTTCTACAGTGGTTAGGGTTAAGTGTGTTATTGCTAAACATGTAAAAAATCCTTTAAAAATTATTAATACTGGAAATGATGCACAATTAATTATTCGGTGAATCAGCGCTGACAACGGAGCAGCGTAAAAATGCTCCAATCAACGTAATATACCCATCAACGTGGCCTATTTATAGCTGTCTCGACAGCCAGACAGACAATAATGATATGTTTAATCATTATAAAATGACTTTTTTGAACTAGAGAAAGTATTTAAGACAAATTAAACAATAAAATACCTAACTTAACCACCACAGCGTGCTGTAAACTAGTAGCGGTTGTATAAAAATACAAAAACAGATTCTGGCAGACTGAGACAAAAATCAAGAGTGTATCGCTAGACCACATACGTTTTCAGTGCTTAGGTCAAAAATTACACAGAGTTTCATGTCAGCTAATCGTAAAATAAGCTCACTGTGTGATGTCTGATTGTATACATCGGACGTTACAAAGCATGCTTAAATTTTGCAGCTTCAAAATAAATAAGTAATTAAAATCCAAACTAACTATAATGGCTACCAATGAACATCATCAGTCGATTTGAATGAAACTTTTTTTGAACAATTTGGTAATGTTTCTGGAATACATATTCATATTTAAAATATATTTGTTCCTATATACATAAAGTAATTCTGAAAAAAAAAACTGAAATTTTTTAGGTTTTATAAATTAGTGTTGGTTTACCTAGCAAAATAATTCCCTTTAGGCTATTCAGAAATTTCTAATAAAAGAAAAATTTAATCAGAGAAAATTAAAGTGAGGTTAGTTACCCTATATCATAGATAGGAAAGTAACACCAAACAATTTTACCAAGCCTAAGCTCGGTCCTCCTGGTATCAAGATATAGTACAAACACATTCGGTTTGAATTGTGCATACTTACTTACTTACTCCTTACTCTTACTCCTGTGGCCATTGGAAACCTAGGTGGTTTTTGGCCTCGCCAACCATGTGCCTCCAAGCTCTTCTGTCCTCTGCCAGCTCCAAGTCAGCTCCCATTCTTCTCAGGTCCTTCATCACCTCATCAACCCATCGCATCCTTGGCCTTCCTAATGGTCTCCTTCTCTCTGGTATACCTCTGAGCACCATCTTTATCATTTCTCTCTCACTTCTACGGTTAATATGGCCCAGCCATCTTAACCTTCTACTCTTAACTATTCCAACAATATCTGGTTCACCATATAATTCTTTTAACTCTCTATTTTTCCTTATCCTCCACGCATTTCTTTCGTTTACTGGTCCAAAAATTCTTCTCAAAATTTTATTTTCAAAAGTAATCAGGCTCCTCTGGGATTTTTGGTAAAAGACCAAGTTTCTGACCCGTATAGCAATACAGGTTGCACTATAGTTTTATACATTCTTATTTTAGTGGTTTTTTATAGAAGTTTGCTTTTGAATAATTTTATTAAACTCCAGTACGATCTTTCTGCTGCCGTGAGTCTGCTCTGAATTTCTAACTCTTCTCTATTGTTGTTTGTGATCATTACTCCCAGATACTTAAAAATACTAGTTTTCTGGAACCTGTAGTTTAATACTTCTAAGTGGTCTTCAACAACATCTTGCCTACTTATTTTCATGTAGTTGGTTTTGTTTTCATTTATTTGTAAGCACACTTTTCTTGCTTCTTTAATTAGTATTTCTGTTAGCACTTTAAGATTATTTTTTGTTTTCCGCTATAATGGCCACATCGTCTACAAATGCTAGAAGATTTATTTTAACAGTAAATCTTGCCACTCCTTCACTATTTTTTGTTTTCTTGAGTGCTTCTTCTAGTGCTATGTTGAATAGTAATGGCGATAGACCATCACCTTGTCTCACTCCGGTATTTATATTGAATGTGTCTGTATATTCTTTCCCTATTTTTACTTTCCCTTTTGATTCGTTTATACACATTTTTACCAACTGAATTATTTTGTTAGGTAATCCATACTTTTTCATCATCATCCACAGTTTATGTCTGTTTATTGAGTCATAAGCTTTGCTAAAATCAATGAACATTATATATATATATATATATCTTTGTTGTATTTCCAGTCCTTTGAGGTTATTTGCTTTAGAATAAATATTTGACCTGTCGTTGATCTCCCTTTCATAAAACCTGCCTGGTGGTCTCCTACTATTTCTTCTACATGGGATTTGAGTCTGTTTAAGACTAGTTTAGATAGTATTTTGTGCATTTTTTGTGCAGTTTTTTTTAGCGAATTTCCTATAAGGAATAAGCTATTACCGTAGGTCTCATGGAAAGACCTAAGCCCGGGACCACGTTACTTTTTCGTTTTGAGGTGCCCAGAGACCAAAAATAATAGTCATTAAAATTTATATATATATATATATATATATATATATATATATATATATATATATATATATATATGTATGTATGTATGTATGTATGTATGTATGTGTCCCTAGACACGATAACTCTCGTAAAAATGGTCCGATCAACACCAAATTTGGTAGAGATGTGTAATCCTACATTTATTCGGATGAGTTCGTAAACCAGACATATCGACCTACCGGAAGGGGTAGTTTTGGGGGGTTTTGTACCCCAAAAATGGGTTTTTTTGCATTTTTCATATGTAAATTTTAAATATTTTAAATTTTTATTTTAACCATTGGATTTAGCTCAAATAAACACACACTTTAGTATTTTGAAGCTTTGCTCTATCTCCATTGGTTACCGAGATATTAAAAAGTCTAAAGACAGTACATTGTATTTTGGGGCTCCAATGTTAATCTTATGGAGGATAAAGATTTGTTAATATTTCACTTATTAACCAATATTTTTGGGTGTAACTTGGTATTTAGCTTCATTTGGTTGAGCTTCATTTATTTGTGATAAAAAATCTTGGTTTTTGTGCTTATCATGGCAGCAAACCTGCATACTCTTTTCCCATGTTAATCATAAGGAAAATAGGCAAACTTGTTTATTTATGGACAGCTATAGATGAAACTAAGTTTATGGCTTCATATGGTGGAGATAATGTTTTTATGCTAAAAACGTACTTTTAGTGTTCCCCATGGCAGCATACCTGCATACTCTTTCCCTATATTTATTAGGAGAATAGACATTTATATCCCTATTTATATGCACGTGATTAAATTTTGTTTATAGATTTATCTGGTCAAATTAATATTACTAATTTGGAAATTCGCTGAGTACGCAGGTCTGCGGCGACGGGGTGTATTTTAATTGTGCATACATCTACTTAATTTGGTATGACTCATTATTACAAATCAATCAATATAAATAGTCAGTTTCATGATTATGGTTATTTTGGTTTAAGAATCATCCTGTCTCATTTAAAATCTCATTCTGTTTTATTGGTTGTTTAATTGTTTGAATACAGAATAATTATTAATTTCATGATGTTTGATTCCAGGGAACGTAAGACAAATGTATTAGAAAAATCACGCAAGTCTTTCCTCTGGAAGTTCATGCTGGTTGAAAATTTGGATCTTAATGGTTCTTGTGACATTCAAAGCACTGCTGACAACTCGCCTTGCTGCTCAGCCCTGCGCTAAACTTGTCGTCTGCGCAAGCAGACAACTTGCAAAAACTTTTAACATTGTTTACTTTAGCTTTAAATAATTTATGATCGTGTTAGAAATTTTGAACATCAGACACCCACAATGTTCATGGAATAACATTAAATATTTAGTAGTTTAATGTTTGACATGTGTTATTTTAAAAAGAAGTAATTCTTACTTTCACTTCTATTACAAACTGCCATTTTTTATTTTTTGTTTAATTTTGCACAGATAGTTATTTACAATAGAAGGTGGTGATAATAAACTTTGTTTAGTGTGATATAGGTATAAACACTGTATAGCATATCATTGATGTTATTGTTTATAGTCCAGATAATTCCAGGAGGTACCTGTAAAGTATTTTAGTTAAACGTCATTATTGTCTTTTGATCCACGGCAACAAGGCCCCGTGTCGGACAGTACACGCCAGCCAGAGTAGTACAGGTTAACCGCAAACCCGACCTCAAAGGACAGGCAATCAAACTTCTAATTACAATAATTTTGCTGAAGCTTAAAAAATTCAAAAACCTCAAACATACTCGACATTTTTGAGGTTGGGTTTGTCGCATAGTACTTAGAAAGTAAAGAACTTTTAAATGATAATATGACATAGGCCAATGAATTTTTTAACAAAAGCAGCATACATTTTTTCAGTTTTCTATTTCCCACTCTGTAAAATAACAAATAAAGTGTCTACCCCACAAACGTTACTTTCATTGTACTATTTTTGTGATGTGGAAATATTTACTCATTCGTTAAATAATTTTTTTTATTAATAAGTTAAACACTAGCAGAGAGTATCCACATAGTGACTGTGGACTAGTTTAAAAACTTCATATTTGTACCGGTATACTTAATAATTTTAACCCCTTTTTTTCAATTGAAACGAAAAAAATCAAGAACTTCTGTTTGTTACATCATTCTATGTTTAATTATACACAGTAAAATACAAAAAAAAACATGAAATAATATTACGTATTTCACAAGGGGAGCTATTTTCCCCTTTCGGGGGTGCTGGATTATTATTTTTAAGACTGAAGGGAGCACACCGGTCCATAATCAGGAAGACGAAGTATAGGGAGACAGGACACTGTAGAGATACTAGACGATGATTGGTGCTGACGAAGTAGGGAGGCAGGTCACTGTAGAGATGCTGGACGATGATTGGTGCTGACGAAGTAGGGAGGCAGGTCACTGCAGAGATGCTGGACGATGATTGGTGCTGACGAAGTAGGGAGGCAGGTCACTGTAGAGATGCTGGACGATGATTGGTGCTGACGAAGTAGGGAGGCAGGTCACTGTAGAGATGCTGGACGATGATTGGTGCTGACGAAGTAGGGAGGCAGGTCACTGTAGAGATGCTGGACGATGATTGGTGCTGACGAAGTAGGGAGGCAGGTCACTGTAGAGATGCTAGACGATGATTGGTGCTGACGAAGTAGGGAGGCAGGTCACTGTAGAGATGCTGGACGATTATTGGTGCTGACGAAGTAGGGAGGCAGGTCACTGTAGAGATGCTGGACGATGATTGGTGCTGACGAAGTAGGGATGCAGGTCACTGTAGAGATGCTGGACGATGATTGGTGCTGACGAAGTAGGGAGGCAGGTCACTGTAGAGATTCTGGACGATGATTGGTGATGACGAAGTAGGGAGGCAGGTCACTGTAGAGATGCTGGACGATGATTGGTGCTGACGAAGTAGGGAGGCAGGTCACTGTAGAGATGCTGGACGATGATTGGTGCTGACGAAGTAGGGAGGCAGGTCACTGTAGAGATGATGGACGATGATTGGTGCTGACGAAGTAGGGAGGCAGGTCACTGTAGAGATGCTGGACGATGATTGGTGCTGACGAAGTAGGGAGGCAGGTCACTGTAGAGATGCTGGACGATGATTGGTGCTGACGAAGTAGGGAGGCAGGTCCAGCGACCAAGGAATACTATAGACTGGCAATGTGGCTCGCGGATTGAAGCCGGGCTGCACCTATGGTGGAGGGGAGTCAGGCACGTGAGTGCGCGTGCGTCGCACAATACCCAGCGTCGAGCGGCTATGAACGGCCACTGTCATTGCAGCGACTACTCTTGCGCTCTGAGTAATTTTGATTAACGATGCCTTATTGTGTCGCATACGAGTGCAATAATAATTTAAGAAAAAACGGTATGTGTTTCTTTACACAGGCACGTAGTTGATTAGCTGCAAATGTGTTAATAGCTACTAGTTATCAATTTATTTTAGGCCTACGGTAAATTTGTTTTTTCAGTTTGCTCAGTTAATAACTTAACTAACTCTACTTTTTCGAGGATTTTATACTGTGGTAAGAAGCGTTATCCATCACTATGACTTAGGGTTTCGTCAAATAATTAGAAATTAAGAAATCCTTAAACTATTTATAAAATGTTTTACGATGGAAAGCCATTAGCTTAGCTGCGAAGCGGTACGCCCGTTCCAACTGAATGATAAGATTTTGCTCTTTTATTGGGCGTGTACGTGGACGTCTCCGTTTAATACGATTTCCTTCCATGATAAACCATAAAACTATAGATTGTCACTAAATTACTGAATACTATCTACCGACACAATTTAGACATACAGCATATGGACAACTAACTGTTGACACAACCAGTACATATCTAAACAACAATAGGCCTACACGACGCTTATCTAAGACACGTGTGCGAGACAGTGTCAGAATTGTCAACTTTTTGGTGCATGGCAACGTCATTTGATGTTACCAGATCATTTGTTGTTATGATAAGTGTGGTTACTTTTTAAGAGAAGGGGCAAAATTAAACCTTTACTGTCAGTTTATTTTTTTATTTTTAGTTAAAAACGTTTTTATATCATAAAGTTGCTGAATATTAACTACTTTTTTTGGAACTAATTTGTATGTAAAAATATTGATAGGCAGGTTTTAACAACCATGTTATACAGTCAATAAGGGAGGCTACTTTTTCTGTTTTAAAAACAAACAGTTTTTATTTCTAATAAATATCTTAGTAAAATTTACACAGTATCAAATATCAATTAAAACTTCAATTAAAAATACACCGTACATATAAATGTATTTTTTGTAATATCTAGTGTCTTATTATGTTTGTATAAGCTAATTTTTGTTTTGTTTTAAATAACTATGTATTTTTAAAATCATACATATTTAAATTTTGTTAATACATTTTGTCGTTTTCAAGGAAATGTTTTTCTTGTTTATTAATGCCTTTCCTTAGTCATTATTCAATAATAAAGTGTTGCAGTAATTATTTTGGATACAATCACCTTTAAAAAATAATAATTCACATAATAATAATAAAGTACAGTTGGTTGCACGAGACGTGAGACAGCCTGCCAGAATTTGTGCTACTTATCAGCAGGTTGGCTATATCTTGTGCAACATGGCGTGGATTAATCATTATAATAACATACAGTAAAAACATTACTAAGGTCTTCATTTCAAATTTAGGCTGTTAAACTGCCCATGTGTGGCACAAATCCTGGCGGGTTGTCTCACGTCTCGTGCAACCAAGTGTAATAAACTATCAAAGTTGTATACGTGCGACAAGTGCTCCGGACGGCGCGGCGGCACGGGTCGCGGCAGCCGGCCAGTCGGCAATTAAACTATTAACTTTGAATTAAAATAAAACCAAAACGAGGCGTTCTACAAAAAAATTTTAAATTACAAAGTTGCGATTTAAGTCTTTTCCAACAACTTTCCCGCTGACAAAATTCACCTGACCAATAAATAAAAAATTTCCTCGCTTACTAACTTTTTGATGTCATGAATTTCAAACAAAAGTGCTTTGCTATAATTTTGTATTTTTTCTTCGTCTTATTATTTTAATTTCGACATAAAAACATTACCATAGGCACCGTTATATAGTAATGTTCATCATACTAAAATATCAAAATTTTATCTTTACTGTAACTATATTTTTTTACAGTGTTAATGAAACGCGGCGAATTAAAATTTGCGCCCGTCGCGAGCAGTGGACCCGCTAGTTGCACCTATGTGGAACTATAGAAAGTGGCTTCAACACCTATCAATGTTAAAGGATAGGGATTGCCAGTCTATAATAATCCTTGGTCGCTGGGCAGGTCACTGTAGAGATGCGCTGGACGATGATTGGTGCTGACGAAGTAGGGAGGCAGGTCACTGTAGAGATGCTGGACGATGATTGGTGCTGACGAAGTAGGGAGGCAGGTCACTTTAGAGATGCTGGACGATGATTGGTGCTGACGAAGTAGGGAGGCAGGTCACTGTAGAGATTCTGGACGATGATTGGTGCTGACGAAGTAGGGAGGCAGGTCACTGTAGAGATGCTGGACGATGATTGGTGCTGACGAAGTAGGGAGGCAGGTCACTGTAGAGATGCTGGACGATGATTGGTGCTGACGAAGTAGGGAGGCAGGTCACTGTAGAGATGCTGGACGATGATTGGTGCTGACGAAGTAGGGAGGCAGGTCACTGTAGAGATGCTGGACGATGATTGGTGCTGACGAAGTAGGGAGGCAGGTCACTGTAGAGATGCTGGACGATGATTGGTGCTGACGAAGTAGGGAGGCAGGTCACTGTAGAGATGCTGGACGATGATTGGTGCTGACGAAGTAGGGAGACAGGTCACTGTAGAGATGCTGGACGATGATTGGTGCTGACGAAGTAGGGAGGCAGGTCACTGTAGAGATGCTGGACGATGATTGGTGCTGACGAAGTAGGGAGGCAGGTCACTGTAGAGATGCTGGACGATGATTGGTGCTGACGAAGTAGGGAGGCAGGTCACTGTAGAGATGCTGGACGATGATTGGTGCTGACGAAGTAGGGAGGCAGGTCACTGTAGAGATGCTGGACGATGATTGGTGCTGACGAAGTAAAGTAGGGAGGCAGGTCACTGTAGAGATGCTGGACGATGATTGGTGCTGACGAAGTAGGGAGGCAGGTCACTGTAGAGATGCTGGACGATGATTGGTGCTGACGAAGTAGGGAGGCAGGTCACTGTAGAGATGCTGGACGATGATTGGTGCTGACGAAGTAGGGAGGCAGGTCACTGTAGAGATGCTGGACGATGATTGGTGCTGACGAAGTAGGGAGGCAGGTCACTGTAGAGATGCTGGACGATGATTGGTGCTGACGAAGTAAAGTAGGGAGGCAGGTCACTGTAGAGATGCTGGACGATGATTGGTGCTGACGAAGTAGGGAGGCAGGTCACTGTAGAGATGCTGGACGATGATTGGTGCTGACGAAGTAGGGAGGCAGGTCACTGTAGAGATGCTGGACGATGATTGGTGCTGACGAAGTAGGGAGGCAGGTCACTGTAGAGATGCTAGACGATGATTGGTGCTGACGAAGTAGGGAGGCAGGTCACTGTAGAGATGCTGGACGATTATTGGTGCTGACGAAGTAGGGAGGCAGGTCACTGTAGAGATGCTGGACGATGATTGGTGCTGACGAAGTAGGGAGGCAGGTCACTGTAGAGATGCTAGACAATGATTGGTGCTGACGCAGTTGGGGGCCACTTCCAGGGTCGACATTGTTGAGATTTCCTATCTAATGAATTTGAAATTTCGGCACGCAAATTGTATTCTAATGATGTACTTCAATTTTCTTTAGATGTTTGTAGTATTATCATTTCAACAACTAATTTTGGGTCCTTAAAATTTTGAACATCCAATTCGTGTGACTGAAAATTTTGAATGACAATAATTTGGTTTGTTACCAAGGATATTAATTAATAACAATGAATTAATTGGTAAAACACACTTGTTTAATGAGAAGTACATTTTACTCTCACAATTAAATATACCAGCTGTTCTCAATTCCTGGGATTTGCGGACCCCTAGGGGTTTGTGGAGAGCCGCTTATGGGTTCAAACAAGACAACTTGATGTAGGCAGTTACAAAAAACTAAAATTTTTTATTAATTCATAAACAGCTATAAAAATAAAACTAAGAATAAAAATAAAGTTTTAATATAGAAATAAAAATATTTTTCCATTGCAATACTATAAATTACAAACCCTATTAAGATTTAAATTATTCTAGTTTTATCACCTAAAACAACATTTATCTTAGTAATTATATCCTTGCATTCAATATTACCTTAAAGCGATTTGCAAGAGAATTGTTTCTTGATAGGTTGGGAAATTATTATGTTTCAGTTGGCAAAATAGCCCATTTATATTTTATGAACAGGTCGTTTTACTTGTCATAAATGCTAACTACAGTGATACAGGAAGTGATGTCAAATAATAATATCAAATTTAATAACCCCTATATGCCTGAACATTATAGAATTCATCCAAATTGACCGTTCCATACTGGTGCTATTTTTTTTCTTTTTCTTTTACCAGCAAATGAAATAAGAAAAAAACTATTTTCTCCCTTTCGAGAATAAATTAAAATCTTTTCTAATTTCCAAATTATTTTACATTGTTCATGAGATCACTTTAAAAATTCTAACCAAGCAAATGGAAATAAACTGCAATAAAAATAGCATTAAAATTTAGACTAGATTAATTCTCTTTTATTTATTATTTATTATTATTTATTTGATTTCATTATACTGTATAGAGGTTAATTTATTTATCTATAGTAGAGTCCCGCTAATTCGAACTAATTGGGACCGGTCCCTGTTTGATATAGTAAATTTTCGGATAAGTGGATACTATAAATATTGTAATTAAAAAATTTAAATCATGTGTAAATTAATTATACAGGGTGGCTGAAAAGTAACTACCACCCCCCCCCCTTAACTTTTTTGCTAATCGAGATATTTGAATTCTGATTGCGGGAATCTTTTCCGACAGAAGGGGCTGCATTGCCAATGGGCAGTTTTACATTTTTGACCCGTAGGGGATGTGGGGGTGGGGGAAAACTCAAAATTTTCAAATGGGACGAATGGTCGAGTGACACCTCATTTCAAAGGTCTTGGCAAGAGAAGAAAAATGGCATAAAAAAATAAAAATCGCTTCACTAAAAACAAAATATTTATCATCCGCGATCAGGGATCAGTTGGTGTGCCGGTGTGCGTCTGTGAGTGTGTGTTGTGTGCGCGAGGTTAGTGTGTGTGCGGGGGGAGGGGGGCTGTGTGAGTGTGGGGGGAGGGGGCGGTAGGAATGGGTCGAGGTTCTTGGGAGGGTGGGGATTGGGGGATAACTTAAAATGGGACGTATAGTCGAGTGACACCTCATTTTAAAGGTCTTGACAAGAGAAAAAAATGGCATAAAAATGAAAATCGGACCACCTAAAACAAAATGGCGGCTAAAAATGTGTTTTAAAAGTACAAAAATTTACCCCTTTTTTGCCATAGTATTTTAGATTTTAAATGCTGTAGTATGGTAGTGTGCTGTTACACGATAACTATTTAGTCCAATTAAGAACTTGTGTAACTTAATTGGACTAAATAGTTATCTTGTGACAGCACACTACCATACTACAGCATTTAAAATCTAAAATACTATGGCAATAAAAGGGGTAAATTTTTGTACTTTTAAAACACATTTTTAGCCGCCATTTTGTTTAGGTGGTCCGATTTTCATTTTTTATGCCATTTTTTTTCTCTTGTCAAGACCTTTAAAATGAGGTGTCACTCGACTATACGTCCCATTTGAAAATTTTAAGTTACTCCCCACCCCCACATCCCCTAGGGGGCAAAAATGTAAAACTGCCCATTGGCAATGCAGCCCCTTCTGTCGGAAAAGATTCCCGCAATCAGAATTCAAATATCTTGATTAGCAAAAAAGTTAAGGGGGGGGGGGTGGTAGTTACTTTTCAGCCACCCCACGTTTTTGGCCGCAATTTTGTTTTTAGTGGAGCGATTTTTATTTTTTTTATGCCATTTTTCTTCTCTTGCCAAGACCTTTGAAATGAGGTGTCACTCGACCATTCGTCCTATTTGGAAATTTTGAGTTACCCCCCACCCCCACATCCCCTACGGGTCAAAAATGTAAAACTGCCTATTGGCAATGCAGCCCCTTCTGTCGGAAAAGATTCCCGCAATTAGAATTCAAATATCTCGATTAGCAAAAAAGTTAAGGGGGGGGGGGGGTGGTAGTTACTTTTCAGCCACCCTTAAACAACCATTTACTTTAGACGGGATATTTTGCTGACTTTAGTTTTGGAAATGTTGTAAAAATAGCATATATTTTAGTAGTAAAACATTCACTATATAAAATTAATCGTGGAAACATCTGCTAATTAATGCTAACTATAAGCTCTTCGGTATTGTTTCGTGAAGGCGGGCACGAACGTCCGGAAGAAAGGTCATTATCCGTTGACCACTGACTCGAAGATAGAGTTATAAAAATATACCCTTTGCACCTAATACTTGTCATCTCTCTCTTTTCCTTGTCCAAAATATGAGTCATTGGACTTCGTGCTGTGTTGACAATCAGGGTTTTGGAGTAGGCCAGGATCGCGGAGTTTGATTTTGTTAGCTTCATGAACTGTTGGTGCCGATTTATTATTATTTCTTGAGTGTTGACTTAGTTGACTGAGTGTCTTGTTTTAAATTAGAGTCAATCAACACATTATTTTACTTCATTATTATCTAATGTGAAAAATTGACTTTTGGTGTGGCAAAAAAAAATCGATTTGCACAAAAATTATGATGTTTTCTTGATTTTTCTTCCTTAAAATTTAAGAAAAAATCTGCATTTTTCCGACGGGAAGTGTCTGGATTAAGCAGATTTTTGGATTAGTGTGGTTTAGATTAGTAGAACTCTACTGTACAGTAAAATTTAAGAAACACATTATATTGAAAACATTCTCATGATGTTGTTGTCGGTTGTAGCAACGGCTAGTTCATTTGTTATATAGTCTCGTATTGAATGGAACATGAGTGCGTTCACTCACAATACTTTAAAAACCAAAATTACATGAAAATCAGTACAAAGCATTCTCTATTCTCATACAATATATGCTTTGTTCAATTGTTTTCTAGGGGAGCAGAAAATATCGATGGAATAAAAGATTGAAATTAATAATCCTTGTGAGGTGAGAATTTAGTTTTGGAAAAGCCTGTTTACAATTTACAATAACAAGTGCTGCACGTGATTGTGATTCGCAGGCGACGGTGTGTGTGCTGTTCTACTCTACGCCCATCCACCCCGGTTTCCAGACGACAGTTCACATCGGCAACGTCCGCCAGACTGCCACGATCGAAGGCATCATGGCCACGGGCGGAATCCACACCAACGAGTCAGCCAGCACGGGAGCGGCAGCTCAGTGGTAGAGCTCTGGCCTCACAAGCCAGAGCGGTCCCCGGTTCGATCCCGGGTGACGACTTCACGCATAAACAAAAGCGGTCACCTCTAGCTAATAGCCTATGTGACTTAATGCCGTGACCGTACCTTGCTGTCTTTAGATCACAGCACATTTACAGCCGTCTTTAGATTGGCCCATAATGACGGGCAGTGGAGGTTTAAAAAAAAGTGCTGTTCCGCTTTCTCCAGCATCCGGAATACGTTAGGGTTGGCATGCGGCTGCTCTTCAGGTTAGTAGGCCTACTTATATCAATTGACATTAACACATTGATGCGCTCTCAAGGATTTTCTGGTACTTGTTTGTTATACCACAGCCACTAGTTTTAGAAGGTTAGTTTTACTTGAAAATTCCTAGAAGAAAAAGAAAATTAGAAAAGGGATATTCTATGAATATAGTGTGAGAATTACATGATGCTAGTCCGATGGTTTTTAGTTCTGATTCCTAAAATGCAGCCATGTCCAAACTGTTAGTGTAACTGAGAAGATAATGTTATGTACATTTCTTCCACTGCTTTTCCTATAGTAGTGGTCACTCATGTACCCGCACAGTGATAACCAGGCGCTCCTCCACACGAAAACTTCTGGTATTCACCATATTGTACAAGAAGGAATACGCTCAAATTGAAAACAGACATAGTTTAAGGCACAGGGAATGAGGGCCAAGCGAAAGGCAAGAGAGGAGTTACAATAGTAGTCTTTGAGATCTTTCTTTTAACCCCCTCCCCTTAACCTTTCCACTGATCATCTCCCCTGCATCAATGCTTACAAGGAGCTAAGACATAATGAAATTTTTAAAGGGACTTTTCCTCCACTTGAATCATTCTTGGCGTAATTTTTCACCAATATACTACTTTTAAAACGTAATCTGTACATACACAACATTTTACTGACATTTCTACATATATGCAGTCTATTCAACTTCCTTAGGCACTCGTTTTATAATAGAATTGCTTTATGTAGTCTCGGCAAACCATATCGGCCTCTCAAGTTGAAAGCCCATTACACTCCCTGAGGTCATTGGGATAATCAGGGACTTCAAAAACTCAAGTGCCCTTGATGTAAATGGGATCTCAGTAAATATCTTAAAATCCATAGCCGATGTTATTGCTCACCCTCTAGCAAAGCTGATCAATGTGTGTATGACGGCTGGAATTTTCCCGGACGAATTGAAAATCTCCAAAACAGTTCCTATTTTTAAGAAGGGAGATCCTGAAGCCATGGTTAGCTACAGGCCTATATCTGTTATTCCTGTCTTTGCTAATGTTTACGAGACCCACTTGAAAAACCAGATTGTTGGGTACTTCGAGAAAAAGGGACTGTTTACTGAGGCCCAGCACGGGTTTAGAGGGGGGAGATCCACCGTCTCTGCAGTGGCGCAGCTGATCTCCAAGGTTCATGACTCATTTGAGGCGAAAGATTCTATGGCCTTGGTCTTGGCTGATTTGAGTAAGGCCTTTGATTGCGTTCCATACAACATCCTAATTGGAAAGTTGGAAAAATATGGACTAAATAACATTGCCCTTGCAACTATTCAATCCTACTTTCAAAATCGAACGCAGGTCATGTGTGTGGATGGAGCCTTTTCCCAGCCTTGGAAGGTAAAGCATGGAGTCCCGCAGGGTTCGGTCTTAGGCCCTGCCATGTTTCTTGTGATGATCAATGACCTGGGACTGCTGGGGGTGTGCTGCTGTTCGCGGATGACACTACAATCTTCGCCAGGGGCAGTACACCTGACTTGGCTCACTCATCTACCATGACTCTCTTTGACGATACCAAGACATGGTTCTCCGCCAACCGTATGAGCTTGAATGAGGGGAAGACACAGGAGCTATTATGTAGTCTGACTGCTGTAGGTGGACAAACCCACGAGGACGTCAAGCTCCTGGGGTTCACTCTGGATGCAAAGCTCGTCTGGAATTGCTATATTACTAACACCTGCACAAAGCTTGCACGCATCATCTTTCTTCTGTGAAGGTTAAAGCCAATGCTCCCAAAGCAGTACTCGATAACTGTCTATCACGCTCTTTTTCACAGCCATATCATCTACGGCCTCCTGCTCTGGGGGCATGCATCCGGGTGTGACAGGATCCTAGTGCTCCAGAAAAAGGCCATGCGGATAATTAACTCTGCTGGTCCCAGAGATCATTGCAAGCCAATATCTTTGCTGAATTGCGAATCCTGACTATTTACAGCCAGTATGTTTTGAGCAGCGTACGCTATGTCAGGGATAACCTGGAAGGATTTACAAGGAGAGCTGACATCCATCTCCATAGCACCCGTAGAAACAATGACCTGGACATACCTTACAGTAGGGTGAAATTGGGGATGCTGGGCCAGTTCAAGGTCACCTGAGGGATGACGTCATCGAGGTCAATGACCTCACCGATGACGTCATCGATGACGTCATCGATGACGCAATCGATGACGTCATCACCAATGACGTCACTTCCATGACGTCACACCCATGACGTCACAGAAATGACGTGCTGATGACGTCATCACCCCTTACGTCATCAAAATGACGTCACCGACGCCACTAAGGTCAAGGTCAAGCCGAAACTTAAATTTTTTTGGCACTTTTGCCGTTTCTCGCACTACGCTCCGAGTTTCAGTCCGAGTCCTCGTGACCTTGACCACTTGGAGCGAATATTCGACGAGAAACGGCAAAAGTGCCAAGTTAAACCTGAGTTTCTGACATGACTCTGCCTAAATGGGCAATCGGTAATCCCTCAGGTGACCTTGAACTAGCACAACACCCCCAATTTCATATTACCGTGACCTTGAAAACCTAACAACGGAGCGCCGACACCGATGCGCACCCCACGACAGCCACCGAGTGACTGACTGTCAGGCTCCGTGTACTCTAGGTATATGGGGAAGTGGAGGGGGAAATCTCAAGGTCATCCAAATGGAGTTTTAAAAAAGTTGAAGAGTAGAAAGACTACTCTTGTGCTTCCTGGGCGACTTCATCAATTTCCAACGGATCTGTAAACCAATCCGATCTGTAGCGGCAGGAGTCCAGAAAACAGGTGCACCACCCATCAGGTTGTCCGTAGCACTTCCGACAATTGGTAAGATTGGAGAAATGAAATTTAATACACCGCTGCGGACAACAAGTGTAAAAGTAGTTGGATTTGTAGATTTTGAAAGTTTGTAGTACCGGTGGTGGCAGCTGTTGGTTCTTGCATCTACACCTGCAACATCCGAAGCATTCACATTGCCGGCAGGCCAGCCCGTCCACTTGCCATCTTGGTAGTAGGAAACACTTGCCCTCGCAGCAATAGGTTGTCCCTGTCTCTTCCTCCCAAAGCTTCTTTGCACAATGGATGACGCCTTGTATCTCCAAACACTTATGCTCGCAACATGAGACACGCTTAGTTTCCATACTTGATGTTGCTTCGGCGAGGGAGCAAGATGAAGTGATGCCGTGGTCAGCGGGAATGGAGCTTATATAAACTAAGGTGAGTGGAGGGGGAAAGGTCAAGGTCATCCAAACGGAGTTTTAAAAAAAGTTAAAGAGTAGAAAGACTACTCTTGTGAGCCTATAGCGATTTCATTGATAGTGAGTGCTTCTGTATGCCAAGTTGATCTGTACTGACACGCTTCTAAATAATGTTTGCAAAAACCTGCAAAATGATTGTTGCACATTTTGCAGCCAGTTAGCTGTCTTAGTGTGAATTCCATGCAACGTTCAGGGCAACAAGTGTACTTATGCCCTCTCATCTGGTACACATGGAATGTCTTCAACTCTGGTTTGGGCTTCTTCCAAGACTTGCACTTGCACATGCATTGACCAAAAGCTTCACATTTTCTACACGCCAGGCCATCCACCACATCAATGTCATTTGGCCATGAAAAACATTTCTGTTCGCAACAGTAGTTGAGTTGACTCTCCATGTTGCTGTGGTGAAGGTGCGCGATGAAATGATGCTGCAGTCATTGAGAGTGCACCTTAAATAAACTCAGTGGAGGGGGAAAGGTCAAGGCTATTCAAACGGAGTTTTAAAAAAGATGACTAGTCATCCTCCTCCTCCTCCTCGTCCGTTGTACTTGGAGAGCTGTCAGACGAAGAGCCCCGCGCAGGTGCTCCCCAGATGAAAAACATATCAATTTTAAAACGAAGACCTGGATCTTGCATCATCAACTCCTTTAATTTATCACATACTAAGTCAACCTTGTGTAAGGTGTCAACAATAAGCTTCCAATTTGTTGGCTCAATATAACTTGTAGTTGAATCAGCCTCGCTAATAACCACATCCTCCGGCCGTATTGGAGTGTAAAGATGTGTAAAATCCCTTGGTTGAAGCTGAGGCTCAAGCTGGCTGGAAGTGGAAGGTTGAGTGTGGACCCCTGTTGCATCGAAATCCATAGTCATCCTACATTCAATGTTAGGGTTTTCGTTTAAAACATATACCAATTTTTCATGCAACATATCCACTTCTGCTGAATCTTGCAGATGAACATTCCAAGAAAATGGCCATTCTTCATCCGTAGTTGAGTCAACTTGAGAAAGAGTGCTGTCCGCCATGATAGCTAAGCAAGGAATGAGGTGAGCTACAGACCGTGGTAATAGTATTGAAAAGTAGAGGGGGTAAACCAAAAGTATGTGGAGGGGGGTATTCTCAAGGTCATTTAATTTGGGTTTTAAAAAAAGGAAATAGTGGAGGGGGAATTCTCAAGGTCATCCAATTTGGGTTTTAAAAAAAAGGAATGAAGGTTACTCCTCTTCAGCCTCGCTGTCTCCCACATCTTCATGAGCCTCGTCCCCCACATCTTCTTCAACATCAGACTCACCGTAAGGATAGATTGGCGACATAGGCGAATATTGTGGAGAGTGTTGACCGTTGTTGTCGTCCCCTTGCATTCTAACTTGGGACCAATCATATTGTAAATTCATTTGAATTATCATCCCAGGGTTGTCCCGCAGTATTTCTTTCAACCGTTCACAAATGGTTTCCAAATAGTGAACACTGTCGATGGAAAGTGTCCAACCTGTACTTGTTTCAACATCAGTAGTTGAGTCAGCTTGGCTGATGGTGTTGTCTGCCATGGTTGCTTGTCGGACAAGGAATGACGGTTGATGTGATGCTCATGCAGGAACATGGCGAAGTGGTGGGAGGCTTGGTGGAGTAGTGGGGGAAGTTTCAAGGTCATCCAAACGGAGTTTTAAAAAAAAGGAAAACTTACAAAGTAACATTGAAACCTTCCAATTGATGGTGGCGGGCGTTTTCTTCCGCAACCTTGCCGACATATGTAACTATACCGTACAGGATGAACAGTACAACCATAATAAGTCCAAACAATAAAAGATAGCCGTTCACTATCATAATATTTTCTGAGTGGATCTGCTTTCTTCTTATCGCCCTCTCCTGCATCCTCTTCTCCAACTCGTGGACGAAGTCACAACATGCGTGAGGACATCTTTCATCTGTTGGTAGGTTTGCCATTGTTGATGTTGTCGGTTTGGCTGTTGAAGATGGAATGAGGTTTCCAAGTGTGATGTGCCATGTACATTAATAGTCAAGTGGTGGGGGTAGCAAAGCAGTGGAGGGGGAAGTTTCAAGGTCATCCAAATTGTGTTTTAAAAAAACCTATCTTGTTACTGAGCTTATAAGTCAGTAACAAGATAGGTGTTTTTGTTCTATTACTTCTTTAATATAATGAAAAAATATACATATTCTATTATTGTAAGAACAAGGAAGACAACTGCTAGTCAGCTGAAGTAGTCCAAGTTGTCTGGCTCGGTCTTCATCGACGCCGGTGAGGAAGCTGTCGAGGAGTGTCCAGGCTCTTCCTTTGGCTGCCGGGTGTTCCGTATATTGCAAGCGTAAACCTGCACGTTTATACGGTAGCCTCGTGCCACCATCAGCTGCAACTCCTTGTACAAGTCGTTTAGCTCCTGCTGAGTCTTGATGCTCACCTCCTCGTAACTTGCGCAACTGACGTTCAGAGACATCTTGATGTTGCTAGGTTGGCTGCTGGAGTAGAAATGAAGCCGAGGCACAGCGCTTGGAGGTACATGAAAAAGTGGTGGGGGGTAATAGTGGTGGGGGTATGGAAGATCCAATTAAACAGTTCTAAACTTTTTCCATCGATACAATGGAATGGAACAAATAGCGCAGGTGTCCTTGTAATTTTCAAATCGAAACAGTGGTGCTAGAAATCCGAATTGTTTTATACCACCATCCTGTACGAATCGCCGAAGGTCTCTGACGGCGGCCTCGCCACAAGGCCTACAAAACTTTTCCCCATCGTGGAACTTATACCAGGAGTATTCCGAATACCCTGTATTTTCCCTCCTGTAGCGTTTGACATCTTCTTTTATTGTTAGTGGGATATTGTCTTGTAAACATGTTGGGAACAAGTCTTTGTGAGTTATAACTCGTTGCATGCAAAGCTCGTACAAGGTGCTCATTGTTTGCTAGTTGGCAACAGACTGACCGTTTTTCGCATCCAAGCAGGTTTGAATCCTAGTGCGGTAGTGGGGGTAATTACAGTAGTGGGGGTAATTGTGAAATGCAAAGGTCAAAGGTCAAGGTCACCCGCGAAGTTTAAAAAAAAATGCAACATATCAATACGTGAAGTCTGTCACATATTGATATGTTGCATTTTTTGTTTTTTTTTATTTTTTTGTCTTTTATGATTCGTTTATTTATAAAACATTACAACAACAAAATATGTACAACATTAAAACTTAAATCTAACACTGCTGCTTGTCAGCGATGTGGATGGTCAACTCTGTAGAATTGCTACCCGTGCAGCCGTGGGACACCAGGTATAGACACCCGGGTTGAATAGAGCGAAGATCCTCGTTTTGTAGAAGATGGACGAATCTCTTGGGCAGGTACACCTGGAACTTTGGTTCATCCCCCGGAGTAAACGGTGCCTCGCTGAGACTGCAGCAGATGGCCTCCCCAACTGTAGTCTCCATCTTCTTCATAGCATGGATTATGTAGTGCTTCTCGTCTTTTAGTTCCGAGCACTTCTTTACAGGTAATATTGTTGACTTGGAGTGAGCATTGAACTGCTCGACCAAAGTCTGAAGGAACTGGTGAGACGCCATGGTCAGGTTACAGATCGTCTTCTTGCTCGGAGATGTTGTCGTCTCGGAATCTCGAGTAATACTCATGCCAGGTCCCAGTCTGCTCCCCACTTATATACTCTCCGTTACCCCCACCACTCCCCACTTCCCCATTTTGAAGGTAAGAGGCGAGTTTATAGGCATTTTTCAAAGCGCAATGTCTATCTTTATCATGTTCAGGGCTTTTTGTACAAATACATATGGTTTCCAGCATGTATTGATAATTCTTATCCAATTCCACATCATTAACCGGAACATGAGTAAATCCTTCGATCCATCTTTTCTTTTCCAACCCCTTTGTGTAAATATTGGTAAACTTGTCTGAAAAGTGATGCATAATGTGATACAAGTCCGTGTAACTTGTAAAACCATCATACCAATCGATATGATGGAAGTGTTTTGAAATCCATCTGTTGGTAGTAGCGGCTTTACTAGTTAAAGACGAATAAGAACATGGTGGTTTAAATAAAAACGAATAAGGAACACTTGTATTCATGTCCAAAAACACAAGTTCTTTTATAATGAATCTATCATCATTACCACGAAACGCTTGAAACTCAATAATACCAGGCTTGGACTTTACTTGTTCTTCTTCTCCCTTGTCCATTTCGAAGGTCACACGTCTGCTCATTACGAAGTCAGGAGGTCAACTGATTTCCACACCACGGTAGGTACTACTTTTATACCAGGCCGTACAGTTGTTGGCGCGTTGGTGTATATTTAACGTGGGCACCGTCCCCAATAGGCCTAACCCCACAAAAAGTTGGTTTTTGTTTTAAAAACTAACCATTGTCATTTAAGTTTCCATCTTTATATTTTCCTTGTTTTCGTTTTCATCACTAACACTTGATTCTTCTCCTCCATCTTCCTCTTCTTCCTGTTTTACTGATTTCTTATGTAGTTGAGCGTACTTTTCCAATTGTCTCCACATTTGTACTTCATGAGGAACTCTATTAAATATAGAAGTATCCACAGGTCCGTATATTATAGGTGCGTCCGGTTGTTTGTCCAAAGTGTCTTCCAGATAATCTTTAATAATCGAACTTGAAAACACCAGTTGTCTCAAGTATCTTGTTATAGGTTCAGTAGCACAAGTTAAAATGAAAAACTCCTCTCGATTAAGTTGAATTTTGTTATCATGTCTTGTTGTGTCTCTAAACCGCAGCTGATGATCACCACGTTGTTTAATAATATCGATTTCCACATTTGAATCCAAAAGTCCTACTCTTGTCTTTCTTCCAAACATGTTACTACTTAAATAGCATTCTAGCAGATGCAAGTGTTTCATAAACGATTCCCAAGCACTGTCCGTAAACAAAATCATTTTGGGTCCGTGAGTTAAAATTACAGTAGGGGAATAATCTGTCGATTTCATAACACCGATTAAAACACTTTTGTCCAAACTGGAAGAGATTGGGTAAAATATTCGCAAAAATACCTCACTCAATATGTTTGGAGAAATATTATCTTCAATATCCCTTTTTCTCTTTTGTATAGTCTTTCTTCTTTTACCTTTTTCTTCAACATTATTACTGGCGTGAAGTTGTCCGCAAACGTTTTGTTCACCTCCTTCCTGGTGACCTTGAGGATCTAAAAACTCAGATATCTCCTTCTCAATATCTACCACATTTTCAGGTGTACCACTAGGAGAAGCCATATTGAATACGATGCTACCCATACAACAGTAGGCAACAAACTGATGAGGAGCGGCCTGTACGCTCTGCTTTTATACTCGCGGAATGAAACAAAACCGGTTTTTACAGTACATTCTTAACAATTCCAGTTAAAGGTGTGTATGTTACAATTTTGTCATGTAGAATTAAACAGTATGCAGTTGTATTAGGCGGTATAGCCGCGTTGAATTCCATTTCTATTTTTATATCCACACTTGATGATTTTACTGATTCATTTTGTTTAGAACAATCAATTACAACTATTGGGTAGGCATCGAAATATTTTGAAGGTGATAATAAAGGTGTATTTGCTTTACCGTAATATGAACTTTGGAATCTTGCGTACATATCGTACAATATACTGTATTTCTTCTTAGTGAATGACACATTTAAATTGTCGTATGGAAAGAATTGTGAATTTAAATAAACTTTAATATTTTTCAAGTCACAATGATCAAATTGTCCTGCATGTTTAGTGATGTCGTCTCTTCTACCTGTTTGTAAACCAAATATAATATACCTGGCTCGTTCTACATAATTTGATGTTTTAACAGTCCAAGTGTGTCGATCCGTAGTAGGTAAACTGGGATGCTCATGGAATTCCCAACTTCTAAATGGAATAACAATATCACGATCGGCTTTTAATTTTCTTAAAAGTAGCATTCTATGCTCGTCAGCTAATTTAACATGTGGAACTCTCCATACAATTTTGTCTAATTTTAATTTCCATTCTAAAGTCGCATCAGTCGTATTATCTGCAGCTTTAATAATGTCTTTATCGTTAGAAGACCTCAACAAAACTAATTCTTGTTTAACGTTTAATATTATTTTCCTATAATCCTCAGCAAAACCAAGCAACAAACGTAATGGAATATGAAAATGAAAATATCCATCTGAATTTGGAGTGATCGTGTCAATTGTAGGTAATACCCATCCGGCAGGTTTAAGTAAATTGGTTTCATTGGGTGTTATAGATGTTAGTCCTTTTAAAGTCGTTGTAATACCTACTTTTTTAGTAGAATCAACTGTTACACCTGATATTTCATATCTAATTTCATCAAACAGGAAAGCCATAGGATTATTTATAAATGGAACTGTTGTACCAGCAGTAGTACCGTCCTTTTTAGTAACTTTTCCTTCAATATACAAGTAACTTTCACATGGTAGTGTGTAAATGTCTTGATGTTGTATGGGAATACGAATTTCATCGTTATTGTTTAATTTCGATGAAGTGTAAGGGTTGTGGGTGTGATATTATTTTTCCCATAGGATTTCGTCGAATGTTGGACCCTGCGCTATATCCAGTATATCCATAATCGGTTAATTTTAATCCAACTCTCTCTAAGAAACGAATGTTCTCGCGTGTTAACTCCTCCACAGCTGAAGAGCTACTAATGCGGTTTCCCGTAGGTTGTTCGCTTTTAAATGTTAAACCCATGGTTTTGTATTAAAGTGTCGATTTTAAATGTAATCTAATCGTAATAGGCTCTTCTCTGAAGTCTACCAAGTTACCGTCTTGATCCAATACGCTCAACACGATGTCTGAAATGAAAGTGGTGTTCAACGGTAGATATACCAGGTTTTGTGGCTTTTCAACAATTTTAAATCCAGGTGGTACACTTGGGTAAAGTGTATGTATGATATAGGTGTTAGCCCCATCCCTGTAAGCTCCTTGTATAATGTTACAAGTTATGTCTATACTATTGACTTTTAATATTGTTACTGTTTTCTTACCGGAATGTGTTACATCTGGTTCTAAAACAGGCTCATCGTTGGAAAATCCTAATAAATCACCAATTGAGTTTGGTTGAGTAAAATCTATATAATATTTGGAAGTAATTTCAGCTTTCATCGTATTATTATTACCTTTTAATGTTATATTGTCTTTTCCCATTTTAGTTTGCAAAAATTCATTTATATGATCAATTTCATAAGAACCTGTGGGTAACCTGCACTCTTGTAAGTCTGTAAATTTCCCACTGGCATCTTTTCCCTTATAATAATGCAATACGTTATTTTTACCTTCCGTAACATTGGGAATAGAGTTGTAAGTTGTAAAATCCAATAGTGCCGCCTCCCAAAACCTTCCTTTTTGCAAGCGTAACGCTGGAAAAAGGATACTTCGTAAAGTGGACGATTTTCCCGTTAATGATACCGTATAGGAAGACATCTCAATAGTGACTGATACTTTTAGCTAGAAATTCCAAACATAAATGGCCGCATATTGAAGTATTATCAGGTTGTTCTCTTTTATAGTTATAATATATGTTTTTAGCAGATTTAAAGTAATTTTGAAGTTCTTTTGGTGGTGGCAAATTACCGAAACTATCAAAATAATATACATTGTTATTTAGTTTCTTATAACAAACCCAATGGGTGCCAGGCCCTTCAGTATTATCCAAATTTACAATTCCAGTCTCATTTTGCCACATTTTCTTTGGTAAACTGTCTTTCATAAACACACCGCGGAAAAATGGTATTTTTAAACAGGAAATATATTTAAATAATTCAATATTGGTTAATGCTTTATGTGGTATGACCAATTGATTTTTTCATTTAATAAGCACGATAAGGTCTTAGGTAAAGACCTGCCCCGTTTTTTACCATTGACCACACGGTGGGCTTCTTCCTGCCTTTTCTGCTAGATCGTCGTCTTCTTATATTTCCTCCATGTTTTCTTGTGGTTGACTTCCTTTTTACCCTTCTTCTCCTCCTTTTTCCACCTCCTACTGCTGTTTTAGCCTTCATACCTGCTGTTACTGCTAAAGCTGCTGCTTTTTCTGCTATGCTAGCGTCACTTGATTTTACTCGTTGCCAAGCTATGTCCGCAAGCTTTCTGTCTGCTATCGATCTATTTTTTGAATCGGCAAACGTGGAATATGCGATATCGTGTTCTTTACAAGCCTGATCTAACTTGTTTATGCCTGGATCACCTCTTTCCAGTCGTTTTTTCAATTTAGTTCCTGGTCCGCAATACTGATAACCTCCCGGTATATGAAATTCGTATGGTAAAGCGTCTATTGCTCTATTTACGATAGATCCTACTGGAATACGATTTAAAGCTTTACTTAACAGAGAAACCGCTGTAGACGTAATACCACCTCCTTTCCTTACAGTGTCTCGATATGGACTGATGTACTGGAATGTCATTATTGTCCTTTTATAACCGCAATGTACAACTTATGTGTTAACTCTATGACGAGTTGGACATAAATGAAGTAGTTTATTGTGTTGTTATATTAAATATCAATATCACCCCAATCTGATGATCTAACCTTTTGCGTATTAGGGTTAATAAAGTATTTATTAAAAATTTCCTTTTTAATCCAATTACCTCTCTCGGATTCAGACACCCAATTACCCCAACGTGTACGGGTTGCAATAATATTGAACATATCAAATAATGCATTTCCTAAAACTTTAATAAGAAAATTAACAGTAACAGCATTATCCACATGTTGAGGGTCTTTAAGTTCTGTAATACGTTTATTATTACAAGTATATACTTTATGGTCGTTTAATGAAGTTGTTATAGCCTGTCCTACCGTTGCAGCATCATTTGGATCACTTCCTTGTTTTAAATTACCTATTTTCTTATCATCTGCATTAAAAATATCACCAGTTGGTTTATCTAATATCAAAGATTGACTAACTACAACACAATCGAAATCGTTGATACCAGGAGATACGTTACGTATTTTTTTAAACCTACATATGTAAGGTTCATTATTATATGGATTAGAACATATAGTTTGTGCTACAACTGGAACATCAAAGAATTCTGTACCCATACCTATATATGATAATTTCTTTCCTTTACCATCCCAAGCATTATTCTTTTCTTCAAGTAATGTAAACTTTTCATTTCCCTGCACAAATACATCCCCTTTCCGCGATACTACTTGGTCTTGTTTTACAAATCCAAATGTTTGTTGTTTTAAGGTTTCCATCATTTGACCCACTGTTGCACCATCTGATGGCGCCGAACCATCTTTAACATTTGCTAAACAATTATTAAAACAATCTATAACCCCTACATCACGTATGATACAATGATCTTTTATATATTTGAGGTTTACAGCATCATTTTCATTTTTTGGATAACCTATATCGTTAATAACAAATTTATAAAAAGAAAATCCATCTTTTGTCTTTTCAGGTATCAAGGAATGTAAATAGCGTCTATTTACGCTGTCTTTTGCATCTTTAGGGTCATCTACGTTGGATATACGTTTATTGTTAGCACTATACGTTTTCCCATTGAATTTTAACGTATTTTTTAATTCAGATGACAAATAACCTTTGTTTATCGCATCACCGTTTTTATTTGGTTTACCAACGTTGATGATTCTATGATCTTCTGCGTCATATGTGTTATTTTGTAGTCTTAATGTTGGCGATATCTTTTCCTTTAGTATTTTTAAATTTATTGCATCGTTTTCATCCGTAGGATCTTTTATGTTTTTTAACCTTTTATTACTCATATCATAATCTCCATCAGGTGTTTGTGGTAAACCAGCACTTCTTTTTAAACTATTGGCATAATATAACCCATCCGAGGAGTAACGTCCGAACTTGTCAACACTCATGGTGCAACTGAATAGTATTCTAGGGAGTAACGCATTTTTATGAGATTACCCCACGGTTTCGGAGTTCATCCACTAAAGCCACCCATTCGTTTTCCAATCCAGTATGACCCGCTTCTTTAGCTTCATGTATTAGTTTCATTCTATCCACCAATTTATTGATATTATTGTAATAAATCACATTTGTGTTATATAGTTTCTTCATTAAACCTGTACCCGTAACGGACTTACTTCTTTTTCTTCGTTCCTGAGCACTTACATCCAAAGTGGATGCCATAAATCTTCGTTTTACAGGTTTTCTTTGTGTTAACGGCATTGTTTGTCTTCTAGTTGGTATTAACTTGGATACAAATTCTTTATATTTTAAAGACTTAGATCTAAAAGGAGGCTGGTCAGGTAAATACTTTCTCCTATATGCATTTGTCTGTTCCAAAATATTTTTATATGCTTCCATGTCTTTTTCTTTCACTAACGATACTGAAGGCTTATTTTCAAATAATAATTCAAATAATCCTTTTGTGCCCTTATACCTTTGATCACCAATGACAATATTATCATGTTCGTCAACGTTTAACGGGCTATTACCTATCATTAAACCATCTTTTGTTAATCTCGCTCCATAACTATGGTAATTCTTATTAGGAATTGTTCCGAGTAACATTTTTACCATGTATTTCCTTCCTAAAGGTCCTTTGTTATGAATGTTTTCACCCAACAAGCTTATGTTTGACGGTCCTTCTCTTGCCTCTTCTCTTTTTTCCTCTTCACTAGCAGTTGGTGCTTCTTCAGGTCCCCTTTCACTATATCCTGGTGATTCTAGCTCTCTTTCAGATTCTGCTCCGGTAAAGCCGCTGTATGTAGAGGATTCCGGGTCTTCATCACTAAAACCTTCATATTTTACACTTTCTCTTTCAAACTTTGTGATAGGTGCAATCGCATCTCCTTCCAATACAGGTTTCGCGAATTTTTTGTTTAATTGTTTCAAGGGTTCAGTAATGGGTTTAAAAGTAGATTCAAGGAATTTCTCCCTCTCGCTAATACCTAGTTTCAATGTTCTGTTTTTAGCCCGAATAGAATCACTAAGTGATTTTATTTCTTTTACTAATTTTTCTTGGTTAACCATGTTTGTAGCAAGACGTGTTGTACAACAATGAATGTTTTATACCACGTTCAATGTATTAATATAAATTTATCAAATCCTATCCTGTATCGACCATTGTTTAGCGGTTGTTCCTTCATAATTGTTAGGAACCCATACTTTTCAGCCCAAGCCTTTCCACATAACTCTTTAAATCGTTCAAATGTCATATCCGCATTTACATGATCAAAATATACATGTTTTAGGTTGGTTTCATCCTGTTTAAATACAATTAACATGTTTGCATTGTCTCTAATGAGTTGTTTTGGTATTTTGTTGTAAGTTTGACCAATATAAATGCTATCTATGTTGTTATGTCGACCCATAGCGAAGTAATTTCTTATTGTGTTTTGGTTTTCACAAGATACATCGTCGAATATGAACACGGAGAATGGTTTAGCTTCTTGTGGTTGCATGACACTCTCACTTGCATTAAACTTTAAATATTTAACTTCAGGCACATTAGTCAGTATCTTTTCCAATAATTGATACTTTGGTTGTTGTAGTGATTTTGAAAATACATATAGATTGTTAAAACGTAATCCTTTAGGGTTTGTAATCAAATTGAATACTACATTAGTTTTTCCACAGTTGGAAGGTCCGGTAACCAGACAACGAACGGTGTTTGGTAACAAATTGCCATGTTTCCCACTATTGAATTCTGAATTATCCACTGTGAGTTCATCTATATTATTAATAGTAAAACTCTCTTTTTGTGGTACTATCTCCATCCTTTGTAATGGTTCAACCTAAAATGATTCTCTATCGTTATATCAAATCCTTTTTAGGTATCCAAGAATATTCCGTCTTATTAAATCCTAACCATCGTACTTTGACCTTATCTTTTTTCCGTTGCAACACCTTTTCAACTAGATATACATCGCCTACTGTTGATTTTAACATTTCATGTCCATAGAACCCTCCTTCAAGCAATTGTCCTTTATTATCTTTTAAAATATATGTCTCAGGTACTGTAGGTTGTACTTTGAATACAGTAAAAACCTCATTGGTCCAATTTGGCAGATATCTTTTACTGAATACACCTTTATATTTACTTATTCGTACTTTATCACCCACATTAAATTTTTTAGGCTTTAGTTTTTCAACTTTTGGTTTAGTATTCGTTTTTATACGTTTTAATACAAGGTTTTCATTTTTACAAGTTACTTGGTTTGGTTTCATCCCGATAGTCCTATGAAATTTGTTATTGTAATCGTTTATAAGTTTTGGTAACATATCAATCCATATGTGCGATCCTCTGTTGGAAAACATTTTATACATTGCACTTTTTAAGGTTCTGTTGAATCTTTCAATTATTGAGGCTTTTACCTCTGAATTGGTTGAATAATGGTTTATATTGTGTTTTTTCATTAAATTTGCAAATTCCTTATTAAAATATTCTTTTCCATCATCTGTTTGTAAATGTTTAATAGTATGTTTGTCTCTTTGTATAGCTATTTCCATTGCTTTTGTAACACTTTTGCCGCTTTTATCTTTTAGCGGTAAAGCATCAGCCATTTTTGAAAAACAGTTAATAACAGTCAATATGTATTTATATCCTTTATTTTGTTTGCTATAAGGAATCATTTCGATTAAATCCGCTTGATATAAATCATTAATTCCTTTTATCACCGTATTTCTTCGTGGAAACTTTCTTTTTGCAGGTTTATGAAGTTCGTTGACAATTTGTTGCTTCAAGTCCTTCATATTGCAAGTTTCAATGTTTGTTGTGCCACATGTATAATCACAATGAATGTTGTTTTAAATATTCACATCATTTATATGGGTCAAGGTCATCCAAATTTGTGTAAAAAAATGGGGAACACGGCGTTGGACTTGCCGTGTTCCCCATTTTTTACGGAAGGAGAAAGGAATAAGGTTGAAGTTGTAGAAGGACGAAGAATAGGTTACTAGTTGATAGTGTTTAGAGAGTAATGGCCAAAAGGAAGAGTGTGGATTTTGTCGGGCATAATATGTCTTTTATCATCCCGAGCTGACAGCGCTTTTTTAATTTCGGTGACACTGTAGACTTGATGCTTGAAGCTTCGGATATTGTTGAATGTTGCTGATATTGTAGTATCTTCAAACAAACAAGTCTTGTAGTGGTCAAATGTTACGTGTTTTTTCAAATAAGACGTCTTCACTCCTTTTGCTTTCTTGACTGTCGGTGTGTTGTTCTCGTGGTACATCTTAAATGAATACAATTTCGCCATCAGCGCCACAATTTCTTCTAAAGGCATTCCATTTGCTTCATCTTTAAATTTTCCGATTACTTTTTTATTTTTTTCATTAAAATTTGGATGGTTCTTCGGATAGTCAGAAAAGTCAAAATCTTCTTTGTATGGAAATGTCCTTAGGTCTTCATACATGTCCAAAGTCTTTATCCAGTAGATAAACGCGTCCGTATCCATGTATGCGACTCCAATGTTTTCCCTTCCGTAGTGTTTAACCATTTTGTTATAATGGAAATCATACATCAGGGTTTTACTTATGTCCAAAATCGACATACCTATGTATAACGGACGGTCCATGACTATTGTTGTTTTCTTCATACTGACAGCGACTAGATTTTCGTTTATAATCATGGATGTTCCAAAATTTGGTTTTTGCACTAATTTTTCCAATTTTCTAGGATCACTCACTAATTTTACATTTTTATGTTTTCTTTTGTTCTCCAAGGTCTTCCCAAAGATGGCATTGTTCATTAATTTATAAAAGTCCTTTTCAAATGCTGTTGTCGCTGCAGCTCTTCTTGTAGTGTTGGAATCAATGTATGGTTTCAACCAACAGGACTGGGTGAATTCAATTGCTCTATGAATTCTCACTATACGTAGACCCAATTCAAGAGCCTGTTGAACTACCCAGTAGTGAGCCACATAGCGATCTTTATTCTCCAAGGTCATCATCAATTTTGGCCATCTTCCTGTCGGTGAAACTTCAGTCTTGGCTAGGAGAGGCAAGTCGTAGTGATGGTCATGAAGGTGCTCCGGGTATTCAAAATCACAGTCCAAAATATAGCCTTTTGGACCATCCTTTGGAATCTGTGAGATGTCTCCGATGGTGGCCGGGTCGATCTACTTGAAGTCAGCGTAGGGAAGCGGATTTGACATTGCCCAACCATAAAGGTTGTTTGCATCAAAGTAGCCAAGGTAGACCGATGGTTGTTGCTCGTCGAAGCCGGGGATGTACTTGTTGTTGGCTTTGACATGACGTGTTACAGCTTGTGTCAAACCGCCCCGTACACCAGATTCCATCATGAGCACCATATCAATATCCGTTAGAAGTTCCAGTCGACAGTTGGTTGACTTTAGCATAGCTTGCCATGCTAATCCTGGAGATGTGTACGAGTGTAGAGGGTCCAGTCCATAGGCGGAGAAGCAGGTGTTTCTGAATTCTTCCATCACATCGCACAGCAGAGTTACGTCCAATTTTATATAAAAGTCAGAATATTCCCCTAAGGTTTGAATGTTTAGTTGGTTCCAAACATTACAAGCATGATTGTAGTCTTCAACGGAGATTTCACTTTCGTTTAATTTGCTGTTGAAGGCTTCAATAGGTGGTAGACTGGTTTCTTCAAATTTTTCTGTAGAAGTTATGTAATCGTAGGGGAACACTCCTTTACGTAATACTAAGTCCAATTTATCTTCAGGTACAATCTTGCTGGTTTCTTTTAGGTCTTCTCTTCGTAGATTCTCAGACAATCTGCTCAAACTAGATGCCATAAATCTATAAGAGTCTACAAAGCGAAGTTTAATTTTACCTACTGTTTTTGAGAAACTGATATACTTTTCCAATGTTGTAGCAAGAACATCAATTCTACCATTATCTCTTCCTAACTCTGGAATAATGAAGTGGGAGTCGTAGCCGCTAAGATTGTGTAATACGACAGGGATAAAGTGGGGCAGTTTGTAATTTATATTGCATGAATTACAAGCAGCTCCTCTGTATAAACCTGTCAGGTGATCGTGATCTCTTACTTTTGGATTTTCTTCACTGAAGCTCTTCTCGCATAGATAACATCTTGATGTCAGATTATATTCTTCTTGTTGATTCTCATTCAAAGGTTCCATAGGTACGACATTACCATACAAGCGTTGTACCTTTTCAGCAATGTCATACAACTGGTCTACGAAATACTTAGCGGCTTCTTCACCACGGTAGAGTATTGGAGTGGATGTTAAACCATAGTCTTGCAATTGGTTTTCAGACAAGGTTGATTTCACTAGTAGACAAAAACTGTTGGGTTGATGCAACTGATATTTTGTTCTTCTAGTCACTTCACCGTCCGGCAGCTCCTGTGGTACTAACGTAGATTCAAAATCTGCGTAGATGACTACTGGAATCCGATATTGGTGAACTGTCTTATTAAATTGGATACACGCTCGAGATGGTGGTGGCAGACTAATCTTTACTTCATAATTTTCGTTACAAAGTCTTTTGTGTTCAATCAACCATTCTGATCCTCCACGTCTTAGTTCTTTATATGTGAAGCAGAAACATCTTTTACACACTGTTAACCTACTTTTATGTTTTGATAACTGATTCCATACCAAGGCTACAAAGTCCTTTATCCATACATAATGGGACATTTTACCCTTCGTTATCAATAGCAAATCCGTGTGGTTTCTTTTCTCATCTTTTACTACCCGCAAAGGATAAACGTTGTTCGAATCATCCAGACCAAAAACATTGACTGAAACGCCAGGATTTTTCTTTTCAAATTTGTCAATGTCTTTCAAGGTAACTGGGTAGGTGAGACCTTGAAAGTTGTAGCGATGTTCATTCTCATAATATTCTCTACCAACTCTACAAGGATGATCTTTAACATATTTGGTTATCATTGCATATTTAAAACATTCATTACCTTCATTTTGCACATTCCTACACGAGTTGGTGTTTTGGATTTTCTTTGGTAGAGGAATAAAACTACTACCCCTTAAACCATATCCATGCTTATGAACCCTTACATCCATACCTTCAATTGATGACAAAGTCCATCCAGATCCTCTTCCTTCATGTTCTTGAAGTTTGGTTATAAGTTCCTCCAAGCATTCTTCAATAATATCATCAATGTTGGAGGTGAAGGTAAGGGTTCGGTTTTTGGTAATGAACGCTCTTAATGCTGTTTCACCATCAGTATTTTTAAACATAGCCTCTAACACCATTCCAAATTTAATAAAATTTAATCTTTGTAATTCTTCCCTCAAGGTTCCACCAACAAGTTCCTTAGCCTGGGTTATAAATGTTTCCAGTTCCAATTGAACATTATTGATTTTGAAGTGTGTTACAACTCGTCCTGGCAAGGCCGTGGTGCGCAGTTGTTTCACATCTTCCAGTTCTTCTTCAGTGTCCTCTTCTTCAGTGTCTTCTTCTTGCATATAATTTTCTACTTCAAAAGGTCTTCTAGCAGTAGATGGTCCCGCACCAGCAAATTGGATCACACTAGGTCTTCTTCTTTGCATTTGCTGTAGATAGCTGTCCCAGTAGTCCGTCTGCTTCTGGTGCTCTTCCAAAAACCGGTCAATTGAGTCTAAGTCTATTTCATCCATGGTAATATTTTCTTTTCTATCTTCGTCTTCATGTAATTCTCTGTGTATGGTGAAAAGATCTTCGTCTTGAAAGATTTCCCCACAAATGTCGCAAAGAGCCATTTCAAACAGTTTGGCTTTGAATGCACACTCTGTGAATGTCCACGCAGTAATGAGCAGCGCCCTCCACCGGGACCCTTTATATCCGAGGCAGATAGGTGGGGAAAGTGACGTCATATAGAAACAGGTTATCACTCATGTGCTAAATTTAGCCTTTACACAACCGTTTGTAATACATTTATCAGTAGGCTAGATAAATTGATAATATTTGGTCTAGATTCAATAATTTGTACAAGTTTTTTCAAAGACGTCTGTTTGAGCAAGTTTATGTAGGTCAAGGCCATTTGGAATTATTATTTTGAGCGGGGGATAGAGCACTAAGCAGCATCATTTACTACAAAGTGCTCTATCCCCCGCTCACATTCTTTTTTTAACTTTTTGTTTAAACTTTTTACAAGGGTGAAACATCACCATCAGAGTCGGAATCATCCTCATCACGGAATAGGCAGCGATGACAATACATAATTCTTCTGGCAACTAACATCCTATCCACTGGACGATGGGGAGTGTCTTGTTCTTGTTCTTCTTCTTCAATTTCCAATTGGAATTCCATTTCTGACTCAGATGACGACTCTAATGTTTCGTAGGCGTGCAAGTCCACTTCATTGTCCGTTGAACCAGCTTCGTCAGAGTCCGTTTCAATATCCATTATTTCTTCCTCCTCCTCTTCCTGATCAACCGCAGGTAGTTGGTCCTCTGCTTCTATAACTTCTACAGGTATTACCTCCAGAATTGAAAGAATTCTGTCGCGATGGAACACGGTGTTGTCAAGTGGAGCCATGGTATGAAAGTGGTGTATCTATCCAATTGGTTTGCCCTTTTTATACCCCCACCAACTATACAATTTATGTGGGTCAAGGTCACGTAAAAATACCCTTTGAGCGGGGGATAGACCACTAAGCAGCATGCTAGTCCATTGCCGCAAAGTGATCTATCCCCCGCTCTGTTCTACACAACCTCAATCAAGTCCAAGTTCGAGTCCTGTTTAACACATTTTATTCTAATTCCATATCCAATTTAAAAATTTCAATTTCACAAGGTTTACATTCCTGATGTATCAAACACTCCAGCTCCCTAAACATATCGTCCAGTTCGTCCAAATTATGATGTCCTACTTTTAACACATGGAGGTGGTTCATGCTTTGCATTGTAGCATGGCCATCAACAAACAAGTTTCTTTTCCACGCTAACATAAATTCGCAGTTTTCTTGAAAAATCCTTCTCACCAAACACTCATACACAGCCGTCAACATGTCTCTACAGTTTTCATAATGCACCATCACAGTATACCTGTCCAAGTTAGCACCAAGAAGAGATCCACTCATTTTTATAGCGTTCTACTGGAAAGTCCAAAGCAGAATGAAGTCGGGATGTACAGACCCCCTCTTTTATACCAGTTAACCGGTTGTCCTTCGTTTAAAGTGGGTCAAGGTCATTCAAAAGTACCCTTTGAGCGGGGGATAGACCACTAAGCAGCATGCTAGTCCATTGCCGCAAAGTAGTCTATCCCCCGCTCTGTATTCTACACACACACACACACACATGTCCCTGTCTTTTCATTACATACCTAATATATATTCACTACCTTCATCGTCACTATCACTCATCACCGTTTCTACAAACTCCACCGGATTAAAGTTAAATTGTTTCAATTGTTCTTTTAAGTTTTCAATTTGTTGGTCCTTTACTTCTAAAACACTGTGAAGGTGTGATATATAGTCCGCTGCCTCGTTGATGCTTGCTACTCTGGGATCGCCTAACTTCAAGCTGGGAACTACACCCTGCAGCCTGAAGTACGCCATACGCCTTTCTTGCTCCTGCCGTTGACCAGGACTGAGCAAGCCTTGCCCGTCTTGGCTCACCTCCAGCAAGGTCCGTAGCATCGGTGCTTTGCAAGCGTTTGCCCGAGCAACAGTTATGCTATGGAATGGTCGAGCAGGTCCACGAGTAGCAGGCAGGACGTTGGCAGCATGCCTTCTTGAAGAAGAAGCCCGAGAAGTTTTGCAGTTGGAAGCCATGTTGAAGTGCGGTATTCAGCTAAGCGATACAAAGCAGAATAACCAAACTGCACATCAATACCCGTATATATACACTTATCAGTGGTGGGGGTACTAGCTAACCTTGGTAAAGTGGGTCAAGGCCATCCAAAAACATTACCAGAACGGGGGATAGATCACTAAGTGGCATGTTAGTCCATTGCCACAGAGTGATCTATCCCCCGCTCTGTATTCCGCATTCACGCACACATTCATACAAACACACACAAGTCCCAGTCCGAGTCTTTACCCACTCTCATCCTCACTATCCTCACTATCATCTAACAATTTGTCACACTTCATAATTAGTTTTTCCCATTCTTTCCGGATCAAACGTATTTCACTGTGTGCACTCTCCAACAACCTGTTCTTTTCCTCTATTATTACGTTACAACTTTTAATGTATCTTATAGCAGCTCTAACAGTGTCTTCCTGTGAAGATGCACCAACCACTACACCTGGCACGACCTGCTGGAGCTCTTCATACAAGTTCGATTCTCTTCTGGAGGCTCCACTGCTGCACAACTCCGTCTTGCTCGGAGTGAATCCGAAGAACCGGACGCGACTCCTTGACAGGCGGTCCCGCCGGATCGGTCCGGAGCTCGAGCCGGAGTTGGAGGTGGTCGGGGCAGAGGTAGAGACTGGAACGTTCATGGCAGACATGGAAATGTTCGGCTTAACAGTGTAAAGCAGAATGAGAGGACGGTTGATCACCACTCCTATATATACCTATTTGTGGTGGTAGGGGGCGGGGTGGGGGAGGGGTGGGGTGAGATGGGGGGGGGGATAGCTTAAGGACTTCCACTGAATTTCCCTTAGTCTTCGCGGTCATCAGTTTTACATACCTTTAGTACACCCATCATTTTGGTTTCTTCAATAACTTTACACACCTCAAAAGCCCAAGCAAACAGATTATTTATGTTGTTATAATTAATTTTTGTCCAGTGTTCATACTTATGAGTTTGGTTGTTTATAATACATAAATAAAATGTAGACCCATCTCGTCTTATACAACACTCAACTTCCATTCTATGCCTGTTTAGCACTTCCCAAGCATTGTGTTAATCTATCAAGAAGTCACCACCTTTGTAATTGTACCGTGACATGTTTATTACAAAGCACAGGAACAGACTGAAGCAAATGAACGGCTCATACAAGCTTGGTAAGAGCGTTAGAGTGGGGGTATCACGTGATACACAACATTAGTTGTAAGGTTAGCACTTTATTTTAAACAGTAATTTATGTGGGTCAAGGTCATTCAAACTTTGAAAAATTTTTACCTCCAAACACTTGTAGCAAGCTACAAGTGTTTGGAGGTAGGTTTTAATTTGTTAAAGATTTTTGTAACTTAGTCTTCACCCTCAAGGACACGGTTTGAGATTGTCCCAGTGACTTTACATCACCGCCAGGTTAAAGTATTATACAAGTCAAGTATTTTTTTTTTTATTAGTTGACTTGTGTAATACTCCTCTCCCTTACTTTAAGAGGGTTAGGACTAAATTTGGAAAAAATAATTTGGAAGAAGAATTTTTGTTTTTTTAAATATCGTCCAACACAACCTAACAATTTAGAATTTCTTTTGGTAGGCCTACATCCTAATCCATTTCCCACACAGATTGGCATCCTTCCCTTCGTATTAGATAGCCTTTTTTATGGATGAAAAACTGTCTTTGTACCATCCGAACGGGTACTTTCATTGTATGAAGGCTGCCATCACCTTTTACAATGATTTCTACTTTGGCATCAAAAGCTCCATAAGTTTGAACAATAAAATAATATTTTTCATCCACTTTAAGTCTTCTAATATCAAGCGGTTGCGGACTGTGGGGATGTCTGGGTTGGGATGTTTTAGACCTAATGTTGTTAAGACTGTAGGGTCTTACTCTCGGAAGATTGATATTTTTGTTCAAGTGCGTTTGGCAACGGTCTTTATCTAAAACAGCAAACTTCTGACAGCAAAGAACCCCAAAGTCTTTTGACATCCACACGTAATCGCATTTATTACCCTTGCCAGCAGGGAGTTTAACACGCTTACGTTTTTGTGTTGGACGCTTTACTGGAGTGTTTTGGAGCTCTTCCGGTTTAGGCTGGCTAGAAGGGATGGAGGTGGGAGGTGAAGGTTTAAGAAGGTCAAAAGGTAGGCTGCAGACAATTTTGGGTGGGGTAGGTGAACGGGTTAGGTCGATTGAGGGAAGTTCGGAGGAGAAGATTGATTTACGGGGTGGTTTGGTTGGTGTAGGTGGCATGGGGGATATGGGTGAGGGACATTGGGATTTGGTGTAGGATAGGATTTTCTTAGTTCGACTGTAGGGGGTTATCCTCGACCTTGACGCCTCTTCGAACACCGCGGACTCCGATCCCGAGTCCGATAGCAGAGAGAGTGCTGGAGAGGCTATCAGGACTCGTCCGCTGGGGTTTTTTGAAGATGCCGCGGGTGCGCCAGCCTCTTCCGAAGCCGCAGGTGCGCCAACCTCTTCCAATGTTGGTGGCAATGGTGACAGGCTGGGCATCGAGGCAGGCTGCGGTGGCGGTGGCGGCGGCGGCGGCATCGTCAGGAAGCTCAGAATCTGTGATGTCATCAGGTATTCCAGGATCGGAGCGGAGGACGATGAGGGCTGAGGCGTGTTGGCCGAGGTTGAAGCTGATGGGTAGTTCTTCAGCTTAAGTCCCATTTTACCCATTGTAATGAATGGAATAAATGAAAGGAATAAATGTGAAGAAAGAAGTAAGTTATAAAAGATCTCAAGTGCAAGAGAGAACCTGTCCGTATGGGAGCTTGGACCGGAATGAGAAGTGCGTGCAGCCCGGCCGCCTTATATCCCCACCGGGCCTGCCACGCCCAGGATATCAGGGGTGGGGGTGGGGGGGGGGCTCGCACTTCAATTTAAAACAATAAGCCTCACTTAAGGCGTTTATGTTAACATCGCTGAAGCCTCCAAAAAAGACACACTTATAGACGAGTCAAACCTTGTGTGTTACTTGACTTGTACATTTTTTTAAAAGAGCTTAATATATTTACCGTGTTAATAAGACCTGACTGTTAAAGAATTTTGAAAACTTTTATATATTTAGGTCAAGGTCACGGAAAAACTTTAAAAAAATTAAGCCCCACACCCCCGATGGGGGTGTGGGGCACTTGGGTTGTCATCGCTGTAGCCTCCGAAGAGACCCAACTATGACAACAAGGCAACATCCAATGTCGTGTTCCCTTCGCCACGCAAGACTTGTAAACATTTACTGCATTGTCTTTTCAATAGCTAACAAAACATTTACTTAATTTTGAGAGAGGTTGAGGACAGCCCTAATGGCTTACGTCCTCGGTCCGAGTGCAGAGGCCGCCGCAAATTGGCCACAGCTGTGGTCTGCATGCCAGCGTACAAACGGACCGGTTCCCAACCCAGCCGCAATATTGCATGCCTGAGAGGACCCATGCTAAAATTGGTTTAAAATTGCTTTACACGGGGGTCTACTCCCGTACCCTACCTTTAATATTTAACTTTATCAATGCAGTAAATTTTTATAAATCTTTGTGGGTTAAGGCCACACGGACATTAAAAAATTTCGGCCCCCCGTACATCCATGGCGAACCACGAATGTTCGGGGGCCTTGGGGACTAAAAAACACAAATAGCTAATAAAGATTCATTTACATAATTTTGAGTTTCCAGAAGGGAAACAAGAGGTTGAGGACAGCCCTAGTGGCTTACGCCCTCGGTCCGAGTGCAGAGGCCACCGCAAATTGGCCACAGCTGTGGTCTGCATGTCAGCGTACAAACGGACCGAGTCCCAAACCCAGCCGCAATATTGCATGCCTGAGAGGACCCATGCTAACGTTGGTATAAAATGCTTTTACACGGGGGCCTACTCCCGTTCCCTGTCTTTACAATTTACTTTGAGCATTGCAAAAGCTCAAGGAGGGGATTGCTAAAACAAGCGTATACACTTTAGAAAGATATAACACACTTACAACACAAAATTGAGCTCAACGTAGTCAATGCTGGAACAAGCACATACACATTAAACACATATAACAAACAAGACACAAAGGATAAAAGACACACAGGAGACATAGGGTACAAGTAAAACACTGTCATATAAAACAATTCGCAATACCCAAACGCAAGCGCAATATCTTACAACTAATACAAGTCTTAAAGTTAGAGTAGACTTCGCAAAACACTGAAGGCGCCATTCAATGTTTAGTGATGCCTATGGCGGTCCGTCCCGATCGTTCACGTTCAACGCGCGGGAGCGGACTGCGAGCCGGCTCTGGCCGGGCCCCCTTATATCCCCACCGGGGCTGCCACGCCCAGGATATCAGGGGTGGGGGAGGGGGTGGGGGTGGAGGGGTGGAGGGGGGGGCTCGCACTTTTTGTCGGGGGGGGGCTCGCACTTTTTGTCGGGGGGGGGGGGTCGAGGTAAGTTAAGTGGGTCAAGGTCACCCACAACACTTGTACTCTAAGTGTTGGCTATACCCCCACCACAACTGGGTCCCTAGGCTGCACAACACCGCTTCTCCAGTATGTCTCCGGCTTCCATGCGGTGCGTCTCGCTGTTCTCTAGCTCTCTATATGTAAGTAATTTTACAAGTTCTGAATGTAGGTCACTACACTTTAACTCTGGGACGATATCGACTTGTAGTATTTCAGTGTTTTGACTCAAGGTCATCACACTTTAACTCTAGCACATCGGTTATCGTACCAGAGGTGCTTAATAACCTAACTTGTAATGTTTAGGGTTTCGTTTGCACGCCACGTAGTATCGCCATGAGTGTCCAGTCCAAGTTTTAAGTTAAATTAATTTTACTGTAATCTTTTCCATTTCCGCTTCGTTTTGCCAAAGTATAAGGTGTCGCTTAATAAAGTGGTATTTCTCTAAGGTTATAGGAGATTGCAAGGATACAATTAGTTTATTTAGGAGACTCTTCATCTTGGAGTTTAACACAATTTCCACTTTGACTTTGCTTCCTCGGCTCTCACAGCCTAAGCTGTACAGAAATGTTTCTTCTAGTGCCAACTCGGGCCAAGAGAACAGTGTGTTCACTGTAGGACAGCTCATGGTGAAGTGATGCGATACTCCAGCGTACCACCTCACCTTCCCCCACCACTGTGACCTTCCCCCACTCCTGCTGTTTCCCCCACCTCTTTTCCCTTGACTCATGCGCTACAAGCAGTCTCTCAGTATTGTGTGGACTTTTGTGAGGAGAAGCCATGTCGCGGGACACTTTAGGTAAGAAACTTAGCCGTGTTAAGGCTTTATTAGTTGCTCACTGTCCACCACTCAAAGTTAAGAATGTTTCGACTTTAGCTAAGTGGCGCAAACTGTTGCGTGGACACCCTAGGTTTTATACCAAACAGACTAATGTCAGTTTTACTGATGAGGATTTGTTTAAAATATTGGATGAAATGACTTTTCCTTGCAAAATTCAGTTAGTTACTCCCATTCCTGACAGTTTAGAGTCTTAGTCTCTCAAGCCGATATACCTAGAGTACACTGAAGCTGAAAGTCAGTCACTCGGTGGCTGTCGTGGGGTGCGCATCGGTGTCGGCGCTCCGTTGTTAGGTTTTCAAGGTCACGGTAATATGAAATTGGGGGTGTTGTGCTAGTTCAAGGTCACCTGAGGGATAACCGATTGGCCATTTAGGCAGGGTCAAGTCAGAAACTCGAGTTTAACTTGGCACTTTTGCCGTTTCTCGTCGAAAATTCGCTCCAAGTGGTCAAGGTCACGGGGACTCTGACTGAAACTCGGAGCGTAGTGCGAGAAACGGCAAAAGTGCCAAAAAATTTTAAGTTTCGGTGTGACCTTGACCTTAGTGGCGTCGGTGACGTCATTTTGATGACGTAAGGGGTGATGACGTCATCAGCACGTCATTTCTGTGACGTCATGGGTGTGACGTCATGGAAGTGACGTCATTGGTGATGACGTCATCGATTGCGTCATCGATGACGTCATCGATGACGTCATCGGTGAGGTCATTGACCTCGATGACGTCATCCCTCAGGTGACCTTGAACTGGGCCCAGCATCCCCAATTTCACACTACTCCTTACCGTCGCCTCAACAAGAGAAAGGACTCCTTCCCTGTTTTTGCTCTTCGCCTTTACAATGCCATCCCTGCAAGGTTCAGGGAGCTAAAAAATGAGCCACAGTTCACTACTAGAATGAGGGATTGGCTCGCAAGAAACCCCCTGTATTCCTTTAAAGAATTCTTTGAGGCAAGCCGGGACATGACTGTCTAGCCGCCTCAATCTTAGTTATGTTGTAAATATTAGTTAAGTTTTAAGTATTAATGACGCTGTCTATCCAGCCTGCTGGTCAATGACGAAGAAGAAGGTATCCAATGTATCCAAGGTATATGCAGGCTAAAAATACCACCGGTGTGTCCTTTTTACCACTATAAAATGAAGTGGAAATTTTAATGATTATATGTACTATAACCCTTTCTCACTTATTATAAAATGCATAATCGCATTCTTAAAGAAAACCCCAAAGGATGTTTAATTTAATCCCACATAAATTTAAAATAATAGCGATAGGGAGATCTAGTATTTTAACATTCCCCAAACACAGACGAATATTTTTATAGGCATGATATTCTTTATTTACAAAAAAATAGTTTGCATCATAGGGCAAACGCACCTGCTTAAGAATGCTATTTAGGCCAGACTTTGTCCACATACCACTTAAAATATTAATTCTATTACAATGAACGTTTTATGGATGTTTTACTGGTAGGCTGTTTACCGGATTAGTGTATTTTACTATGGAAGGGACATATTGTGCATTATGTAATGTAATATAAACCAGGAAGGAAATTTTTTGTATATTTTAAAGTTATTTGTTAAATTTTAAGGCTTGGGAGCGCCTTAAAATGTGCGTACAATTTATTTTTTCGTGATCTAAATTTCCTCCAAATTTTTACTTTTATAGTGTAAATGTTTGGTGGTAGTTATAAACATTTAAGATATAATACACCAAATAAATTGCACTTAAAATGTCAATCACTCTAAATTATATTTATCTTTTTTTTAATAAAGTTACACTTATAAACCGTTAAACAACAATTTATCTTAATTAATGTTTCAACTTAATGTTTCGGCTATCAGCCACTATCAATCAGGTGCTCAGGTTTTCTTATCAGTGTGATGTTGTGATTTGATCGAGTTGATTACACGAACTAACAAATGGATTGCGGTTATTTGTGATGGGAGAAAGTTTAGATTGAACAAAATGTTTCTGTGTAACGAAGATGAAGTTGTCAATGCCTTTTGCAGCTTTATTAAGCTTAGTCCTCATAAACGAAAGTATGTAATAGTGGATTTATGTGTGTTACAGTGTGGTTTACTTCAAAATACGAATACTCAATTTCACTAAGTTTAGAACATTAATATTTATGTATATATTAATCTAATTTAAGATTAGATAGTAACACTAACTAAACTTGTGATATTAACAAAAGTAATCTTTATCTTCTGCATGAAATCAGCCTGTTTTGATCTATAAATAGTACCAAAAAGGGTTTCCTTATTGTCTAAGGACTGAAAAATCAGCTGGAATTTTTTTGTTGATATTCCTAGGACAGAAAAGTCAGCTGTTTGCTTAGTATATTATTATTCATTTCTTACTTTGAGATACTGAATTTCGAAATTCAAACTTCATTGAAGCATTGTTTGTAAATAACAGAAATGTGAACACTGTATACTACGAATACGCTCCGATGTCCGTCCCGTACAAGATTTTTTTACTCACTTTTTGAGTTATTAGGTGACGCTTATTTTTTTTTTTTTTTTTTTTTTTTTAAGGAAAGGTAAGAAAAATGCATTACGCACACAGGTGGCAAGCCTGTAGTATGGGACCTCCCCTAAAAACGGGTTTACCCACTAAAAACCTCGCCTCTACTCTTTAGGATTCTAACCTGGAGTTGTTTATCACATTACGTAGGGGTAGGGCTAAATTTGGCTTATGCCCGTGGGGCTCACTCCTTATCCAGCCACTCGATCAAGGGATCTGGGCCACTTCGCGGTCCACATCATGTTTCTTTTCCAGGAGGATGCCCCGCACGAACTGTGATAAACAATCCCAGTTGCCCTCATCCTCCAAGATCTTTTGGCAGACCGAGTCCACCGAAAATGCACCAAAAAATTTGTGTGGCCTTCACGCGGGACCCTTCCCAACGGGGGCAGCAGAAGAATGTGTGTTCCGCATCGTCGGGAACGCCCGAGCAATAAATAAAGAATTGGTAGCCGTTCCACCCATGGTTTGGACGTGCTTGATAAGTCGCGCAGTCCATCGTCCTCGGGTGTCGTGCTCCCAGCTGTGTTGCCACTGCTGGAAGGTTCGGGAGCGCTCTGCTGTTCTTGCCGTGTCCTTGCCAATCTCGACTTGTCTCTGATAAATTGCCTTCCTCTCTCCTGCCAAGAGCTTGACAGGGATAACTCCGGCGACCACCAGGACGGCAGGCTCGGACACTGTCCGGTAGGCGGAACACACCCCGAGGGCCGCTCAACGTTGAACTCGAGCGAGTCGCAACCTGTACTACTCTTTATCGAGAGCGTCTGCCCACACCTCTGCTTCATAAAGAAGCACGAACTGAACCGCGGAACTTAACAGACGTCTTCTGCTGGATCGTGGAACCCCGACATTGGCCATCAGCCTACCAAGGTAAGTGACTACCTTAGCGCCATGTCCGCCGTACGGAATATCTGATCCCTCCAGCTTAACTTGGTGTCCACCATAATCCCGAAGTACTTAGCAGCACGAATTGATTGGACCACCTCCCTTCCCACTCGGAACAGAATGACGGTGTCTATCCTCTTCTTCGTAAGGATCACAATCTCCGTCTTACGGAGAGCAAGCGAGAGACCGTGATCGGACATCCATGTGTTGACCACACGCATGACTCGGTTCAACTTTAGTTGGGCCAGCTCAACGGTGCGTGCGACAATGAGAGCTGCGACATCATTGGCGTACCCAACCAAAGTGGTTTATGTGGTTTCCTCAGGCATCTCCGACCTCAGGAGGCTGTCATAGGCAACATTCCAGAGATCCTGGCCGAGTATTGAATCTTGCGCGGCACCAGAAGTAACTTCCATCGTCCACGTTCGTCCCTTGTGTCGTAAATAAGGCTTTGAGAGCGGAGATAATCCTCAATGAGTCGCAACAGATATGCAGGAACGCGAAAGGTGTAGCGAAGCGCATCCAACATATCGACCCACCTCGCCGAGTTAAAGGCATTCTTGACATAAGCGTAACAAGAAGCACTACTCAGCGAGAGAAATGGTTGTGGCTCTCGACTCTCTTCACACAGAGACTCTCTTCTCGACAGTTCTCCATGGACTTCGGTGATAGCGTCAATCGTTGACCGTCCCTTTCTAAAGCCATACTGACGGAGGCATGAGTCCCCGGCAGCTTCCACGGCAGAGGTCAGGCGGGAACGGATCAGCTTCTCGAACAGCTTCCCAGCCGTGTCCAACGTGTAGAAAGGCCTGTGGGACGACGAAAGCTCGGGATCACCTTTGCCCTTGCTGATCAGTACAAGTCTTGCGGTTTTCCATAGGGAGCCGGAAACACCCCTTCTACCAAACAGGCGTTGTACATTCTCAACAACAAGTCAGCATTAATTGAAAATACTTTCTTTAAAGCCTCGCTGGGAACCCCGTCCGGGTCAGGAGCCTTGTTTATCTTTAGGAAGAGAACGGAGGTTTCCATCTCCTCGAATGTGAAGAGTGGAACGTCATCTAACCGTCCGAAGTCAACCGGCGTACATCCTAGGCCTAGCCTACAAATAAATACATACAAAGAATGATTTTAGCTAAGACCTCAAACAAGCAAGTAACTTAATAATAATTATGCTTACAATATTAAACGTAAATAGATTGTAGAGCGAAAAAAACAATACAATTTAAAATCCATGGTTAATTAATCAAAATTAATAAAAATCAAGTAATGTAAGTATTGTAGAATTACGCTTACTTAACACTTAATGCATATTTTGTTACCTGAGACATAGGCTACAATGGCACAACACATTCAAATTAGTTGTTCAATTTAAATCTTTCTCCCAAATAGATATTAGTTGTATCCCATAAATTATAGTTAATCGCATAATTCCATACGACATCAATTCATTCCACATCAACATGCCTATCTTTTGGTATAATTTATAACTTCAACAAGTAAACATGTTGATCTATTTAATTTAACAAACAGGTCTGTCAAATATCAACTAGGTATACAATGCAGTCGTCTGCTTGTAATATTGAGCGGAGCAACTATTTTTAAAATCAATGATAGCAAATGTTTTATAGGCAATTCAAGTGAGCTCGTTCGCTACGCTCACTCGCCGTCAGGGTTTAGCTCGTTCGCTGCGCTCACTCGCCAATTGGGTCAGCTCGTTCGCTTCGCTCACTCGCTATCAATTTAGTTCGTTCGCTGCGATCACTCACCTTTTGGGTCGGCTCATTCGCTGCACACACTCGTCGCCAGATTTAGGTTGTTCGCTGCGCTTGCTCGCCACAAATCTGCAATACTCTAATAATGTTTGATTACGCAGGTTTGATGCGACGGGCTATTTTATGTTTAGAAGATATTAAATGGTGCGTCGTCCAAGATTTGCACCTCCTCTCCGTAAACGTGGCATTTCATTCACGTACAAAAGTAAACAAACCACTAAAATAAACAAAACAACAATATCACATGAAACTACTGTATTCCCAAACAGCTGATAGTAACAGTCTGCAGTTAAATTTGATCCTAATAACAGCTGTATAATCAAAACACAGTAAACAAACCAAATAATATTATTTCTCCTATTAAAATAACATGGTAACTTTAAAGGGCCGTAGGGCAGCACCCTTATGTCCGATTTGGACCATTTCAGATTTATACCTTCCCATAGATGGTTACTGTGACCGGGCAAAATTTCGTGAGGATCACTCCATCCGTTCAGGAGGAGTACTTGTAAATAAAAAGCCAGAGTGTAGTATAGGAGCTTCGCTCGCTTCGCTCGCTCCGCTCAATTAAATTATATTTAAAAACGTAACATAACGGCGAGCAAATATAAACAAGAAAAGGTTATGTTATGTTGTTTTCAGCATACAGCGACAACTCAGCTGCGATGGGGGAAAATAAAATGATCATAGCAACTACATTAGTCAAACCATGTAGCCTAAACAACTAAATTTCTGTCAAAAATTCCGGAAAATAAGCTTTTTTAATACTTGAAAATAATTGCTCGATTATAGTTTATTACCTAGTTTAAAATACTTAAAATCTAACCTGAGAATTTCATTGAAATCAAATTAGTAATAAAAAAGCCTTTTGGGGATCGAAAATTCGCCTAAGAGAAATTTTAAGTCGATCTAAAAGAATTTTTATACTCTATGTTCCATATAGTAAAAAATTCAATTATTTACTTTGTAGATATAACCTCAAAATACAACGTTATAGTTAATATTTTAACGATTAAAAGTATAATTCCGTATTTTTATGAAAAAAAACTTTGTTTATCACTCGGAGCAAAAGTGTCTTTTTGGTGCCTAATCGTTGAAAAAAACCTTGGCTACGCCTCGTTTTTAAATGCTATTGCGCTCCAAAAAGTAATGAAAACTACTAGTGCTCCTAGTAGTTCATAGTGAAAACCACTATTTTGCTTTTGTCTATTAAAAAGAGTTAATTATAAGTTATAAAACAATAATGTTTTATAAATAATCTGTGTGGACCTACGTCACATACAATAAATGTAACAATACTTGAATACTCTACATTGTTATTTAGTTCGCTGTACATTGGGAAACTTTGTACTTCGTCATTAAATTTTATAATATAACTTTGTCATAGGGTTTTTTATTTATTTATTTTTTTATTTTATTTAAAACTAGTCCTTTGTTATTTAATGTTAAAAGTGCATTTTAACTAAAGACATTTTGAGAAGATACAATTCAGGATATTCATTTAAAATGGTGCCCTCCATGTTGGATTATAAAAAAATTAATATCTGAAGATAAGAATATTTAAGGTAAATGTACTATTTATTGGAACTTTTGGAGAAGTCTGCAATTTTATATACATATAAATCATGTTTGGATCCATACTTAACTAAACAGTCACGGTAATGTATGGAAATTCTTACATCCGTCAATCATCCAACGATAAAAGGTTACATTCTTCTACGTAGCTGACATGTTGTTGTTGTTGTTAGTGGTGGATAAGGAGACCCCGGCCGAATCGTTGAGCACGTCTGCCTCTAATGCGCATTTTGCGCAAGCCCCGGAAGGATGGGATATTGAAGGAAGAAAAAGGGTGAGGCACGGGACAGACAACTCATGTTCCAGCTGGGTTTCTATGCCCGTCGCACTCCTCTCTCCCTGCTGCCTTGAACATATGTTCCAGCTAGGGGTTTCCATGCGCATAGCATTTCTACTATGCGTCCCCTGCCGTCTACATATATTTCAGCTAGGGATTAAAGATGCAGTTGGCATTAAGGCTGCGGTCTACCCCAACCAAAACAAAAACAACAACAATGCCGAATATGCCGGCCTCACGGCCGGCATATTCGGCATCTCGCTAGGCGAGTTTGATGGCTGCAGAGGTTTACGGGGATCGTGTTTCAGAATTAACCAATTAAGATAGAGATTGACTCTTAACTTTTTCTAAAGTATAAAAAAGGATCTCGTCGGCTATCTTTTTAGAATTTTAAAATAAAATTTCTAATTTCAGTTATAATTGTGTGAAATTATCTGTTTTTGAGTTTTATAGATGCAGAGGTTTACGGGGATCGTGTTTTAAAAATAACCAATTAAGATAGAGATTGGCTCTTAACTTTTTCTAAAAGTATAAAAAAGGATCTAGTCGGCTATCTTTTTAGAATTTTAAAATAAAATTTCTAATTTCAGCTATACCGGTCTAAAATCATCTGTTTTTCTCGATTTTTAACTGAAGTTTTCTATTAGTTTTAATGAACTAATTACAAAATTGTAACAGACGAAAACTAGTACCGTTATTCTTCTTTAATATGACACCTTATTTATAGCTCTAGGCTTCATTTGGCAGAAGATAACACGATTCTAAAAAACCCTTGCATTTGGGTGCGCGCCAGGGGTAGACCGCAGCCTTAACCCCAAGCTGTCTTGAACATGGATGAGGTTCGAAGGAAGGCGAATAATTGTCACAGTGGACAGCCAAAAGACTTACCACAGTGTTATGACAACTTCGTTTGCTGTACCCAATGTCAACTTCGCAACAAGTATAAACCAGTTTTAAAGTTGTCCTGGGATCGTAGCTGACATATGTTCCGTTGTTATTACAATATTTTCAAATCATTCGTAGTCGTCAAAAGTTAAAATTTACACAACAAAAATCGAACAGTGAGACACACATGCACACGAACAGTTAAATGAATCGATATCGTAGCGTCACGGACGGTCCCGGCGTGGGTAGCAGACTACAATGCGAAAATGCTTTGAAAATGTTGTAATAACAACGAAACGTATGTCAGCTACATAGGAGAATGTAACCTTTATCGATGGATGATTGACGGAGGTAAGACTACCTTAAATTGTTCAAACATCATTCGGGGGCCACAAAATGGATTTTAGTCATTTTCATCATACTGTAAGCAAAATAGCGGTTTTTTGTCCGCAAGTTCGTGGTTATTTTCTAATAGTGACAATGTACACTGAAACGAATAAATACAGACATACTATTTAAACATTTTTACTTTCCCTCTATAAAAGCAAAGAAGAATTAATTGCTGACGCTATTTTTTTCCTCCTTATTGGCATGAAAAGCTCTTCTTTCCACCTCTCAAATTTTAAAATTAGCATATATGTTTACAAAAAAATACCAACAAGCGCCAATAAAATTATTCCAGATATTATTTTAGATATATAGCTAAAATTAGATTTAGCTTTTAATCAGCCGATTTGGGGAATCAAAACAGAACCATTCGAGATTTCGTTATATTTTATATTTGTTAGGCTAACGTTTTTTGTAATTGGGACATTACGCAAAAACATTTAGGCCAACTCAATTTGCTTTTATAATGTCTAATATCTCTTCAAAAATTTATTATTAACAGTTTTCAATGTCTAAAGTAGTAAATTTAATTTCTTAGCTTTGACATTGAAGTATCTGTATTAGATCAAACTAATTCAATACTTCACACTTGTGTTGAAATGAAAGGCAAACTATTCTGAAAAGACACTGTTTAGTTTAAGTTAGCTGATCTCGAAAATTTTGTTTGCCAATTAATCTCAACTAGAGATCGCCCACTGGTCGAAATGCGACCATAAATTCAGTTGATGATTAGCCAATTAGTTTTAAAATGTTTTATAACTGAACATCTGTTTTCCCTTATTTGGTGGCATTTATTATAACAGCTGTCTAATGATTCAATTAACCATGCTTCTCCCATAAGAATAACATTGAAACTTTGAAAGCCTGTAGGGCGTAGCCCTGGGGTCCGATGTGAATTATAATGGGATTCTGCTCATCAACAGCACGATACCTTTCTAACGGTATGCGCGGATTTTTCCTACAATGCATACAAGCTGAGAAAAAAGGAGGAAACGAAACATGCTTGCCTATGAATATATAGAAGATGCTTAAAAGTGTTCAGGATTAAACAAAATTGTTATTCTTTAGAACAATTTTATATATGTTAAAAACTCTAATATCTTGTACTTATTTGTACATAGAGGTTAAAAAGATTTTTCCGTAAACTACATGTTTGTTGCAGAGTTTTCATGTTGATTAGTAAGAGTCGATATTTATAGTCTACATTTTCTAATATCTCTTTAACTAAATCCATCTAAATCAATGATATCACACTAAATCTCTTAAGTAACTTAGAAATATTAGAATTCAAAATATTTGAGTATTTGATGTTGCAGGTCGTGCAGATTTCCGGATGTTTTTCAACTTGGCTGAAGTCATAAATTTCTTTAGAAATGAATCAGTAAGTAACAAGTGGTTTTCTAAAGTAAGGCTCAGTCAGCAAAGGCAACTTTATTTATGTCCCCAACTACGGGTTTACATAAAATTATTTATTGGGGGGGGGGGGTGGTGTTAAAACAAAATTTTCATATGACAACAAACGCTTCGACCAAACATAATATAAACTCTTCACCTAAAATATTACTATCCTCCCACACGCACACCGATTTTATTGTTGTACATAACTGTAATAGAATACTCGTCATGGAAAACAAAACTAGTGTCTGGAAACACTAGGTTGTGGTAAAGTCTAATAATATATATTCTTATGAAATTGATATATTCAATTGTTAGAAAAATGTGTTATATTGAAGAGTGATTTTTAATTTAACTAAAATTGAAAAAGAAAATCTTTTGGTTATGTTTAACACATTATTGTTTGGAGATAGACTCTAAAAGAGGATGAATGATAAACAAATGAATTTAATGCAAATCAATAATTTTTGAATCATAAATATTAGATTATTAGATTCGGTGATACAAATCAAGTCAGTAACATCGATATCATGTTGTTTTTTAAGTTACCGGTAGTTGTATTTTTTCAGTTGCTTGAGAGGTGCATTATTAGCAAATTTTTCTCTTAGAGTACAATATTTATCTTCCTTAGTTAAAATAATATTCAAATAATATGCTGTACTATAGTTATTAGGAAAAATGTGCACACCAAAAAGTATGAATTGTTTATTGTGTTAAAATTATTAATGCTAATTAAGCACTGTTTAACGTTTGTTTACCTTCACGTCCAGCCCCATTGATGACTGAAATCTGTCATCGTTTGCTGAGAGGTTCCTGGAATCTGGAATCCACTTTTCAGCTGTCACCCGCGACGTTCTCGAATTTCGATACGACTAATCAAAGTCAATTTAAACTTAATTGAGGTATTAATTAATAATTTCTTAGTCTCTGTGAATTTTGAAAAGCTGAGCACTCTTGACATTGTGGATTGCTAAATTCGTCCACTGTCACACAGAGTTTTTAAAAGCCAGCAGACAAACTCCCTTTTACATATACAGCTTTTTAAAATAAAATACCATTTAATAGAAATCGGTGAAATTTTTTAAGTAGTGATACTGTATTAGATAACCAAACTTACAGTAAAATAGGTGGGGAAATTGAATGAAGGTAAAATCGTGTTAGGTTGTATAAACTGATTTTAGAAAAGATTGTTAAATTCTCAATACTTGTTGATTTTTTTTACTGGTGTAGCGCATACCTAAACTGAGTTCAGTGGTATGTTTAGAGCTTGTTGGCCCGGAACATACTGTATACTTTTGAGCACGAATGTTGCACCCTCGAAGAAAAAATCATCCCAGCTGACCGCAGGCCCTTCATTGTCATCGATGGAAACCACAGAAAAAGTAAGGAAATTGTATTTCATAAATACAGAATAGTATTATGATTGTCTATAACCTCCATTAGTTTCAAATATGAACTGTTTTAACAAAATATTAAAAGGTATTAATATAATATTAATATTAATAAAATATTAATATTAATAAATATATAATATTAATATTAATAATATAATATTATTTTATATTATTAAAATAAAATATAATATATATAATAATAAAATATTATATAATAGGTATTATATAATATTAATCAAATATTAAGTAGCCATGAACTTAAGGCTATCAATTTGTTCCAACCAATAACAATCAATCAAAACATAAAAACTTACGGTATAAGTGGAAATATGTATTGCTTCATACTTTTAGTGGTAATGAATCCCGTACAATTAATCCTGCCATGAGTGTGATACAATCACATTCCTTTTCACCTTTATTTTCACTGTCCATCGTGATAGCAGAGGTTTATTTGTACCCATGATTGTAGCTGCAGATGTACACTATGCGTATAAAATGCATGGTTTTGGTAGTTTTATAAATATGAGAGAAAAATGCCCACCGGTCCATTTCCAAAGGAACATTGTACCTTGAGTTATATACTATTAGTTAATTAGTACGTTTTATATCAAACCACTTAAGAAATAAATTAGGACTGGCCAAAAAAAAATGGTTTGAAAAACTTAGGTCAGTTAATTTAGGAAATCTTAATCTCAAAATATACTATATTTTATTTATTTGATGCCCGATAGGCCGCAACGTGATCGGCATGAGGGTGGCTCGTCTGATGAAGGGCCGTTACCTGGTACACCCAGCCCATTGCCTGATGGGGTTCACCAACCAGTTGCCTAAAGGCACCATGTTCCGCCGGGCCTTCTACCTGCTATCTTTGTATGCCATCTCTTATGATGTCAAAATCCATTTGGCTCTGGGAAGATCCGTTGTTGTTAACGGGTATTTGTTTATATATAGCTATTATTTCCACTTAATATTTAAAATATTTGTGTAAAATATATTTATCCATTGGAAGAAAAAGGTCCTGCAGGGGATCACGTCATCCCGCAGGGGATGTTTTAATATTTTCGATTTATAACAAGTAATTAAACTTTGTACATAAATTTTTATGGTACATAAACTTGGTACATAAAATAGAAAACTTTAATCACATGCGATCTTTTTCTTCATCAGTGGAACGAAGAAGAAACGCAAGAAGTAATAATACTTCTTACGTGTAAGCCTTGATTAATATGCAGGTGCACAAATAAAGGTAATAATGTATAGAGAACAATGCCACCAAATGCACCTCAATAAACTGGACAGAGTCAAAAATGGCAAGCGATCACACTTTTAATGATAAATATTATTAACACATTTAAAAAATCAATAACTCAGGGCATTTCCAATCTTTGATGTCATTTTTTCCTAATATTGTTTGGAATACAAAATCCTTTAATATACTCGTACTGGTGGACTGAAGAGATTGCGGAACTCAGAAGAACATGTTTAAGAACTAGACGAGCCGCCACAAGAGCGAGAATTCCCGCAGACAGAGTTCGTAAGTCGGAGGCCTATAAAGCTGCGAGAAAATCTCTCCGCCAGGCGATAAACAGGAGCAAGGCGAATAGGTGGAGGAGACTTCGTGACGACGTTGACTCCGACCCGTGGGGCCTGGGTTACAAACTTGTAACACAGAAACTCGGCGCCCGCTCTCCAGCTTCCATCATGGAGGGCGCAACCATGGGGAGGATCGTCGCTGCGTTGTTTCCTGAACATCCACAGCGACCGCCGGTTGACTTCGGACGGGTAGAGGACGTTCCACTCTTCACTTTCGAGGAGCTGGAAACCTCCGTTCTCTCCCTGAGGAGCAACAAGGCTCCTGGCCCGGACGGGATTCCCAGTGAGGCTTTAAAGAAAGTATTTTCAATCAACGCTGACTTGTTGTTGAGAATGTACAATGCCTGTTTGGTAGAAGGGGTGTTTCCGGCTCCCTGGAAAACAGCCAGGCTTGTACTGATCAGCAAGGGCAAAGGTGATCCCGAACTGCCGTCGTCCCACAGGCCTCTCTGCATGTTGGACACGGCTGGGAAGCTGTTCGAGAAGCTGATCCGTTCCCGCCTGACTTCTGCCGTGGAAGCTGCCGGGGACTTATGCCCCCGTCAGTACGGCTTCAGAAAGGGACGGTCAACGATCGACGCTGTCACCGAAGTTCAGAGAGCTGTGGAGAGAGCCGAGAGCCACAACCATTTCTCTCGCCGAGTAGTGCTTCTTGTTACGCTTGATGTCAAGAATGCCTTCAACTCGGCGAGGTGGGTCGATATGTTGGATGCGCTTCGCAACACCTTTCGCGTTCCTGCATATCTGTTGCGGCTCATCGAGGACTATCTACGCTCTCGAAGCCTGATTTATGACACGAGGGACGGAACGCGGACGATGGAAGTCACTTCTGCAATACTCAAGGCCCCGCAAGGTTCAATACTCGGCCCGGATCTCTGGAACGTTGCCTATGACAGCCTCCTGAGGTCCGAGATGCCTGAGGAAACCACTTTGGTTGGGTACGCCGATGACGTCGCAGCTCTCATTGCTGCACACAACGTTGAGCTGGCCCAACTAAAGTTGAACCGAGTCATGCGTGTGGTTAACACCTGGATGTCATATCACGGTCTCTCGCTTGCGCTCAGTAAGACGGAAATTGTGATCCTTACGAAGAAGAGGATCGACACCGTCATCCCGTTTCGAGTGGGAAGGGAGGTGGTCACATCAACTCGTGCCGCCAAATACCTCGGGGTTATGGTGGACACCAAGTTAAGCTGGAGGGATCAGATCTTCCGTACGGCGGACAAGGCCGCTAAGGTAGTCACTTACCTTAGTAGGCTGATGGCCAATGTCGGGGGTCCCCGATCCAGCAGAAGACGTCTGTTGATGTCCGCGGTCCAGTCCGTGCTCCTTTACGGGGCAGAGGTGTGGGCAGGCGCTCTAGATAAGGAGTGCTACAGGTTGCGACTCGCCCGGGTTCAGCGTCAAGCTGCGCTCCGGGTGTGTTCCGCCTACCGGACAGTGTCCGAGCCTGCCGTCCTGGTGGTCGCCGGAGTCATCCCTGTCAAGCTCTTGGCACGGGAGAGGAAAGCGATTTATCAGAGACAAGGCGAGATCGGCAAGGACACGGCAAGAACAGAAGAGCGCTCCAGAACCTTCCAGCAATGGCAACATAGCTGGGAGCACGACACCCGAGGACGATGGACTGCGCGACTTATCAAGCAGGTCCAACCATGGGTAGAAAGGCGGCATGGCGAGGTGGACTACTACCTGACCCAATTTCTGACAGGTCACGGCTATTTTCGGTCGTACCTGAACCGGATGGGAAAGGCCGGTTTACCGGACTGCATTTATTGCCCGGGTGTTCCCGACGATGCGGAACACACTTTCTTCCGCTGTCCCCGTTGGGAAGGGCCCCGCCTGGAGGCCACACTAATCTTTGGTGCATTTTCGGTGGACTCGGTCTGCCAAAAGATTTTGGAGGATGAGGGCAACTGGGATTGTTTGTCACAGTTCGTCCGGGGCATCCTCCTGGAAAAGAAAACCGATCTGGACCGTGAAGTGGCCCAGATCCCTTGACCAAACGGCTGGATAAGGAGCGAGCCCCACGGGCGTAAGCCAAATTTAGGCCTAGCCTGACGTAATGTGATAAACAATTCCAGGTTAGATTCCTAAAGAGTAGAGGAGGTTTTTTAGTGGGTAAACCCGTTTTTTAGGGGAGTCCCACACTACAGGCTGGCCACCTGTGTGCGTAAAGCATTTTTCCGCCTCTCCCTCAAAAAAAAAAAAAAAAAAAAAATATATATATATATATATATATATATATATATATATACTCGTAATACATGACAGGACCATAACCAACTAAGATCTCATGCTTTTCACTAACTTACAAGCCAGAAAAGAGGTCCAAGAAATCCTGGTGGGAATGTTATGATTAACGTCGTAAAAAGATACAGTATCCATATTCAAAGTATTTTCCGCAAATCAGAACTTAATAGTAGTTTATGCAGATATTGTGTTTGGATTCATATAAGCCATGAGTGATATGTCATTTAGAACAAGAAGCGAGTTTACTAAATATCTTACTAGTGACTTCAATGCCGAATACAATCGTTTCATATATAACTATGATATATCGCACATAAGTTTTATTGCTTTATCATCGGTAGAACAGTTATTAACAAGTTAAAAACCATTTAATGACCTTAAGCATTTCAATTATGGATTGGGTGAATCGGTGGCGTATTGGTTAGCGGGCAGGACTTAAGGACAATGGTAGATATGTCGTGGGTTTGAATTAGCGTTCTTCCAGGAAATTTATCAGTAAATTCATCTGTAATGTAAGTAGCAGCTCACCCTCTTACTTTGTATATGTCTCGATCAAAATAAATGTGCAGTGTTAACTCCGATTTCAATTCCATTATTTTTCCGTTCCTCCACTGACAAGAATCGAACCAATTACAATCACTGAGACGTCTCTTGTTACTTTATGCCAATATTTTGCTTTTTGTGAATAAAAATTCTTTATTTGACATTTGGTATGTAAAAAGAAGCTCTTGCAATGGTAACTAGGGGAAGTAACAAAGTCATCAGTGTACAAAGGGAGATAATACTTTATATTCTGCATTTCAAGGGCGAAGTTAAAATACCTTCTGATTCTGTATAAAAAACAGGAGATCATTAGGTAGTGTAGGAATTTTCCTTGTGTTGGGAAATAAAATGTGGTCTTTCGACCTCATATTGATTTTGAACGGGGTATACGCTCAACCCACATATTTTAATCGATGTGGACGAAGCAAAGTTAAATCCTCTGTAAAAAAAAAAATAATATAAATATTTAGTAGGCCTACTACACTGTATAAGCTAAGGCTTGGAGATTTTATTTCTATTTACATACAAAACACCTTCTCAGTTGTCTTGCATTTACCATTTTTCTCTAAATTGTCATATAAAAATATTAAAATAGAGCGAATTTTGTAAATAACGTTTTATTGAAAAAAGTTGTATAGGTTAAAACTACTGTAATGTAAACATTAAATTCACATCGTTGTGGTAACTAAAGTATAAAGTAAACAATACTTTTAACTTATAACAATACTAAAAACATATTAGGATTGTCTGATTTCTTAACTTTATAATCAAAGTTTGTTTCTTTATCTATTGTTTTTAAATACAGAATACAATACTTTTAATATTAGTGGCTCTTGTAAAATCTACAAAATTCATCTGATATCGGGTAAGATTTTTCAAGGAGGATATTCATTACAATCACAATACAAACTTGTGTAAAGATCTGATAATTAAATGTAAATTTTACATAACTTGGTAATGTTAATTTTTTTGTTAGAAGCTGGATATAATTCCTTACATTGTTTCTTATTACTTAGTAGTTTATCAAGTATTAAAATATATTGTTTGGCAAAAATACTGGCTTTATTAAGTACGGTAAATACTAGTATAGTTGCCGTCATTGTAAAAATATAGTACAGTAATATTACTAAAGTACACAATAACAATAATGATAAAATTTTCCAAATATCTCTTACTTTACAATTAAAGCTCTCTTGACTTTCACTGATCCTCCCTTCACTAAGTAAGTCTTACAACGACAGAAAACAACCCAAACACACTCTTTCCGACACGACAGCTTAATTGAGTTTCCTGACCAATCGTGTTGTTAGTCCCTTTTTGACCACTGTGTTCCGCAGCTCAGGAATGAAGCTTATTTTCTTTCACCCTGTTTAGTGATATATGGAAGGGAAAAGAATTGCTTTTAGGTTTTGCTCACGCAATTAAATGACCTTTATAAAATCCATCATATTTATTTGCATCTGACACTGGTGGTTTCCGCAGCTACTGGTGGGACATGTTGAGCTTCGCCCTGGTCCAGAGCTACAGCCCCGAGGACACCCCTGACATCACCGAGCCCCAATTCCGTCTGCCCGCCGACCTCTTCCGCCCCGACATCGTATTCTACCTCCACTTCCCAGACAACCTGTACCACCACCAGGGCACCACGCGCAGCCCCGTCACCTGGAAACCCAGGTAGTATACCTTATAAATAACTTAACTAGTAGACACGTTTCAGAAGTTTCACCTAGATGGCAAAACTCCGATTGCCATAACACAGAGTTAAGATGGACTGAAACCAATCATGGTTTTTAGTAGCTCGATAAAAATCAATAGCGTTAGCTATGATTAAATTTTTTACAATAACTTTGCCTCGCACCTCAAACATCAAGTCTGTTGTTATTTTATAAAGCTCAAAGTTTTCTTTACACATTAAGGGATATTAATGATTAAACATTAAAGGATTAAATTGTAGGAAACAAAATGTTTATGTTACTGTGTTTTTCATCATTCTACTATTTGTCATAGTAGTGCCGCGAATTGTATTCGCTTTTACAAACTTAATAGCTTTTTTAAGAAAAAAATATTTAAATACAGTTTATAAATACATTTAAATGTTGTCTAACGCCCTTCGGTCGCAGGGACAAGCAAGAGGGGATCATGCACGGATATTTGTGTAGAAACGTATACTAACGAGATCAGCACAGAGATGGCTGAGCGCTTGTGAGAACAGAGAGGTTACCGCGTCTAATGCTTCTTGCCAAATGCTGTGTGTTGAAAAATAACTTAAATTCAACTATTAGTAAATCTTCCAAAATAGTAAAAATACAATTATCTCGATATTGGCCTTCTTTGGAAAATAAAATCTATATAAGTGGTAGCTTACTTTTATGACCTTTTAACTTCTTACAATATTTGAAATTGTTATGGCACAATTACATTTTTTAGATTTTACGTTTAATTTTACATAAAAATTACTTTAATAATGCGAAAAATAAATTATTGCAAACCTTTCAGAGTACTGAAGATGTACAGAGACCTTCAGAATTGCGAGGCAGTGTCAATAGTGGAGCTGAGGGGACTGTACAGGCCCTCCATCGATGTCATATACGAGACTGTACTGAGGAACCTCTCTTGCACAAGGGACGTGTGGTTCGAAGATCCAGCCAGAATCAGCTTCGATTACGGCAGAGCAGACAGAGGCTGAATGTGACACATCTGATCGAACAGGACACTAAATGAGAACAGTCACGATACTAGACAATAATTCGGATCACTTGTTTTGTTAAGAGGTGTAGCTAGCAAATTATATAACAAGAATGTCAACTGAAGTGATTGTAAATTTAAAATATATTAATAGTACATTGAAGTGTTGATTACAAGTTATAATGAGCTCTGATAGTACTAATAAACACAGAACCGATTTCTTAATGAATGCAATGCTATTTATATGTTAAAAAAGTTTCACTGCCATTTAAATTAAAATAGCAAACTCAAATAAATATCAAAATTTATTAAAGTTATTTTTAGGTCTACATAGTCTCAGTAAAAAGTTTCTTCCAGTAAATGTTCATAATTAACAGATTCCTAAATAAATGAACCCATTAATAATTGGTTATACTGTACTTAATTGAGTATAATCAATTAATATTGTCTGTCTTTATTTTTCAAGCAATATTATACCACCGTTTATTGATCTCTTTGGTGTTTGGTTACTTTGTGTAAACCGAGTAGTTGCTATTTTGAATTTATTTATACACTTATCATTTCATCCCAACAGAAAGTGACATATATCCATGACGTTAGAACTGCACATTGTTGTTAAAACTATATTTTAGTTTCAAATTTCCTTAATTACAGATTATAATAAAATTGCCCAATTTTGTATAACTGCTTTTTTGAGATTTTAACTATCATGTGAAACTATATTTTAGTTTCAATTTTCCTTAATCACAGATTATAATAAAAATGCCCACTTTTTTATAACTGCTTTTTGTGATAGTTTTAATTGAATTATTTAACACATGAAATCAAACATTAACAGAATCTTCAAATTATGTACTTCATAAAAATGCCATTTGGGTCATCGTTTGATTTAAAGTGGCGTTAACCTAAAGTTATAATGTCTAACGGCATATACATATAAACGTAAATTTACATTAAAATACAAATAAATCTAGTGAGTCTATGTGAGTCATTTGCTGACTTCTACATAAATAATATCAAAGTAATGCTCGGGGGGTAGACCGGGGTACTTTGTCACAATTTTCACTTTTTATTTTTTTACTCTCTTTATTTAAGGCTATGACCCAATCAATACCAGTGCATGATTACTAACTTTATACTTTTATGAGTGTTAGGTCTTTTTTTCTATATCCTACATATCTTCAAGGTAATTAATTTTAAATTTTGTTGTAACCCTTACAACTGTGACAAAGTGCCCCATATTGAACCGCACCCCCGCGGAAGCGCACCCGACCTTTGGAAACGTGCTTGCCCAAGGCGCTCCACGGGAGGGGCTCACCAACGCTCTCAGGAGTTCAGAACAAAAAAAACAACTTGTGGAACCAGAAATTTAATTTTACCCAAAGTTAACAGCAAAATTAACACCAGCAAAACAGTGGAAAATCGGGAACATCCAAGGTCCACAGTGATAAATTTGATAACAAAAGATTTTTACCAGAAGTCAATGTCACCAAGGTTGGCTAACCAGAATATCGATATTCAAAACTCAAGAACAACAGTATTTAAAAAATTCCCCCTTTCTGAAACTTTAACTTTAAAATTGGCATTGATAAATTAAATAAATAAATAAATAAATAACAACAAATAAATTTCAATAAATAAACATAACAAGTTACAAACACAAAATACACAAAAGAATTGGCGTGCCGAATTTTGAGGTTGACAAAAATAATTCCACCCGGAGACCTGTGGCGCAGGGCGGGCTCCTAATGGGATACTAACCTAACATAGAGACTACAAATAAATAAATAAATACTGTCACACATAAATAACAAAATATCACAGTTCATTGGTGGAGTGGCATATCACAGTAGTTCGTTTATGGCGTCATGGCACTGGAAAGAAGAGCGTCGGCCTGCAGCTCCGGCAAGTGGGGACCAAGGCCATGTATGTCCCCTACGTGGGCAGGCGGACGGACCAGGCCGGAACCATCATCTGCATGGCATTGTCGGTGGGACCAAGTCCCCAGCTGGACCCCAAAATGATGCGTTGGGCGGTTTAAATCACCGCATGACAGCACATTTCTCACGAGGTAGAAAAAGTCTGAATTGATATAATTTCTCTTGAAACACGGATATCAAAATTGTACGTCTTGCGGTTACGGTTCACCAACGGCACCTATAATCTTTTTCAGGACGTTGCGTCACAGCTGGTGAAAAGAAGAAAAACAACACCGAATATTCCAGAATGACAGCATACAGAAAAGCAGCACAATTTTAGGTTTACCCTGTTGCCGAGCTCGACAGCAGAGGGCACCCTGGGACAGAAAATAAGGGGGGTGGGCTCCCCCATTCTGGAGCTCACCAATGATTTTAGCCAACTCGGGATCGTTTAACTGGTGGGGAATGATATCCGAAAAGGCCAGAGGAAATTCCAGAAGCACGGCACATTCCGTCTGCTCCGGATCAGAAAGATGGTCGTCGGGGGAATGATACATCCTAGAAAGTGTGTCTGCAATGACATTCTGAGTGCCTCGTACATGTTGGACGGTAAACTTAAGGGACGAAATTTGCACCACCCAACGACCAATTTTCCCGAGCTGGCGAGGGTGCGCGAGAAGCCATGAGAGTGCCTGGTTGTCGGTCTCCAGCAAAAATTCCTTATGTTCAAGGAACCTTCGGAACTTGTTTACACCAAAGACAACAGCCAGACACTCCAGCTCGTATACAGAAGAACTTTTCTTCTCGCAAGATGTCAAAGTTCGAGAAGCGAAAGCGATAGGCTGCCTAACACCATCTACTTCTTGGGACAACACGGCCGCAATGGCTTGTGAGGAGGCATCCGTCTGCAAAATGAATCTACGACTGAAATCCGGCATCGCCAACACAGGAGGTTGCATCACAGCCTCCTTCAAGAGCTCAAAGGACGTCCGCTGCGCTTCACCCCACTCAAACTTGGCGCCTTTCTTCCTGAGCGCATTCAAAGGTGCGGCCAACTCGGCAACATTGTTGATGAAGCATCGATAGAAATTCACCATGCCAACAAACCTAGCAATGCCTTTGGCGTCCTTGGGCGGAGGAAACTCCCGGATGGCTTGAGTCCTAGCGGGATCTATGCGGACGCCCTTGGAGGAGACCAGATGGCCCAAGAAAGAAATTTCGGCTTGAGCAAAACTAACTTTATCCGGGTTCACGGTAAGGCCAGCCCTACGCAAACGAGTCATAACTTCCTCCAGATGAACAAGGTGGTCCTCAAAACTCTCACTGTAAACAAGAAGGTCGTCCAAGTAATTGAACACAAACTTGAACTTCACATCGTGAAAAATGGAATCAAGAAGTCGGGTGAGGGTTTGAGCTCCCACAGCTAAGCCCATGGGGACTCGTGTGAACTGATACAAGTTCCACGGAACACAGAAGGCAGTGAGAGGTCGGGACTCCACCTTCAATGGAATTTGGTGATAAGCCTGATTGAGATCAAAAACAGAGAAATACTTGGCCTTACCGAACCAGTCGAAGGCAGAATGCAGGTCGGGGAGAGGGACGGAGTCGATTTCAATCTTGGCGTTGAGCTTGCGATAATCAATGACCATACGAGACTTTCCATTTGGTTTCGGGACAAGAAATGCTGGACTGGCATAGCTGGAATTGGAAGGTTCGATGACCCCATTTTTGAGCAGGTCATCAATGATGCCTCTGAGAGATTCCATTTTGGGTGGAGCTAACTTGTACGGATGAGAACGTACAGGACGAGTGTCCGTGAGACGAATTTCATATTCCAGCAGATTGGTAGCCCCCAACCTTGGCGTAAGCACCTCAGGGAAAAGCTTGCAAAGATCCCTGATAGCCTCAGCCTCCGTCGGAGCTAGATGCCCTAAAAAATCGGTCTTGGTACCATTCTCTGTCTCAGGCTCTACAGCAGCAGCGGCACTCAAGACCTCATCAGCAAAAGGAATGGACACTCGTCTGGAAAACCGAAAGTAACACGGACCTCGACCTAAATCCAAAATTAGGCCAGTGTGTTTGATGAAATCCGCTCCCAGGATGATTGGAAAGCAAAGGTCCTTAGCCACAAGAAAGCTCCACACCCAGGAAAAATGCTCAATCTTTATTTTGATTTGAGCTTCGCAATTGATGACAAGAGGTGATTTAGAAGCAGTCCAGCATATAGAAGAGTTTGGCTCAGTCTGCCTGATGAAACCTCCAGAAAATAATTCTTCATTAAACGCAAGGGAGATTAGACAACGGGCGGCTCCAGAATCCACAAGGGCCTTCTGCACCGTGTCTCCAGCTAAGATATTCAGGCGAGGGCAGACTGAGCGTGCCGCTTTGACCCCCATCGAGGCAACCCCACGCATCCCCCACAACAGAGGTTCCTTCTCAACAAAATCAGATCTAACTACCTCTTTGAACCCCTTTTGCATCATTCCACTTGAAGTCTTAGAAAAAATCTTAACATCATCTTTTACTTTATTCCCCGAGGACTCCCGTGACAAGAACCCCCGGGTCCTCACAAGTTTTTTGGAAGGTTAGCATTCCTTCTTCCTTGTTGACAGTCACGTCTGACGTGACCACTACCACCGCATCCCCAACAGGTAGGAACACGCCTCTGCTGCTCATTGGTGGGAGACACGTGGGATACCCCGACAGAAGCCGCCGCGACACCGGGTCCTCTCCGGGAAACCACCCAACGCATCATTTTGGGTGAGTCACGAGAATTTTCCAGTTTAATTCAGAAACATGTTTGATGCAATTGTATTTGGTCAGACGACCACGTTGCAAAAATGACCAGCCTTCTAAAAAATATTCTTTTAGGCCAGAACCAGTGTTCTGAAAATTTTGTTTCATTGTTTCAAGCAAAGCAATCAATTTTGTTCTCCTTTTGAGACTGCATTTTGGGCCCATAACCCAGAGGTCCGTGGATCGTAACCACGCTCTGCTACCATCTGAACCGCACCCCCGCGGAAGCGCACCCGACCTTTGGAAACGTGCTTGCCCAAGGCGCTCCACGGGAGGGGCTCACCAACGCTCTCAGGAGTTCAGAACAAAAAAAACAACTTGTGGAACCAGAAATTTAATTTTACCCAAAGTTAACAGCAAAATTAACACCAGCAAAACAGTGGAAAATCGGGAACATCCAAGGTCCACAGTGATAAATTTGATAACAAAAGATTTTTACCAGAAGTCAATGTCACCAAGGTTGGCTAACCAGAATATCGATATTCAAAACTCAAGAACAACAGTATTTAAAAAATTCCCCCTTTTTGAAACTTTAACTTTAAAATTGGCATTGATAAATTAAATAAATAAATAAATAACAACAAATAAATTTCAATAAATAAACATAACAAGTTACAAACACAAAATACACAAAAGAATTGGCGTGCCGAATTTTGAGGTTGACAAAAATAATTCCACCCGGAGACCTGTGGCGCAGGGCGGGCTCCTAATGGGATACTAACCTAACATAGAGACTACAAATAAATAAATAAATACTGTCACACATAAATAACAAAATATCACAGTTCATTGGTGGAGTGGCATATCACAGTAGTTCGTTTATGGCGTCATGGCACTGGAAAGAAGAGCGTCGGCCTGCAGCTCCGGCAAGTGGGGACCAAGGCCATGTATGTCCCCTACGTGGGCAGGCGGACGGACCAGGCCGGAACCATCATCTGCATGGCATTGTCGGTGGGACCAAGTCCCCAGCTGGACCCCAAAATGATGCGTTGGGCGGTTTAAATCACCACATGACAGCACATTTCTCACGAGGTAGAAAAAGACTGAATTGATATAATTTCTCTTGAAACACGGATATCAAAATTGTACGTCTTGCGGTTACGGTTCACCAACGGCACCTATAATCTTTTTCAGGACGTTGCGTCACAGCTGGTGAAAAGAAGAAAAACAACACCGAATATTCCAGAATGACAGCATACAGAAAACACTGGCCAGAAGAAAAACAACACTATAAGAAAAGAGACGTGACATCACACATGGTGGGCAAAACGTCACGGCTCAATATATGGGGCACTTTGTCACAGGGCATGGGGCACTTTGTCACATGTATTTTTAATAAGATATTGGTGCAATATAAAAATAGATAAAAAAGTTATAATTGATTATTAAATTTAATTAGTTTATAATGTTTTTACTTAGAACATATTTACAATAATTCTTGGCCACTTAATTATGTATACCTAATAAAGGAAACAAATGGTTGTTGTTTTAGAGTAAAAAAAGTCCATATTAAAAATTAAATATTTACCATAATTCTTTGCCACTTAAATATGTATACTATATAAAGAAAACAAATAATTGCTGTTTTCTTTTTATAGTTACGCACCATCTGCAAAAATACGCGAGTTTTAATAAAACTTGCAAAATTGCCCATTTAACTATTGTGACAAAGTGCCCCGTCGAGTTTGTGACAAAGTACCCCACGCGACCGATTTAGGTTATGTTTACATTTTGGAAAAGAAATAATATAATAAATTTAATCAATCTAACGTTGATCTATTCTCAAAGAACTAAGGAATACAATGATATAACATTTACATAACTTGGTGGAACGTAGTTTTCTTGAAAAATTGCCAACTTCTTGTAAAAAATGTTACTTTTAGTGAAGCAAAACACACTTTAATCGATAACAATCACAATTGTCGCTGGACAAGTCAGATACTGTCTGTATGAAGTAGTGCCGATCTAAGGAGTCTAGCGGTGCCACTAGAATTTCCCTTCTCCTCCCCGTTTTCTCCCAGTAGACATTGTGACAAAGTACCCTTGTGACAAAGTACCCCGGTCTACCCTACTACTTTCCTGACTAAATTTTAAATTATTTGTCTTATACTGTAAAAATTAAAATTATGTATGGTTCTTAATGCCTAAATTTTTTAGTAAAATAGGTAAAAATTTTTATGTTAGAAATATTTATTCAATCCTGTTAAAAATAAAACTCTTTTTTATCAGTCGATACAACATTTGTATAACAACACCTACCCTCTCACCTTCATTGTCATTACCCAGCCCAAACTCGTTCATTGCTGTAGAACGTCAAAACTTCAGGTGTACATTACGAGTGAGCGCAGTGAACGAGCTCATCATTGAATCGCATTTAACATTTTAATGTTTTTTATTCATCTTTTAATGGTGACGATTGTATGTGAGGATTGTATTTTTAATAAATAACATTCCAAACTAAACTAATTTACTTGAACTCATAAACGTTTCAAGTTGAACCCTTTGTTCAATTACAACTCTTTGTAAGGAGATTAGCTTCTAGCTTTGCCTTCTCCCTGAAACACTCACTCCAGGCTATGTATATAATACAGGATATAATTCTGACAAGTTAATCAACATGTTTAGTTAGTAATATAATAACCAAACAAATTTGAGATATAATAATTTCTCATAATAATTACCGAATGCCTATATCAATTGCTTGAAAATGTTATATCAACAATGAGCTTTCCCCACCATTATATGTCCATAACGTACTTGTAGCAAAATCATTTCTTTCGTTAAAGTACTAAACTATATATATATTATATATATTTTATATATATATGTTTGGGTCAATGTAAATAATCAGACATTACACATAATGACCGGTTATTATACAATAGCATCCATGTTTGCTGGCGAAAGTGAGTAATTAATTACTTTACCCCGTCACTATTCACAATACCTATCGCAGTTTAGTTAAAGTAAAAATTATTTTATATTAATCTCTTTGGCCGGTCATTATAAATTATAGCTAACCGGAATCGGTCATTGTGAATAATAGCAGCCGACCACGCAAAGGCAAATGTAATAATTTTTCACTCTGTATTGTTATTTTACGTTGTTTAATCAAATGTTACGTTGATTTGGGTCACCTAACGAACACGGTTGGATACCAATCAACTTGTTATTTTCATTACATTCACTGGTTGATGTAAGATACTATATGTAAAATGGCTTGATAAAGTGATAATAACTATCCATTAAAACATTAGATACACCTAGTAGGATATATAATATTATGCCGGTTAAAAATGATAGTTAAAAGACTTATAGTTAAATAAATTATAGTTAGTTTATTGCTTTGACCAAATTCACTGAGTATTATACTAAATGACCGGTTATTATATTATAAGGACTAAATTAATTACTTTAACCGTGATTGATCACTTTACCCTAATTTATTAAGCTATAGAGAGTTAACTTTATACAGAGTAGATTATATAGAAAAATTATTACATGTATTTGTTACTCAATATGTCAATATTGTTGTTGTAGGCTATGTCAAGACAATCAAAAGACATCACACAAACATGGATCTAAAATCATTCGTTAAGCCAATAGCCACCATTTTTGTTTTTCACCTAGTGTAATAATAATGTTTATTTGCATAACAGATTGTTTTATTGAGTTCATATTTTTCACGGACCTTTTATCGAAACAATTTTCATTTCGAGAAAAAATTATATTTTCCTTTAGGCATATGTATTTTTTAATTGGCTACCATTTGGAATTTTCAATGACAAATATCTCAAAAAAGGTAAAAATTAACAAATTTTAACAAGATACAAAGAGGTCTAAAATAGTACATTTCATTACAAGTACACTTTGTGGCATTTTTCGGTACGCGCTCAAGTTTGAAGTGTGGGACGAAGTTGAACACTGGAACACCAATTTTCACGTGCGAGGCGAAGCCGAGCATGTGAGAGTGAGTTTCATTTAAGAGGCGCAGCCGAGTTAAACATTAAGAACATAAAAAACAGCTGTTTTAAATGATAAAAATAAGAGGTAAAAAAACACTACTGCTCGTAGTGGGTAAATGGAGAATTAATTGAGAGCAAGGGAAATAAATGTAGAGAGAGGAAAAATCAGCTGATTGTTTTCCCTTGCTCTAAATTAGAGCTTGAGAAACAGTTGTTTTCTTTGATATCAGCTGACATAGACAACAGCTACTGTCAATAAAGGAGTGATGAAACTTTTTTTTAATCTTAACGATGATAAAATATTATAAGGATCAAATAAAAAACTATGGAGTAAAAGTGATTTTTCTAATGAAGATTTCTAAATTTGCAATGATTGTTAGGCAGTGAAAATAGACTTTTTAATAAGGAAATTAACATCTACTCCATTATTCCCTACCCTTACCCATCCTTATTCCTTTATTCCTTTCCTTTCGTGATCAAAAAGATCTTATTTAGAGCTAGAGAAAATTATCAGAAATAAACTATTCACTTTCTCTTCACAAGTATTTTGCCTGTTTATTATATTTAATTATATTTCCTGATACTGCAGTAATATATGAAACATGTTAGGTTTACCAGTAACATAACTTTCTCTAATCTGCCTCAAAGTTTCTGTAAATTACAAATGTTAAACCCTTTACAGGATAAGGAGTGATTTAAGGTAAAAAGCATTGAATAGGAAAATGTTTACTGCAAAACCCTGTAAGAACAATACTACATAAGTGGGATGGGACAAACGTCTATTTTCATTTCTTTAATTATTTTTTTCCTTATTTTCCAAACCAATCATTATTATTCAACCCTGAAGTTTTTTTGTTCACATTTATAATAAAGGTAAACTTTTATTTACATTTTTCAAAGTAATTTAAAGAAGATATAACTGGTATCGAGGAAAAAACTTAATATGTTATCTATGTTGATCCATAATAACATACATCTAATATATAAATTAAAATATTCTGTGTTTGTATAAGGCACCACTTCTTCTGTTATATGATTTTTATATTTTAAGTACAATCTTATTAGCAATTCAAACTTGAGAGAATTATTAGTTAAACAATAATTAATTCACTAAAGATCAACATATTATAACAAGTTTGTTTCAGTTTATGAAGTCTTCGGGAGAGTTAAACTTATAGATCTAACCTTCGCATGGGAAATTAAGAGTGTTTGTGAAGTAATACCAAATTTAATCTTCTGGGGAAATTTGTCAACTTGATTAGCTAACTTTTCACTCGTCTTGTTTATTTTATGGCGCACGAAATTATTAATTCAAAGATGTAACTTTTTTAAAGAGTTGTCTCACCCCCGTATATTTTCTTTTACCTCTGTTCATATACTAGTAGGATTTTAAGGCTGCGGTCTACCCCAGCCAAAACAACAACAATGCAGAATGCCGCCTCGCGGCCGTAGCGCTAGACGAATTTGATGGTTGCAAAGGTTTACGGGGATCGTGTTTCAGAATTAACCGATTAAGATAGAGATTGGCTGTTAACTTTTTCTAAAAGTAGAAAAAAGGATCTAGTCGGCTATATTTTTAGAATTTTTAAATAAAATTTCTAATTTCAGTAATAACTGTCTAAAATCGTCTGTTTTTTAGTTTTGTAAATGCAGAGGTTTAGGCCCCGACTATACGGGCGACTTTGTCGCCGCGACTAAGTCATTGACGTCTATTTGCCTCATCGCTCATTTTGTTGTTGGGCAAATGGTGACGAGGAGTGGGGGCAGCGCAGACAGTGTTACCAACACTAGCATTGCTAGTGTCAGCTGGCATTGCCCGAGTGTCCCTTCCGTGCGCGGTATTTGCAGTGTTGGTAATAATGGTAAGTACCCGGGGGACCTGGCTCCCGGACTGAAATATGTGAATATGTTATTAATGTTATCCAAATGACATCGGTTACTCAAAAATCCACTTATTTTCACAAAATAATTTTGATTTATGTAATAGTTCATGTTTGGCATGAATCTTTGTTATAAAATTTTTGATTTAACGAAAAAATATGCTAGTTTCCCAAGGTGTAGTTTTAAAATGGCGGCTACTTTAAATGCTTAAAAACAAATATCTAAAAAAAGCAGTATATTTTAACAAAGTTTTACATCTCTAAAAAGTTGAAAAATTTTATAGTCTAAACAAATAGTTGGGTAAAGATTATTTTTCTTAGAAAAAAGTAAATTTTCACTGCTTAACTATTGCAACTTTTCACGTTTTACAATTAAAATTACAATTTCCTCTATTATTAGTTGTTTTAGCCAAACTTGTCCATTAGACTATTTTCGAGTAACTTCCTATAATTTGCTTTCCAATTAGTTGTCCATTTGGGTTCCTGAATACCTTAAAAATGTCGCTAGGTTGATAAATTGTTTATTGTTTATGCTCGTTAAGCATGTTAAGTTCTTGGACCTGTAATAAAATTTAAAATTACACATTACTCTGATCTTACAATAAACAATAATATTTAAAGTTCGTTAAACAATTAATCTAGTAAACCGGTTTTCTCCAAATGTTTAATCTGTATGTAGATTGGATGCAAATCACGTTACATAACTGACAGATCAAGGCCCACCATGTAGTTGTAACTTTTCCATTCAACCACATGTAGGTGTGTCAAAAAATTAATTGTTTTTAAGATGCCATACTTTACTATACTTATTTTTTTATGTAAGTACATTTGTCATTTGCAAATAAATGTAATTATCAAAGCTTTTTATAATACCCACGTCGCAGCAAACCTGCGTTCTTAGTGAATTTCCAATGGCTGTTATTGTTTAATAAACTAAATATTTGGTTTTATAAGTGAGTTATATATATATATATATATATATATATATATATTGAATTTCTGTAAAAATACTTAAATTATTACTTAAATTATTAATTCATACAAGACAATTTAATTTTTCTTTACCTACATAACACATTGATTCATATTAAATATTAATTAATATTTTATAAATATTTAAAATTAGTTTTAAGGACAGTATCTTTTAAGAACATACAAAATGTGCATAGCCAGTGCTATTAATGCACAGTGATCTGTTTATAAATCCCAAAATGTAAACATTAATATAACAAATACAGAAAGTCAGCTGATCAGCTGATTATGTTCGGACTCATCTTTCTGTTCCCTCTCCCATTATACAGTTATCCTAACCAATACTCTAATACTAGCAAGAAATATTTTTATGTATGTACGTATATTTGCACACGGAACCTCAAAAACTGCTCGAACGATTTTCTTCAATATTTGTAAACAGCTTAGTACTATAATAAAAATAATATAAATACCGGTCTCTATGTCAGAAAAAAAACTGATTTCTTTATAATCTCTAATTAAAGTTTAAAACAATTTAACATTGGTTTTATGGAGTTAAAAATCCAAACAAATAAAAATTATAAATGTTACTTCTGTATGACAAAAATAATTTATAATCATTTTAATGGTACAACATTAGGCCGATTTTGAATGCTTAGATAAATAAAAGTCATGTAAAAGTAAAAAACAACTATTTGTAGAATTACATATGAATAATTAAAAAACAAAACCATTGGTAAGAATTGTGAAAACAGCTGTTAACTAATATTTAGAATCCACGTGTTACAGATTAAACCGGTGTTTTAACAAAAATACACCAGAGTGCAGCGCCCGAAGGCGTAAATTGAATCAGTCTGAAAGGCGAGTGAGCGGAGCGAACGAACTCGTCTTGAATAAGAAATAAGCCTTTTTGCACTGGACATTTGACGCACTATAACTGATATTACTATAATAAATATTGCTAATTGAGTTAACCGAGCAAATGCCCAGGTACTTTTCCATTAAATGCTATGGCATTTAATGTATAGGTTAGCTGCCATAGGGCTTTTTGACCAAATATTAGTTACTCATTACCTAATGAAAGCATAACCCAAAGTTTATTGAAAAACGATAAATAATAAGTGATGTATAAGATTTTACTAACTTCCCATAAGAGCAACATGAAAAAACTTATTTGGTATTTTCCCCTAGTGAAACTAAGATAATTATTCAAAACACTAAATTGTTTTTTTTTTTTTTTTTAAGCTCTTTAGAATGGCTTTTTCAAAATAAGTAAATGTTAAGCACCAAAAACTCAATTTTGACCCTTCTGAAACCCCATATAACCCCGTTAGCGCAGTCCGATCATCCTGGTTTGTGAACTCGACCTGAAGAAAAGTACCCTACACCTTTTCACACCAACTTTTACTCCAAATTTCTTCGAAATCGAGGGTTTCTTTCAAAAGTTATCATCATTTATATTATTACCCTCCTTCCTCCACCATAACAATATCCGCATTTTTATATGTTAAACATTTTCGTAAATTCTAAATAATAAAATAATACGTTATACTGTTGGTTGATTTGTTTATATGATCTTTTTCATTTACTCATGTCAACGGCGTAAGCCAATTAATAGACAACAATTACATCCAATAATAATTAATTACATGCAAGAATTTCCCTATAAGTTGGCAGACTATCACATAACATAATAATAGCTAAATGATCACAGGCACATCTATATCTATAAAAAAGGAAGTATGTATATATATATATATATATATGTATATATATATATATATATATATATGTATGTATGTATGTTGCCTATCGACTCCAAAACCGCTCAACAGATTGTAATGAAACTTTCAGGCTTTATCAAGCATTATTCAAGGTAGTTTGTGTGAAGTTTGGTGCAATTCTGTCCAAAGGGCTCTGACCCATAGGGCATACAATGGTGCAGTGTCAGGTTTTAGAAATGTAGTGTTAACAAAATTATTTTTACTTCTGTAATAAAAAAAGAGTTTCATTTAAGCAAATGCTGCAAATGCAAATCATAGAAGTAACCTAGCTGTGAGGTATAACGTTTATGTTTATGTTGTCTTTAAGGCCGGCCCCACAGAAGCTCACCGTTACTGTAATAGCCTACACGTGTTGAAATGTGACATAGACAATTTTCTTTGTTCATAAGTAATCTCACTAAGAAAAGGTTTTGCAGATATAGTTTTTTAAGCTCTTTAGGGCTCCGTCCCAATGGACTTCAAAATTACTTTAAGGCTACCGGGGTTGAAGTTTGATGGACGATTCTCTTTGCTCAAAGGTATTCACTAGGAGATGGGTTTGCAAATACAGTTTTTTAAGCTCTTTAGAACTCCGCCCCAATGGACTTAAAAATTACTTTAGGGCCACCGGGGTTGAAATTTATAGGACGATGCTCTTTTGCTATGTGCTCACTAAGAAACAGTTTTGCAAATATAGTTTTTAAGCACTTTAGGGGTCTGCCATACTGGACTTCAAAATTACTTTAGGACCTCCGGGGTTTAAATTTGACATGGACGTGCCTCTTTGCTCATAGATACTCACCAAGAAACGGTTTTCCAAATATAGTTTTATAGTAATATAGTTTATAGTCCAATCATTCGTATGGATCACAAATTCCAGAGTTTATGAAATTTACCTTTATAAATTTTGTGCTTCATATTTCCTTTTGTGTCCCTAAAGCACTCGATGTATGTAAACCACACATCAAAAACTTAAGTTTATTATATAGAATAAAAAATTTAACCATTACAACTTTTTAAAATATGGAATTATTTGGTATTATTACTGCTGCTACCAGATTTATGGGAATGAGTTTTATAACATTTTACCATCCTCCAATGCCTAAGTTTATTAACGCATTTTTTATGAATGATAAATAAATATTTGTGTTAGGACAAAATGGAGATTCAACTTTAAGTACCAGCCTTTTGTTGATGGGTAATATTTTAATTTCCTGAAATCTGTCTTCCCACTTTTGATGAAAGAAAAAGTATTTCTGAATTATGTAATATTATAATATATACAGGGTGAAAAATGCCAGCGCAAGTGTTACTTCGAAAGATCCGAAGGAAACCCTTCAAATACGTTACATAAAGCAAACTAAAGACATTTATATAGATGGAGAGTCTTCTTATTTGTTCAGCTGCCTTCCTTGAATAGAGTTGTGTCGGACAAAACACTCGCTGGTTCTGACTGTTCTTAAAATATCCGTCAAATCCAGCTTTAAGAGAGGTACACATTTCCAAGTAGTAATCCCTTGTAATAGACTAGACTACATAACAGCAAATTTCACCTAAATTTAACAAGGAAGGAGAGGCGATCAAAACTAAGTCATAATGATGTTTATTTTTTAGGATTACATTAGTCTATGTTCTTTTGGAAAATCTCTGACCACGCAACTTAATGAGACTGTGTATTTTCAACATATAAAAGAACTACAATATATTCAATCATAACAGTAAGTATGGATATCTGAGTATGGCCGCGTTCACACAACGATCACATAAAACTAATAGATGAGCGCGCTAGGCGTGAACTGAGGCACGAGTATTTCACTGGCCTAAGACAAGATGGCGGCTGCCGGCAGTGACTCTACGTCTAGGCGAGCCCCAAAACTATGTGAGATGTTTATTTTTACTGTTTCAGAACGCACAACATATTACAAACCGTGTCACTTCACTGATAAATTTTATAATAAATTTAAATAATTCTGACAACATCTTCGTTGTTTTAGCAAATAAGAATAAGTCAAGCTTTCGATCCCAGCTTTAACTATTATCATGGTTATTATTTATGGTTTTTATACAGAAATACGGTATGAAATCGTACAAGGTTTAATTAATATTGTTGTTACGTTTTAAGTTATTTAAAAATATATAGCAAAAAAGTGTAAAGTAATACCTTCCACAAATCAAAACACAATAAGGCATCGCCGAGTAAAAATAATAATTTTCACGGGCCAGTTAAATGTCCCTGCTTGTATGACAGGGTTTTCATTACAGGTCTGTGGTAATAAAAGTCGTTTATATTTGATGTGGTTTTTACTTGAAAGTTTAAAACTGTGTGGGAAAATTATTAATCAGATTTTAATATTAACAATATCACGTCATTTATTGTTTTTATCAATAATTTGTACAGTTCATCGTCACTTCTGTTCCATTGGTACCAAATCAACTATGGTGTTAATGTTCAGTCCTGCACCGGTACTTTATTTCATATGTCATTACTTATCTTCGGGTAAATGTAACCCAGAAAATCCCAAAGTGAATTTTTACATTGGATGTCTCATTGAAATATTTTATTACGGTATTTCAGCTGTGTTTATCATGTAAGTTCAGTATTAAACAAGATTAAAATAATATATCGTATTCCTTTTATGTTTGTATAATAATCACATGAATTTGTGAAAACAGTTAAAATTTCGTTATTAATTTAATAGTAACAAAATTATAATACTGTAAAGCTATTTCGATTGAAAAGATCCAACTAGCCATTCGAACATTTTAAATTACCCACTATGTGAGGTCCCAAAATAGTGATCATGATATAGTGATCATGATAATAGGGAATGATATAGTGATCATTCCTTATAATGGAAGGGAATTACTTCAGTGACGATGCTTTATTGTATGAATTCAAATATAATAAGTCAAAAAAATGCAAATCTGAGTAGGCTTATTTTTTTAAATTTTTGGGTACGAGTTATTGTAAGTTAAAGTATTCTGATTTTTTATAAAAAGGTATTTGCACTCGTATCGTGCTGTGTGCAATATACTAAAATACTAATACACAACCAGTAACACCGAACCAGATTTAATTATTATGCAAAAATCTGTCAAATTGAAAACCACAGTTCTGTTTCAGAAGTGGGTTGGCACGGCATAGCAGTAGCGGCGCGGCGATAAAGCCTCTAGTATAATTAATTTTCCAACCAAACCACACCAAATTTTTTTTATATTTTTAATATGATTCAGAAAATGTTACTCATTGGCTACAAATTTCTCCGTTTTTAAACTAACGTGACAAAAAAAATGGTAGTTGACTAACTTTTTTATGATCAATTAATCAATATTAAAACTCATTTAGAAGTATCGATATTATTATAATATTAAAATAAACGGTATCAGACATCTGATATGTTTTTTATTTACATAGTTATACACTGTAAAATAAAATTTCCTCCAGTGAGTAGGAAAACACATTCATAGATCTATTTTTTTCAAGTTCCATTGTTGGTCCAGGACATGTTGTTAGGTGGTGTGAAGTTGACGAACATAAATTACCTCGTGACTACGCCAAATAAAAGATATTGTATATTTAAAAAGATCTATAGTTTCAAATTTATACAGATATATTATCTTTCACAAGAAAAATTGTTACGTTGAAGATGCCAAAAGATTGATAAACTACAAGCTTGGGCTATTTATAGAGTATATACTATCTATCCACTACAGTAATTTCTAAGTTACAGATAAGAAAAGATGACCCCAAATATTTACCTTCAAAACGTTATAAAAGGTAGTATAGTATTACCATAAAAAATAAACGGTATCAGATAACTGACACATACTCTCTCCCAACAAAATAAAAAGGGTGTTAAAAGCCTCCAAACAAAAATGTCTTGATGGTTCAGTTGGATAGCTACCAGCTGTGCAGCACAAGTTTGACTTGAACACAAGTTGTGGCTTTTAACAACGTACTTTGTTTACGGAAAAACGAAAAATTGAATTTTCTCCTCGACCAAATGACTTAGAGCAATAATATTAAAAAACTTGATTATTTAGTTTTCTTTCAAGATCACACTTGTTTTTTATTATATTTTATTAAACTTTGAGCTCTATAACTTTTGAACACGAGTTTTCTCGGATATGCTGACGGTGTCATTTTTTTGGATACTTATCTTTAATAAAACCACAAAATTTTAAGCAAAAACGTTACAGCCCTTTTCGAGAAATTTGGATTTTCTCTTTTCTTAGAGTTTTTGCGAGTGAACTCCTCTTAAAAAATAAACGGTATCAGATAACTGACACATACTTTTTCCCAACAATTAAAAAAATGTGTTAAAAGCTTCAAACATTAATGTCTTGATGACGCAGCAGGATAGCTACCAGCTGAGCAGCGCGAATTTGACCTTATGCGCGTCTGTGACTTTTTACAACGTACAGCGTTTACCGCGAAACGAAAAAAATGAATTTTCTCTGTAACCACTAGACGTAGAGCAATCATTTAGGATACTGGATTATTTAGTTTTTTGATTTAGTTATTTGAGGTTGATTTAATGGTGATAAGTAAAATTTATTTAAAAATAACAGCTATTTTGAAAATCCAAAAATTTTATTTTTTAAATACTTTTTATTGTATAACTTTTGAAAGCGCATTTTCTCGGAGATGTGGGTGATGTCATTTTGTTCAGCATTTTAATCTTAATAAACCACAAAATGTTAATCAAAATCGTTAAAGCCGTTTTCTGAGACATTTTGATTTTTCACATTTTATTACGGTTTTGGGGGTAAACTAACCTTAAAAATAAAAAAAAATCATAAAAATGAAAAACGTCCGAAATTATCGTGGGTTTCAACCTACATACCAAATTTCACAAAAATCGGACCATTGGGGCATTCTCTAGCTCTGTTTACATCCAGATACACATCACACACAGATAGACATCACTATAAAAACCACTTTTTTGAACCCAGGGGCACCAAAACGGATAAATCCTTCAACAACTCAAATTAAAATTTTTGACGAAACTATACTTTCTATATATACTATGGTATGGGGGAGAAATTGATAGAAAACATTAATTATTAAACTTTTGATTAGATCGAATAGAATTTATGACTTATAGACTTAACTCATACAAAGTTTCAACACTTAACATTTATTCTAAATTGGCTAAATGTAAAGTTCTTTGTAAGTGAAACATTGATTTTGTTTAGCAAATCTCAGCGAATTTTGCGTTTGTTGCCTAAGACAAGATAGCCGACCGTGCTTCACTCGTTGTAATGCTAGTTAGATAGGCGTGGTCCATCTATTGGTCTTGTGCGGTCGTTGGTCCGCACTGGGCGAAAATGTTCGCCGAACAGTGTCCTGACTAACTTTTGTTTGGTTGTTCCTAACGTAAATCGTTTGATCAATATTTGTTCGTCAGAAATGTTTGTTGTTTTTTTATTTATTTTTTTTTTTTGCCGGAAAAGTTTATGACGAATGTTTAGCTAGTGCGGACGAGGATTACTATGGTGGAGTAACAATATTTTATTCGGTCTCGGTATCTAGTCTAGTATGTCGATGTATATCACATAAAAATACTATGTTATGGATCCTAGGGATATTATGAAATAAAACATAAAAGCTTGTTTAAATTTCGTAGGACTTATGTGACGAAAGAGGTAGAAGGGTACAGTACAATTTTTTTATTGGCTACTTCGAAAATATAAAAAAATAGAATTTAATTTTATACTTTCTTTCTTCCTTTCCATGATATTTCTACCCTGAATAAACTTTTATAATCAGCTTCAGCCTGAGATCTACGAAAAATATAACACCATCCTAAAAACAAGCAAAACTATGGTCCAAGTTCTGATAACATTAATCCTCCTTGATTGAAAAGACGATCATTAATTAACAGTTAAATCCTTCTTCAATCTTGAAAATCCTAGTATACCTAGCTAATTAACTTTCCTTACATTGTTTACGTCGAGATGTAAAGAGGTTACAAAGGCAAAAATATTTATGGAATATTAACATATATGTTGTTAACTCAATTTACACTTTTTGCAATAAAAATTATAAAATAGAAATAAATTAAAACAGTTAGAAATTATAATTTATTTAGTTATTCTAATACAAATAAGAACATAACATTATATAAACAATCCTTAATTTGTTCTATGTTATAATATGTTATAATAAGTTACTTTTTATAAAGTTTTTTTCTAAAACACTAGTTAAACTTTTTAAATCTTTTTACATTTATTATAAATCAAACTGCATTTATGTTATGTGTCTGCATATATGTTAAGCTGTCGAAAGAAGCTAGTAATTTTTAGAGATAAACATTATATTAGAACAATTTGTTAATTAGTTAATTCTTAAGAAATGTAATGTCACATTTGTATCTCCCACACCTCGTAGTTACTAAAAATCGTTTTCCAAATTGAAGTTGCTTTAACATCGATTGACTTGTATACTGCTGTTTGATCTTTGAATACGATTAAGAGTGATTTAAAATCATTTATTAAAATACTTTGGATTAAGTAAACGTTGCGTATAGAAACACATACAAAAATTTATATGAGATAAAAGTGGTGACAGGAACGTTGGCTTTTTAGACACAAAGATCTACAATATGAAATAGGGAGTCTGTATAGACCCCCTGTTATAATACTATTTAAATTTGCAAATTACGTATTGCAAATGAAAATGCATATCCTACACTATAATACGAACACAGTCTGAAGTGATGTGTGTTCGACGACCTCGAAATCCAGTGGATAGATTTTGCTTAAACTTCGCATTTAAGAGTGTTTTGGCCCAAAAATAATTTTAAAAAACCGCCTCAATTCCATTAAAAAAATTTAATTTTTGTTAAAATTGAGTTGAAAAATCGTATTTTTAACATTATTTTTATAGGCTAATAATTTATGAACGAAATGACACCTAAAAGTAAACAAAAATAAAAGAACATTAATTTTTAGCGATTTTTTTAACATCTGTTAAGAGTCATCTTCACCTTTGGGCTGGTAGCCCATTGTTGCGCAGTTGGCAATGTTAACCATATGGCTTTTAATGCAAAACATGGCATTTTATTCCCCTGTTTCGGACGCCTTTTTTCAACCAATTTTCTTTAAACTTGGTAAGTGTTTAGTTGAATAGTTATATTAGGCCTCTCATCCCTCAAAATTTTGAAAATTTAACAAATATTACTAAGGAAAATCGATTTACTTTGCAACTACAATGAGAGTAATATTTGTTAAATTTTCAAAATTTTGAGGTATGAGGGGCCTAATATAACTAATCAGCTAAATACACTTACCACGTTTAAAGAAAATCGGTTGAAAAACGGGGTCCGAAACAGGGGAATAAAATAACATGTTTTAGTATAAAAGCCGTATGGTTAACATTGCAGACTGCGCAACAATGTACTTGGCCCAAAGGTGATGATGACTCTTAACTGTGGAGAGTCTGGTGTAAATTTAATAGCTTGATTACCATGACACTATAACAAAAGTGAATTAAAACCAACGAGCAAGGCTCGGTTAACCTTGGACTTTTCATGAACCTTCAAATTTTTTAAAAATGTTCCGGACAACCGTATGTTCTGGAGAATACCAGAACATTTTGTGTTGATCAGAACTAAAACTTTAGAAAATTCGAATTAGATTAAAATACTCTTGTATGAGTTTTTAGTTTTCTGTGGATGAAAAAAGCTGCTAGACAAGGGAAACAAAAATACAATACAAAAATAAAATCCCTTTTAATGAACAATGTCCTTGTGAATTAAGATAAAAACAAATTCAATACATAACAAGAATCTTTATACATCAAAGTTTAACAATAAAATGTCCTGTTAAGAACATTGTTCTTTCAATATATCAACAAGAGAAATGGCTGTAACGGAGGGCTCAATCATTACAGACAAGTCCCTATCATCTTGCAAGTTTGTATAATATTATTTATGTACCATCTACATTTATTTATAGTATGATATAAACAATGACACTTCAAAACTTGATTCAAGATATTGATTCCATAATTTCACAAATATGTTTTTGTCAGTACGTAGTCTTATAATTGCCAGACACAAAATATGAACACCAACAAAATATTTTAAAATACAGGAGGTTTTGACTCTGACGCTCATTGTTAATACTTAATATGCATCCTCCAACGAAAATGCAGCCTTAATAATGTAGCCTTTTACGAAACCAGCAACTGTCGTCGGTGCTCTGTGATATCAGTTAAAACCCAAGCATGACATTAGAATAATACAGATATCCCATATATGTGACGATGGTATCTGAAACTGCAATTGCCTCTTCTCGTATACGTATATCTTTTAGGTATAAAGAAAATGAAAGGCCCATTATTCAATGTGCAAAATAATTTTAATTACTTTTTTCGACATGGCTCTTATGTATTCTTATTAATTTTCATTATATTGATCAAAACTTAAAAAAGCACAGATAGAGCACAATAATTGACAGTTTAATTATTGGAAATTTTCACAAATTTACAATTATGTCAAATAAAACAATGCAATATTACAATAGAATAAAAACCCCAAGGGACTTTGAACCGTTGTACTGTGTAAATAGCATCAGTGTCAATAGACAATATCAGATATGTTTTTAGAGGAATCCAGCCTATGAGAGAGAGTTTAACCAACACAATCACAGAGCAATATAATATTTTAAACCCACAAGGTAAAACATCGTTTGCGTCCAGTTTAATCTGAAACCTTATTCAACTTTATCTTCAACCTTCATCTATACTTTATAAATCAGGCAAAAAGTAAATTAAGGGTTTAAACCACCTAAACATTATAGATTTGGAGATTAAAACGTGCTTTTTTTCATTAAGAGACAAAAAATATTCAACACAAAATTGCGATTGATTATTTGGTTCATTGTTTCTATAGTCAAAAACATGTTTTTCTTTCCGTTATTTTATTCAAGTAAATAATTTGTTATTATCCGTCTGTGATGAGTAAAAACGTATCAATTACAGACTAAAAATGAGGTTAGGATGAGTTAGCACATTTTAAAAATATATTTAAAATACTTCAGACTAGTTACTTTTTTACTTATAACTAATTAACCAACACTCCTTCCATGTACAACCTTTTTTACAAAACATCAGAACCAACAGGCTATAACTTCATTTTAACAATATAAAGAGTACGTAAATATTAAACTCTCAGTTAACATTTTTTTTTTTTTTTTTTTTTTTTTTGTAAAAAGAACGTTTTTATTCGAATTTTTTTCTTTTTACAAAACTTTGCATTCGTTTATTTACACTCATTATACACGTCTTTCTAAACTATATCCCATCATGAGTGATATTGTATTGACTTATACATGAAGTCACATTCATCCGTTTTTTATTCTTCTTCAACACTCATTTACCTAATCGCTGATTCCTTGTGTCCCACCTTCGAGGCAATATCGATATCGTAACAGGATCTAGTCATCCGACAGCTCGACGGTGACGGTGACGGCGAACGTCGGTGTCGGTCAGACGTATGTGCTCTGCACCTCGGTGTTGGGTGGCGCACATTTGGCTAGTATCCTGGGCTTGAACATCTTGCTGAAGGTGTCTCGGAACTGACGGCTCATGGAGCAATACAAGATGAAGTTGATGGCACCATTGATGAGCGCCAAGATATCCATAAGTTCGCCCAGCTGGTGGTAGCAATTTTTAAAGAAGCAGCGACCGAGGATACCACTCAGCAGCCCCAAGACACCTTGGGGGATCTCCGTGATGAGGAAGAGAAGCAACACCGCCACTGGAACAGACGTGAGTACAGATGATGGTGGGCAATATCAAGTTAGGGGTAGGAGTTCTAGAAGAAGCAGCGACCGAGGACTATGGATAGGTAGCGACCGGACTCAGCAGTCCCAAGACACCTTGGGGGATCTCCGTGATGAGGAAGAGAAGCAACACCGCCACTGGAACAGACGTGAGTACAGACGATGGCGGACAATATCAAGTTAGGGGTAGGAGTTCTAGAAGAAGCAGCGACCGAGGATACCACTCAGCAGTCCCAAGACACCTTGGGGATATGACTCTCCGTGATGAGGAAGAGAAGCAACACCACCAATGGAACAGACGTGAGTACAGACGATGGCGGACAATATCAAGTTAGGGGTAGGAGTTCTAGAAGAAGCAGCGACCGAGGATACCACTCAGCAGTCCCAAGACACCTTGGGGGATCTCCGTGATGAGGAAGAGAAGCAACACCACCACTGGAACAGACGTGAGTACAGACGATGGCGGACAATATCAAGTTGGTGGTAGCAGTTCTAGAAGAAGCAGAAACCGAGGATACCACTCAGCAGACCCAGGACTCTTTGGGGGGATCTCCATGATGAGGAAGAGAAGCAGCACCGCCACTGCAACAGACGTAAGTACAGACAAAAGTGGATAGTATCAAGTTGGTTGTAGCAGTTATAGAAGAAGCAGTGACCACCGAGGCCGCTTAGTAGTCAAAGGCCACCATGCTGGATCTCCATGAAGAGAAAGAGAAGCAACACCGCCTCTGGAATAGACGGGAACACCGACGATGGTGGAAAATGTCAAGTTGGTGGTGGCAGTTGTTCTAGAAGAAGCAACAACCAAGGATACCACTCAGAAGTAAAAGGACACCTTGGTAGATCTCCATAAAGAGGAAGAGAAGCAACACTGACACTGGAACTGATTTAAGAAGAGACGAGTGTGAACAATGTTAGGTTGGAGGTAGCAGTGCCTGTAAAATCATCAACTGCCTATCCCTTTCAGCAGCTCCACGACACCTTGGTAATCTCCGTGATGAGGAAAAGAGTAGTAACTGGAAAAACGTGAATAGTAGTGGCCATAGTGTATCTTTCTGTGGATACAGGTCAATAATTCAACTTAAAAGGCTGTACACCATACAACTATAATACACAGCTTCATACAAATCGTAAGCAAAACTCCAATAATCTACAGTCCTTATGACTGTTTGCTATGGAAATCCTCTTGATTTGATCAAGCGTTAAGACAAACTTGAACAACTACATAAATTAAACTGAACAGCTCGTGAACTGGTAAGGTTGGTCAGTATTAAAAATTCGTCAGTTGTCAAACTTTATTTGTATAGTTTAAATGGTCTTTAAAACAACGTGTTCCCTGTGTGTTAACTTTGATTGATTATTGTCCTTATCTGTTAGACAGTCTTCAAGAGACCATTAATCACAAGATATATTTGAAAAAATTAGGTCTTCTAGAGTAAAATGACAAATTAATACTAATTGAATCCCATTAAGTATTATCAAATAAACTTCTTCACTCTCTTAAAATCTTAGTCATATTTTTACATCCTTATTAAAATAAAATTTTGTTTAAATATCACGTTTTAATAAAATCGAAATAATAACTAAACATTTCGAATGTTAATGTTTTTGCAATATGGCTTCTTCTACAGTATTGTTTAACTTTTCTAGTGGTTTTAAATTCCAACAAAGATCAAAATACAAATTTCAATAGTAGGTTTCATTCATTAGAGAAAGAATGATTTATGAAACTGTACCGATCGCTCACAAGGATGATAAATTACTTTTTAGAATAGCAATATTTTCAATGTATTTCCTGTTTTCAAACTTGACTGTATAGTATACTTCATCTATTACCGTCAATAAGTCCTAATAATATCAGATTATTATAAATTATAACATTATAATGAAATCTAAGACCAGATTTTCCAAATATACATACATATATATATAAATATATATATATACAGGGTGTTTCAGAACTCCCTACCAATATTTTAGGGCATTGTTCCTGGGTTAAAAACATATCTAAATATCATATTTAAATTGTCCGGAAGTCTTAAGTTACTCACACAGCCGCCATTTTGTTTTTTACACATAATAATTTTTATTTCCGTAACGGATGGTTGTATTCAGATAATATTTGGTATAAATCTTTATCATACCAATGTACATTCCCAAGAAAAAAATTAATTTTTTCCATTGTATATTTTCAAAATGGCGGCCATTTTAAATTTTCAAACTCAATTATCTCAAAATCGGTAAATTTTATAAAAATTTCTCAAGACACAAAAAAGTTGCCAAATTTAATTACCTAACCAATGGTGCCAAGTTTGTAAGGATCTGACAACAAATAACGGAGTTATTGCGATTTTTCTTTTTAAAAACGTGGATTTTGCATTGAATTTAATGCAAATAAGGCCATTTTAACAGCAAAATCAAGGTTTTTATGAAGAAAAATCTCAATAACTCCGTTATTTGTTGTCCGATCCTTACAAACTTGGCACCATTGGTTAGGTAATTCAATTTGTCAACTTTTTTGTGTCTAGTGAAATTTTTATAAAATTTACCGATTTTGAGATATTTGAGTTTGAAAATTTTAAATGGCCGCCATTTTGAAAATATACAATGGAACAAATTATTTTTTTCCTAGGAAATGTACATTGGTATGATAAAGATTTATACCAAATATGATCTGAATACAACCATCCGTTACGGAAATAAAAATTATTATGTGTAAAAAACAAAATGGCGGCTGTGTGAGTAACTTAAGACTTCCGGACAATTTAAATATGATATTTAGATATGTTTTTAACCCAGGAACAATGCCCTAAAATATTGGTAGGGAGTTCTGAAACACCCTGTATATATATATATATATATATATATATATATATATATATATATATATATATATATATATATATATATATATATATATATATATATGATCATAAAGAGGTACATTATTAAAACGAACAAATACCCTTAACATAAGTGAATTTTATAAGGAGTCACGTTATGATGCAGGTTGTAGACCAATAAAACCTCGTCATTTTACAAAAGTGGTAATAAAAAAGAAATAATGCTATTCGCATATGAACTAATTGTTCTATTACGATTCACATTTTAGTAAGTTAGCCTAAACTCAAATGAGTGAAATCAAATGTCATTGAGAAGAACATTTAGGACAAGCAACGTTGGGTGAGCCTACGTTTTAGATGAGTGACTGCCTTTGTCTTGTCTCAGCTGGTTTTATTTTTACGAAAAGACGTATTTGAAGCTATTGAAGTGGTAAACATATTACTTAGATTTAATCACACTCTCCCCCCGCTCTCACCCAACATCTTGGTGGTCCGGTCGACACGTTTCTCCGGCTTGTAGACGCGCGGCGCCGCTAGAGCCGGAAACACGTCGCAGCGCAGCCGCTGTTTGCGTGCGTTCACCTGCCACAGCACCGAGACCAGCCAATAGGAGACGAGCGTCAGCACCGCGCATGGCAACAGCTTCACCACGACGGCGTACAGCCAGAAGTTTGCAGTGTACAGAAGCTCGTTGTCCTAGAAACATGTTGTCACTCTTATTCGGAATCTTAATATGTATGCATTCTTCGTTTTTCAAACAACTGTGTATAAAATTTTCAATATAGGGTTAAAAAATACTTAAAATGCTCTTTACACTTTATTACCCACTTAGAATAACCAAAAAGACTCGTGAATCTGATATTCCATTCATAAGTAATTCATAAACTGGCCTAATAAAATGAAGGGTATCAACACAGACGATCAATTTATGTACAATATCTAATAATGAAATTACTTTATATCAATCTTTTTCCTTATTTAGCACAGAATATGTGCAATTTTAGCTTTATTTCCAATTAAAAAAAAAAAATTAATAAAATAATAGAGACTGTTTTTGAAACTTTCAAATGCCGCATTAATTAAAATATCCAAACAGTATGATAATAATTTAGTTAAATGTCAGTGCCTATAAGCTAAGATTTTGTAAAATCCTTCAGTGAATGTTATGTAGATTCTGTAAAATATCTAAATGCCTAAGACAAGCTTAAAGTACCGCTAGTGAAGCTTGTTACATTCAGATTTTCGAAATATAGATAAATTTTTCACCCTGAGTCATACCACTAAGTTATTAAGTTCCAAAACTAAAGGTATGGTATTAAATCAAGGCTATGTCTAACCTGCTTGGCCAGATCACTGAGGTCCAAGTGGTAGAGGGTCACCACCCTCTGGTCTTCTACAACCTTGGTGGCCCTCACGCTGAACACCAGATAGGAAGGGATGCATATCAGCACCGGTAGTGTGAACGCCAGGCTGATCGCTATCGTACACCGCTGATCCGAGCACAGACTATGGCTCTTGTGAGGGAATCTGTCACTCAACAAACATCAATATTATTTACTTCCACGTCAACTTAAATAATAGGGAAAGGACCTATGAAATCACATATATTTCGATTGATTGATTCACCAGTATTAACTCATCCTTAACTCAAATAACTTAGGCTAAGGATTACCGATTTTGAAAGAATCTTCTTCCAATCATATATTATAACTATTACTGTGCAATAAATTTATATGAACTTATATTTTTTACTGAAATGTAGTTATATAGTTTGAAACTGTTGTTGGAATATAATTTTAAAAAATGGGAAGATATGCATTTGTGAGTATGGGGGAACCTCAGAAAGTATCTAAATGGATGTTTACCATTCACTGTATGCCATCATGGGCTATGAAACTTTATTGACTTTTAGTTAAATTAACTTTTTTAAAAATGACTATTAGTAGCTCTGGAACGATAAAAACTTTTGATTAATTTAAAATTAACAGTTTTTTTACAACTATTAGTACGGAAACTCATGTCAGTTATTTTTTTGATGTGGAAATTATTATTATTGTAGTTTGAAAAGATTTAACTGAATATTTACTATAAGATTAAATATCAGATGTAGACCAAGACATAGAGACGACACTTTGGGTAAGCGATCGTCCCTAATGTTGAGTCTTAACTATGTAATTAGGAGTTCCATGCTGGTTGTCCAATCCCCAGAATGTGTTTTTTATGTCAACCTAAATTACGAAATAACAATCATGTTTATGGTTTTGTAACAACCTCTTTTCACAATCTATACGTACTCAGTTTGTTAGCTTGCCTTTTGGTGGAAAATAATTTAAAGCCTTTAATTAAATGTTTATGATACAATTTATGTACCTATTAAATTTATAGATAAATATATTATTGATATAAAAAATATTTTAATTTTAAAAAAACTGTAGTTAAAACAAAAGTATTTCTTTGCAAATTAGCTCATCATTATTACTAATACACAGTCAAGTTTAATTGGTTATATTACTGATAGTTACTTAAATTCCCAATACATAAGATATGATGGACAATGATTTAACTTATCCTCAATTATGCAAACCTAAAATTTGATTTAAAAAATATTTCAACTATTAGATTTGTTATGATTTTATACAGGTATTTTATGTATAGTGTTATACAAATATTTCTGAATATGACAATACAATATTGCCAATATAATTTCAGTACGCCCGTACAAGAAGAGTTTGTCCATCAAATTGCACACAAAAGTTAATTTTTTTAAACTTTGTATTATATATTAATAACATAAACCGCCTAAACACAATTAGCATACCCATAAGTATAAATTACACAATAAGGAATTTAATCATTTAAAAATTTAATACTCACTGAATGGCAAGGTACCTCCACAGAGCCAAAGTGAGTGTTAGACAGATGGATATTGTGTGCATGAGTTGAGAGAAGTGCATGTGTATAAGGATGAACACCGCCTCTGCGTGGGAGAAGTGCTTCACCCCAGGAGGGAGCAGCACGTACATGTACGTGGCGAAGGGGATGTACTCCAGCATGACGAACATGTCTGCGACGGCGATGCCGGTCAGGATGCGGTTGATGGGGGAGTTGAGCAGCTCCTTGCGAGTAAGCACGACGATGTTGAGGATGTTGGCAATGGTGCCGAACACGCACACCACCAGACTGGCGTACCCGTGGATCTGGCGGTAGGTAGTCACCACCTGGAAATGTATGGTGAACATAGAACGGTGTTAGGATGTTTTCGATGGTGCCGAACACACACACCACCAGGCTGGCGACCCGTGGATCAGCCGGTAAATTATTTTTCTCGATATACAAATAAAATTCAAAACTATTTTATTAAATATCTTTTTTATCGTTCATATTTATATATCGCTCAATATTTATCGATTTACTTATCGGATCATATATCAATTAGTCTCCAACACGAATCTGTTGGAATTATGGTCTGATCGGGCGCGGTGTGTTATTTTATAATAAGAAACCGATTTTATGGATCAAACAAGCTCTCGCAAGTACATGAAATAAGAGTGACTTTGAACATTCAGTTCTAACAACCTTTTTAAGAATATATGATTCATTTAATAAGTGAAGATTCCATTTATGCCGACATAATTTGTTTTTGCAGTGCTGTAGAACCAGTGCATATGGATCGACTAACATGAAACGGTCCAAATATTAATTTAAAATGCGTTGAATGTTGGACTGTGTGTGTGTGTGTGTGTGTGTGTGTGTGTGTGTGTGTGTGTGTGTGTGTGTGTGTGTGTGTGTGTGTGTGTGTGTGTATTTCTCACCTCCCTGAGCGTACCGCCGCAGTAGCAGGGCGGGGCAGTCTCCGACACTTCTGTTGTGTTGAACATGAACTCCAGGTCTTCCTCGGTGATGTTCAGCAGACTCAGCAGCGTGTCGTGGGTCAGCCCGGACCGCCTCAGCACCTCCGAGTGGTTCCTGATGTGGCTCAGCACGCGGATGTAGTAGTCCGCCATGTCGCTAGGACCACTGCTGCCCAGCTGAACCAACATCTTACTTCGCAACCTCAGTCCTCGTCATTTATTATCAAATTTCAAATGTTCTTTTGATATTTAAACTTATAATTCTAACACCACACACCAGTTTTAATTTGCTCTACAATTTTAGATAGTATAGTTGCATTACAGTAGTTTTAATTAAATCGCTAGTTGTAGTTGTAGCTGCTGTATTGTTTATATCAATGTTCGTAAAACCATGTTCACTAAGAGGTTGGTGATCAATGACTACCTGAAAAAAAGAATTATGTTATTAAAATCAATTTTAGTGATTCGTTTTGTTTTACCTCAAATTTTCCATTAGCTTTTATAAAAAAATAAACTTTTATAAAAAGAAATCTGCTTTCAAAAATTAAAATTAAAAAAAACTCTCAAAAAAATGATTCCTAACATTTTTAGATGTTCAAGCTGTTACCACTTTTCATATACAATAATGTAATTTGCCAAAAATTTAAAAAATAAAATATTTTTTCTATTGTTAATAATAAAATTTTTATCCCCAAAGATCTATTCAAGCCTGCGTGCAGGGGTGGAGGGACAAACTATACAAGATATCAATAGGAACACCGTTCATTTACATTTCTTCACATAAAAATACACAATAACAAAAATTAATCCTTCACTTTATACACTAAATAAATTTGAAAAGAAATATCACGTTTTGACGTGATATCTTTGTCTCTTCCACTTATTGTGATTACGTATTTATATGTTAATAACACAAGGGCTCTGTTTATCACTCCAACAATAAATACACTAAATTAATTCAAAGAAATCTTATGGGATAAATGTTAGAGAAGTTACATAAAAGTACGTTTTGCTTGACAGTTTTACTTCAAATGGTCAAAACCCCCTGTCAAAATCCAAATTGGGGCCTATTATACTGGTTGATCCAATATACATTAAAGGTATTTATTTGTCTGTAAAAGATGAGAATAAGAATAAGAAATGTTTATTTTCTACAGTTTTCAAGTTTTCAGTTATAAAAAAATACATTTTTCAGATTTGTAAATCTTCTCATAAATATTACTGTACATAACATATTCAGTAATAAAATAACAAAAACTTAACTATACTATATTAAATTTAATACGATCACAACAACTAAAAATAAATAAGTATAAAAAGTAAATTCCAAGTAACTAATCTGAACTGAAAAAATATTTAAGCATCTACGTTTGAAAGATAAACTGTTTAAATATTGAATAAATTTGTACTGTAAGGAGAAAATCCTGGGCCTCTAGGGCAAAGCCTGTTCCGAGGTTTCTTCAGTTTAAAATAACCAAAAACTAAATTCAGCGTATTTTCAGATGTATTTGAATTGTTAATAACTTTGATGTTCATAATCATTTTGTTAAAGTTGTTTTTGTTTAGCTTTAGATACACATAAGCGCTTATACCAAGTCTACAATTTATTTAGCTATTTGCAGTTAGCTGCTGAATGATCACATGTTAAACTATAATTTAAAATATTCCTTTAGGAGTTACAATGAAACGTTTTTGGTCTCTGGGGTAATATATTGAGAAATATTTAATTAGGTTTTTGTTTGATTTTTTTCGTGTTTCAAAAAAGATAAAAAGAATTCACATCACTATATTACGTAACAGAAAAATAATTGACAAACCGCAGACAATTCTTAAGCCGTGAAAAGTGGACAAATTATTATTTATGAGTGCTACAGACAGATAGACACAAATACATTTATAAATTTAATTTAACAACAATTTTGGTTTCTGCGATACGTGAAACACCAAACTAACTCATTGGGTTTCTATCTAATGTACAAAACTCTAATTTTATTAATACAGATAAACGCAAATAACACTTTACAAAAAATACATCAAGAATAAAATATAGATTTTTTATTGATGACATTAACATGAATTCTTATTTACTTTTCTAAACTAATTGGCTCAGAGTAGAAATAAAGAAAAACATGTTCAATTAAACACGTATTTTTCCTCCTTTTTTAACTACTTTGAACAGGATATTATTTTTTAAATACGCCATATTTAAGACATAAATCATTTCAAAATATACTACAAATGAATACAATTAATCAACCAAAACGAATGGAAATTTATTTTCTTTTCTTAAATCATTTCTACTTGCATCTTGCAATAATGGCAACACATTTGATTGATTAGGGTCGAACATACTTAGTCCAATTCGAATGCGTTTTTGGGGGGGGGCCTATAATTTTTTAATGTAAATCAAAGTTAGCATTCGTTGGGCTAATACACCCAGGTAAAATTCTTAACTATAACACAATTTACGGATATTTAATTAATACTTGAAATGTTTAACAAGCTATTTTAAAAACAAATTAATGTCACATGTACGTTTAGAGTACAAACACTTCTTTTGTGGTAGATTAGATTATCAATAAAACAAAATGTTTACTTTGATGGTTGTTTGGATGGAAAACACAAGATGAATCGAGGCCAGCTTTACCACTTGTCACAAGGGAAATTCCACATTGAAATATACAAGAAAAGTAAAGCCTTTGTGATAAGACATCATTTTCAAAAACGTGTTACAATTGTTGTTTTCTTTTAATAGAATTATATTTTAAGTATATTATTATTTTATTGCTGATTTTCTTATATATTAATTTAAATTGCTTTTTTTATAAAAAAGTACGGAATTGAAAATTTATCTCATTAATTTACTTTGTTTATAAAAAAAAATTCTATGATGTCATTTTAGGAAGAATATTTGTAATGAGGTTTCTACAATTCTACATATTATTAAAAAGATTTACATTTCAATGGTTGGACGGATCATAAAAGGTAGACATTTGTTCATAATGTTATTATACTCCCGGTGTAATAATTGCAAATGCTAATTAAGTTGTCTTATACATTACTATCTATCTTCTATATCTATAAAAACTAATGTATCTTTTTATAGTTGTTTTTCTATCTTTGTATCTTGTCTTTTTGCGAACGATCCATACTCGGAGCTCCAAATTTATACTACGTTACAAATTTTCAGTTGAGTTCCAGAGGGAGAGATTGAGAATGTTTGGGGGGAGGGGAATTAGTCAACCAATGGAAATACATATTAGTGTATTTTATCAAAATCTTTATCAAGAGAAAAAAGTTGACAAATTGAATAATCTAACCAATGTTAACAAGTTTGTAAAGATCTGACTTTAACTAATGGAGTTATAGTCATTTTTCTAATAAAATTTAAATAATTTATAACGCAAAATCAATTTTGCCTGCATAAAAATAGCAATAACTCTGTTATTTATTATTAGATATTTACAATCTTAGTATCACTGTATTTATATTTTATTTGTCAACATTTTTCTTTTGGTAAATATTTTGATAACATTTACCGGTTTTGAGAGATTTGATTTTAAAAGTTTCAACAATGCCATTAAAAAAGTACATATTGGGAAAAATAATTTCATGGAAATGGACGTTGTTTGTATAAGCCTACAGATCCTTTTTTTTTTTTTTTTTTTTTTTTTTGAGGGAGAGGCAGGGAAAATGCATTACGCACACAGGTGGCCAGCCTGTAGTGTGGGACTCCCCTAAAAAACGGGTTTACCCACTAAAAAACCTCCTCTACTCTTTAGGATTCTAACCTGGAATTGTTTATCACATTACGTCAGGCTAGGCCTAAATTTGGCTTACGCCCATGGGGCTCGCTCCTTATCCAGCTGTTCGGTCAAGGGATCCGGGCCACTTCGTGGTCCAAATCGGTTTTCGTTTCCAGGAGGATACCCCGGACGAACTGTGACAAACAATCCCAGTTGCCCTCTTCCTCCATAATCTTTTGGCAGACCGTGTCCACCGAAAAAACACCGAGTTTTCTTGTGGCCTCCAGGCGGGGCCTTTCCCAACGCGAACAGCGGAAGAAGGTGTGTTCCGCGTCATCGGGAACGCCCGGGCAGTAGATGCAATCCGGTGAACCGGTCTTGCCCATCCGGTTCAGGTACGACTTGAAGTAGCCGTGACCTGTCAGGAACTGCGTGAGGTAGTAGTCCACCTCGCCATGCCGCCTTTCCACCCATGGTTGGACCTGCTCGATGAGTCGCGCAGTCCATCGTCCTCGGGTGTCGTGCTCCCAGCTGTGTTGCCACTGCTGGAAGGTTCGGGAGCGCTCTTCGGTTCTTGCCGTGTCCTTGCCGATCTCGCCTTGTCTCTGGTAAATCGCTTTCCTCTCCCCTGCCAAGAGCTTGACCGGGATGACTCCGGCGACCACCAGGACGGCAGGCTCGGACACTGTCCGGTAGGCGGAACACACCCGGAGCGCAGCTTGACGCTGAACCCGGGCGAGTCGCAACCTGTAGCACTCCTTATCTAGAGCGCCTGCCCACACCTCTGCCCCGTAAAGGAGCACGGACTGGACCGCGGACATCAACAGACGTCTTCTGCTGGATCGGGGACCCCCGACATTGGCCATCAGCCTACTAAGGTAAGTGACTACCTTAGCGGCCTTGTCCGCCGTACGAAAGATCTGATCCCTCCAGCTTAACTTGGTGTCCACCATAACCCCGAGGTATTTGGCGGCACGAGTTGATGTGACCACCTCCCTTCCCACTCGGAGTGGGACGACGGTGTCGATCCTCTTCTTCGTGAGGATCACAATCTCCGTCTTACTGAGAGCAAGCGAGAGACCGTGATCGGACATCCAGTTGTTGACCACCCGCATAACTCGGTTCAACTTCAGTTGGGCCAGCTCAACGTTGCGTGCAGCAATGAGAGCTGCAACGTCATCGGCGTACCCAACCAAAGTGGTTTCCTCAGGCATCTCGGACCTCAGGAGGCTGTCATAGGCAACGTTCCAGAGATCCGGGCCGAGTATTGAACCTTGTGCGGCACCAGAAGTGACTTCCATCGTCCACGTTCCGTCCCTCGTGTCATAAATCAGGCTTCGAGAGCGTAGATAATCCTCGATGAGCCGCAACAGATATACAGGAATACGAAAGGTGTTGCGAAGCGCATCCAACATATCGACCCACCTTGCCGAGTTGAAGGCATTCTTGACATCAAGCGTAACAAGAAGCACTACTCGGCGGGAGAAATGGTTGTGGCTCTCGGCTCTCTCCACAGCTCTCTGAACTTCGGTGACAGCGTCGATCGTTGACCGTCCCTTTCTGAAGCCGTACTGACGGGGGCATAAGTCCCCGGCAGCTTCCACGGCAGAAGTCAGGCGGGAACGGATCAGCTTCTCGAACAGCTTCCCAGCCGTGTCCAACATGCAGAGAGGCCTGTGGGACGACGGCAGCTCGGGATCACCTTTGCCCTTGCTGATCAGTACAAGCCTGGCTGTTTTCCAGGGAGCCGGAAACACCCCTTCTACCAAACAGGCATTGTACATTCTCAACAACAAGTCAGCGTTGATTGAAAATACTTTCTTTAAAGCCTCACTGGGAATCCCGTCCGGGCCAGGAGCCTTGTTGCTCTTCAGGGAGAGAACGGAGGTTTCCAGCTCCTCGAAAGTGAAGAGTGGAACGTCCTCTACCCGTCTGAAGTCAACCGGCGGTCGCTGTGGATGTTCAGGAAACAACGCAGCGACGATCCTCCCCATGGTGGCACCCTCCATGATGGAAGGTGGAGAGCGGGCGCCGAGTTTCTGCGTTACAAGTTTGTAACCCAGGCCCCACGGGTCGGAGTCAACGTCGTCACGAAGTCTCCTCCAGCTATTCGCCTTGCTCCTGTTGATCGCCTGGCGGAGATATTTTCTCGCAGCTTTATAGGCCTCCGACTTATGAACTCTGTCTGCGGGAATTCTCGCTCTAGTGGCGGCTCGTCTAGTTCTTAAACATGTTCTTCTGAGTTCCGCAATCTCTTCAGTCCACCAGTAAACGGGTTGTTTGTCGCGTCGGGGTTTCCTTCGCGGCATAGACTGGTCGCAGGCCGAGACGATCAGTTCCATCGTGGATGTTACTAGTGCCTCGGCCCCAGCCTCACCAGGATTCCCCTGCGCTCCCCGAGAGATGACTTCGGTGAACTTAACCACGTCCAGTTTGTTGGTGTTCCACCGGCGTGGCCCTTCCCGAGATGCGGAAACTCGACGATTTTCCTGATCATGCAGATCAAACACGATGTATTGGTGGTCGCTACCCGTGTAGTCCTCCACAACCCTCCAGCCAGAGATCCTCGGAAGGAGCGACTCAGACGCAAAGGTGACGTCAGGGATCGTGCTTCTCTGCCCGGGGCGCCGAAAAGTAGGTGTGTCGCCCTGGTTGAGGACGACAAGACCGGCCCTGGCGATGAAATCCAGGATGTATTTCCCCCGGGAGCTGGTAGCCTACAGATCCTTGCCAAATATGAATGTAATATTACGATCCGTCACAGAAATAAAAGTGTTGAAAACAAAATGCTGGCAGCGTTTTAGTGGTGCATTTTAGGACATAATTTCTATGTGAACATTTGTCTTTGTTTTTGTATAAGTTATCATCTCCAAAGATCCTGAAACGTTTTTTCTGACACCATGTATATTTCTAGGTTGAAAAACTGGAAATTCTCTCAAACCCTGAGAGGACAACAATATAATTAAATTTCTCGTGAAACATTTTACTATACTTTCTCATTAAATATTTTATAATAATTTCTCATGATATATTTTCGTTTGCTGTAATCATTTGTCATAAGCCTTTCATTTAATTTTGCAGAAACGCGGGGCAGGTCAGCTGTATTACATTGTTATATTCAAAGAGCAGGAAATATCATTCTCGGATCTGTTCAATTGCACACGATTCCCAAGAGACTTAAGTGGTAAGTGCTCAGTGCAATGTAAACGTATTTACCGACCGGTTAGTGCGAAACCATCGGAGGCTGACAGTGAGCACTTGCATTGTTGCTACTGCGGTCTACTTCACCAAACAAAACCTAAAAATAACATTGTTTTGTTACAATTGCAGGAGAGGACAGTGTTAAGTAACGATGTAGTTCTTGGGTTTGGTTTCTTTACTTGCGTACTTGCAGTGTTCATTAATAAAAGAAAATCTTAATTGGACTGAGGGTTATGAAATGTGAAATAAACTTACCCAACAGTAAGTTATAATACAAACCTAATACCGGGCATTGAAAAGTATTTACTTTTACCCATTATTCACTATATTAACAGGAAGAATATCTCGATTGATTGTTCATTGTAACTAATCCCTACAAAATCCATCACCTTGTACTTTATTCATTTCAGGTTTTATGTAAGAATAAGTCAATAATATTTAGCTTGATTGTCCAAGGGAAGCGTTGTTGCCAAATTCCTCTCTCAATGTTAATAGTATATCAAATTATTACTTAAGTTGTACATTACTCTGGTAAAGTATTGTACACATATAACTCACCGACGAATGCCTGAACAAATTCTGGTTTGGAGAAATGGCGAAAAGACATTACTTTGAGTGACCTCGCAATAACCAAATTTTTAAAATAGTTTTTTGAATTAAGATAAAGGATTTTTTAAAGGCATAACTTTGACTGATGAAGGGGTTTTCTTGTATATCTGGGACATTTACACGATATTGTGAAAGCATTTTCAATAGAGATCAAAGTCTATATTTAAAAAATATATATTTTTATAAAGTGCGGCTTAAATTCAAACATAAAAAACATCTCACAGTAGCAAAGAACGGTTCTCGGAATATCTGAGTTCAAAACAAATTTTCACAATCTGATATTTGCCTCCTTTTGATATTTTTTTATTGAATACTATATAATCTTAAATAATATAGAATAAATCAAAGTCTCATATTAGGGAGTAATTGGGTAAAGATAGTTTGAAACGTACAGACACAGCAACTTTTATCATGATGTAACTCGTAAGATTTATTGAGAATTACCTGTTTTTGCACATTACATTTTACATTGTATCGCGTATTGAAATATATTTGGGAAGTCATGCCACCAAATAATTATTTTAATCAAAATGATCACAAATATAATTTTTGATAATGGTGTTACGAAACATGAATTTTTTCACAAGTTATTTGATTCTTTAGTGGCTATAAGGAAAACAGAGAATTGCGAAACTAATAAGTAAAATAATTTTTTTCCAACAAAATTACAACCTTTGGGATTCATAATATTTGTTTAGATTCTATTTAACGTGCTTTTTATAAACAACCCTCTGAATATGGTATCATAATTTATAACAATATATAATAGGGACAAAAGAAGAAATCTGAGGCGGAAGCCACTCCGGCAATTACGGTCACGACGCAACTCCCACCTATAAGGTGTCATGGCCAGAAAGCCCAAACCTCTCCCAAATTCCTTTCTCGTGAAAGTGCCGGGATTGTAAACCTAAAAACTTGGCTTTCTGGGGAAGCTCCGTAAGGATATCTATCATTTTGGACGCCTGGGTGATGTCGACCCAAAAAGGGGGCCAATTTTCGTTCTGGGCAAGATATATCACATGTTGACGTTCGTCATAAACACATTTTTGGAAAAGTCATTCTATTCATGTTCATATTCATATTCATCATATTCATTATTCTTATTTTATTAAGTTTACGCCAACTTACCTTTTCACAGGTGACAGCTGTTTCAAACCAATGCTTGAAAGTGGCATTCTTTTATTTTTTATTATCTTTGGTTGTTAGCCTATTTCGTAGAATTTATGACAGCTCATAAGACCAATGTTAAATAAATTACAATTTTAAACTTAATTTTAGAAAAATTCTATTTTTCCTGGGATTGGGTCTGTCTTTTAACTTTTTTTTTGTCAAAAACGCTTAAATGCAAAGTTTAAGCAAACCCCCTAAATTTCGAGATCACGTAAAATATATCGCTTCAGACAGTGCTCGTGCTATAGTATAGGATAGAATTTTTAAATAGAAAAATTTGATAGCTTTTTTTATATCTGACTTCCGGGCTCCACCCCATATTATGCTTTGAAACTCTCAAGTTGACACAATTTTAATAAGGCAAATGATTACTTAGCAAATTTTGCTTTTGGATTAAAATATTCCTACCAGATATTTCAATACAAAAACAGAACTCATAACAGCAGTATCACTGGGAGACATCTTCACAAAATAAATAAATTACTAAGTAGCTTATTACATGACAATTGGGTATGTACATCAGTTTATAATTATTTATAAACTATTTTAATCAGTTCTACTTGCACTGTATGCAACATTTTTAATATCGTATATCCAATAATACCTATAATTATTTAATAGGCTAAGGGTTTTTTTGTGTTGAGAACTCCTCCTACAATTTTCAACCGATTTCCAAGTTTTTTTTGTGTCGTTAAATAGGGCTTGGTCTGTAGTTGTTTCCGCCAAAAACTGGTGAGAATCGGACTGAAAATAAAGACGCTGTCCATAATTGAAATCTCAAAATTTCCCATTTAAATAACATTGGGATTGAATAAAGCATTTTAAATATCTGTTAATAATCAGCTGTAAATACGTGTAGTTTTGGTGATTAAAGATATTCACACAGTCTTGGATTGGTCGGGTGTCATTTAGAGCTTAAAGTAGGCTAATATTTGTATTGTATTAAGATAAATTGCTCAACTTCGAGCAACACGTATACTAGTGAATAATTAAACTAGTAAACTAGTATTTATAACTGTTAATTATATAAATTCTACTTTTTAGTTTAGCAGGTAGCTATAATTTGTCTATCTCTAAATATTTGAAGAGAATAGCGTTTGTATATTGTGTTAAATTAGTACCAACATCTCTTATTCGTTGTGAATTTGTTATTTGAATTATTTTGATCACTTGTAAATACATGCTATGTAGTTTTGATTAAAAGTTGAATATTTAGATCCATGAAATTTGAGTTCTGGAAGATTAAATTACTGAGTCAGACGCTGTCGACCTAGCACTTCCTAAATTGAAATTGACAGATAACAAGATAAGCTTGGTTACAAAACTTGGAAGCCTCGAGGAGGACCATAATTGATGTCTTCGTAGTTGTTTCTATTATATCATTTAATTACTCGTGTGTAAGTTGCTAACGGTAAAACTCAAACTGTAACTAATAATATTTCATATATTTTATAAAACAATTTACAACTGAGTAAACAGGGTGATAATTAAATATACAACACATTTAACAAATTTGACGCCACAGCAGACAAAAATACCATAAGTTCACACATCATTACTGACGATATATAGTAAGCTTCTTATTTGCACAACAACCCTCAAGTTTCGTCTTCATAGAAAATTTACAAGAAAATTCCATTTTCCTTAGTCATGTCATACATAAATTTTATACCTCTTGGAATGTACAGCAGTGTACCACATACCCGAATTCAAAAGGTCAACATCTCGGAAATTTTCAGTTTTGTCCATATAATTCTAAATAATTGAATTTTTTATTTCTGACATTTCTGTCACAGTAAAAAATTTGAAGTGTGATTTTATGTATAGTACTAGTACTCCATTAGGTGAGACCTTTAATGTTGTTTACATTAACCGATCGTTACTTCTGTTAATTTTTGTAATCAACGACAATAACAAACGGCAGTCAGCCACCAAACTATAATTTTTTAAATAAATTTCTTCAAATAATTGCTCCTTTAAGTAAGACCTTTAATGTTGTTTACATTAACCGATCGTTATTTTCATTAATTTTTGTAATCAACGACAATAACAAACGGCAGTCAGCCACCAAACTAGAATTTTTTCAAATAAATTTCTTCAAATAATTGCTCCTTTAAGTAAGACCTTTAATGTTGTTTACATTAACCGATCGTTATTTTCATTAATTTTTGTAATCAACGACAATAACAAACGGCAGTCAGCCACCAAACTATAATTTTTTAAATAAATTTCTTCAAATAATTGCTCCTTTAAGTAAGACCTTTAATGTTGTTTACATTAACCGATCGTTATTTTCATTAATTTTTGTAATCAACGTCAATAACAAACGGCAGTCAGCCACCAAACTATAATTTTTTAAATAAATTTCTTCAAATAATTGCTCCTTTAAGTAAGACCTTTAATGTTGTTTACATTAACCGATCGTTATTTTCATTAATTTTTGTAATCAACGACAATAACAAACGGCAGTCAGCCACCAAACTATAATTTTTTTAAATAAATTTCTTCAAATAATTGCTCCTTTAAGTAAGACCTTTAATGTTGTTTACATTAACCGATCGTTATTTTCATTAATTTTTGTAATCAACGACAATAACAAACGGCAGTCAGCCACCAAACTATAATTTTTTAAATAAATTTCTTCAAATAATTGCTCCTTTAAGTAAGACCTTTAATGTTGTTTACATTAACCGATCGTTATTTTCATTAATTTTTGTAATCAACGACAATAACAAACGGCAGTCAGCCACCAAACTATAATTTTTTAAATAAATTTCTTCAAATAATTGCTCCTTTAAGTAAGACCTTTAATGTTGTTTACATTAACCGATCGTTATTTTCATTAATTTTTGTAATCAACGACAATAACAAACGGCAGTCAGCCACCAAACTATAATTTTTTAAATAAATTTCTTCAAATAATTGCTCCTTTAAGTAAGACCTTTAATGTTGTTTACATTAACCGATCGTTATTTTCATTAATTTTTGTAATCAACGACAATAACAAACGGCAGTCAGCCACCAAACTAGAATTTTTTCAAATAAATTTCTTCAAATAATTACTCCATTAAGTAAGACCTTTAATGCTGTTTACATTAACCGATCGTTATTTTCATTAATTTTTGTAATCAACGACAATAACAAACGGCAGTCAGCCACCAAACTAGAATTTTTTCAAATAAATTTCTTCAAATAATTACTCCATTAAGTAAGACCTTTAATGTTGTTTACATTAACCGATCGTTACTTCTATTAATTTTTGTAATCAACGACAATAATTAACGGCAGCCAGCCACCAAACTAGAATTTTTTCGAATAAATTTCTTCGAATAATTACTCGATCCGAGTTTTTATACAATCTCTCTTAATCTTTCCTAGGGATAATTTTAATTATAATAATGTGTTTTTATATATAATGTCTTCAAGTAAAACTATTAATTTTGCACAAATTGCTATTATGTATTTGATATGAAATACAGATATAAGGCAGCCAAAACTTGCTAACAAATATTGTAAACTTCTAAAAAAAAGCCACTTTTTAATGTATTTACTATAAAAAATATGTGTTTTAACTTTTTCACCATACATCTTTAAAAAATATAATTTTCACAATTATTTGCACATCTACATTGATGAAGCCTTCCAACGACCCATTAATTAATAAAATTGGTCCAGTAAAACTGTAGATTTTTTTGTACAAAGTTTAACAAAATTATTTATCTATCTCTATCCCACCACTGTAAACTCGGATGTTGAACACCTTTTTGCATATAACTTATTAATGGTGAGGAAATCAACCAAAATGGATGGTGAGATTTTGAAAGAGAATGAAATTTTATACAAACCACCACTATATATTACTTTTAAAATACCCAATAAAAGCAGCCAACATTATTATTCAAAAAAAAATTTTAAAAATCGTTTCCAATGTATTTCTTATAAAAAAACATATTTTTTTACTATATCACCATTTTTTTAATCTATAAAAAAATCAACAATTCACAATTATTTGACCATCTACAAGTGTGAAGCTTCCCAACGAGACATTAATTATTGAAATCGGCCCAGTAGAACTTAAGATTTAGCTGTCTGAAGATTTGCAAAACTGAATTTAATAGCTCTCATTTGATTCTATGTTAATGCGAGTGTCTCGAACACAGTGTCCGGGACACAGTGTCCTAGTATAATACGGGCCTATAGGTAGATAGATAGAAATATAGATAAATTTGATAATGAGTGATGATTTTTTAATCTCATTACGATTCAAAAATATGTTTACTTCCTTCTAAGTTTTGAGACTTTTCGAGGTTTCAGGGTTTAATGTAAGAACTTTCAACATAGTAATTTTATTCAAATATTTATTTGGAGATCGAAAAACGTGAGAAGGATAACTAGTATAACATTGACACATGTGTTGGTATATACAGTACCTTTTTTTAGGAACTCAAAACCATTTTCAATCAAATTAATTAGATATAATATTTGAATAGGTTTATATTCAAATTAATCCATTATCTATTATCAGTTTCAAAATTCTTTTACATCACAATGATAAATTTTCTATAAATTCCAAACCATTTATATTTTTCACGGAATGATCATGTGATGTGACATGGGAAAACACTGTAGCGATTGTTTTCATTCTATAGTTAACCCCGTCTCACCGGCCGGAGCGGCGGGCGCCTGGATGGCGATTACCTGTCACTTATCACTTACAACACATTCTGGCCGGTGTCCAGGAACTATGCTTTTCGTGGAAAACGAGTTTGAACGTTTATCTCCAATATCGCTCAAGAATGTTTATCTATCGTCTCGCGTGGCCAACATTGTTAAATAATTCTGTATTATACAAACAACCACAATTTTCTGCATTTGCTGTAAAACGTGGCTACAGTCAAAATACTAATATGAAATTTGTTTATGGAATATGAACATAAAAATGAAAGTACTAAGTGTAAAACAAGATAGAACTCCAGTGTAATCGAGATATCAATACTTTTTGCGACGAATTTCCCCATAAGGGAAATACGCTATTATTGTACTAAGTATTCAAAGTCAATTATTATCAAATACTAAGTATTCAAAACTTTTTCTTTGATTTTCTTAAACGAGGTTCATTTTTATGGAAGTTAGGAAAGAATAGAATATTTTCAAACAACTGTACGATAGCGCAGCTTCAGAAAAGAGTTACTGTATAGAGGGCATTGAAGTAAATAATAATTGCGAGAAAATTGATTGTGTTGACTATTCCGTGTTAGAATTTATCAGGGTTTGATTTTATGAAGGTGAAAATAACAACAACAAAAATGTACATTGATGGAAACGTATTAATGCCTAATTTTTAATCGGGTTATTTCCATGGGTCTTTGGGACCAGTAATGCAAATAATCTCATTTCTCATTTTTGGGATAAGAATACTCCAGAAGCCATAGGTTGTATTACCTGTTTCTTTCAGCAGTTCTACAGTACTATACTGTACTATACTGTAGAACTGCTGACAGAAATAGGTAATACAACCTGTATTTTCATAACATTGTAATTCTGGGGTTAGACAAGATTAATACTCTGATAATTGTATTAATTGTTGTTAATGTTGTTTTAAGCTTAATTGTTTAACTTTAGGAGTCTAAACACAATTGTCAACAAATTGAATTGATATGCTGGCGCCATGAGAGTGATGAGTCTATTACTAGTTCTATGAATTTAGATTAAGTGGTAATATTTGTGGATAGGATAATGGAAGAAGTCATTTAATGTTTCGTGAGTTTGCATAGTTTAAATAAAACGAATAAATTGAGTCCTTTCAATTGTTAAGCTTCAGAACATTGGCTCTTATCCTCAGATTTAACTGTGAAAGATTGTCATAGAGGGTTTTCAGAAGCTCTTCCCTGTGTTGATTGGATGCAACTATAAATGTATCATTAACATAGCCTACATTGAAATATATTTGAGATTAGATGCTGTTTCTGGAAGATCATTGCAGTAAATTAGAATAGGAAGGGGCCTATTATGGAACCCTGTAGAACTCCATAAATAAATTTTACAAAAACTTTGTGGTCAACCATTAAAAGCTATTTTCTGCTTCCTGTTGGTCAATAAAAACTTAAGCCAACCGACTGCAGTACCTTATATACCATAAAACCTCAATTTGTCCAAGATTCTCAATTAATATTCAAGTTGGTTCAAAGCTGCCAGAGCGAAAGGAATAATAACTAAACCTGCTGCACGTTGGCGCGGTTATCCAGGCCAAAATCTTTATCTATGTATGGTCTATGGAATTGGTGAAATCTGCTCCGGAAGTCACATAATCTAAATCGTCAAATTAGGATAGCAAGGAAGATAGAACAGAAAGACCACGTATGGAAGAGATTTAGTTCTCTGAGAAAGTTTGGGGTAAAAATAGTTTCATTTGAAGTCTGGAAATACGAAGCAATAACTCGATAAAATGCATATATACATTTAGAGAGAAAATCTGGATTGATAACAGAGATGTGTGAATATCCCCTTAGCCATCTAGATGATGGAGAAAATATGTTAACATAGATTAAACCTAGAATATACCCTGTTCAAAATAATTTGCGATCGAAACGCAGATTATCATCTCCCCATTTTTTCCGATCCTCCCGCTGCCAAGAATCCAACCAATCAGAATCACTGAGAATTACTACAGCTGTTTAATATCTTATGCCAATGTTTTGCTTTTTCGTAAAGAAATATTCTAATTTTGACGTTAAGATGCAACAAGAAGCACTTCCAACGGCAAGTGGGAGAAGTAACATGATCATCAGTGCTATTTTCTACTCAGAGTTTTAAGGAAGAAATTAGAATAAAGTATAGTTGTGAAGAAAATTGGGAAATTGAAGAAGTTGTTGAGGGAATTTTTCTTGTGTTAAGAAATAACATTCTGGATGTTGACCGCACATTTTTTTTGAACGGGGTATAGTTAAGATTAGCTTATCTTTTGCAAACTTTATAATGTCATTTACTTTACTGCTTCATGTAGTTCAATTCCCAAGGTAAAAATAGAAACCTATTCTTTTATTATCTTTTACAATTACAAAATTAAAATATTTAGAATACTCAACGTTATATACTAGAGATACCCGTGGAATAATAGGGGTGAATATTGGCGAAACAGTGAAAATACAAATTTAATAGCTGTCGCTTAAACAACCTTTTAGTTATTGAATCATAACATAGAAGACTTTGAAACCGATGTACAGTGGCACGACCTCTTGTGATGAAAGTGAAGTAGCCTACATGTGTCGTATGAATGTTAGATAAATAAGTTATAACTCTCTTCTCAACTGTGCAGAGAAACAAAATTGAGAATTATATTTATGTTGTGGTGGTATAATCTTTTGCAGCACTGTAAAACCAGTTTTAAAAGTATAACATCGATTGCTACCCTCTGGTGTGGCGTACATGAACCTGTCTATATTTTGGTGTACAAATGTATTGGATGATATGTCTATTATTCAAGGTCAGTGTATTTTTCAATACAAATACACTAAGTTTCACTGTATTCAAGACGTAAGTTTGCAAAACAAACAAGAGTAGTGTCAAATTGTTGGTGCTGGCCCAGTTCAAGGTCACCTGAGGGATGACGTCATCGAGGTCAATGACCTCACCGATGACGTCATCGATGACGTCATCGATTGCGTCATCGATGACGTCATCACTAATGACGTCATTTCTATGACGTCACACCCATGACGTCACAGAAATGACGTGCTGATGACGTCATCACCCCTTACGTCATCAAAATGACGTCACCGACGCCACTGAGGTCAAGGTCACGCCGAAACTTAAAATTTTTTGGCACTTTTGCCGTTTCTCGCACTACGCTCCGAGTTTCAGTCAGAGTCCCCGTGACCTTGACCACTTGGAGCGAATTTTCGACGAGAAACGGCAAAAGTGCCAAGTTAAACTCGAGTTTCTGACATGACCCTGCCTAAATGGGCAATCGGTTATCCCTCAGGTGACCTTGAACCAGAACAACACCAACAATTTGATATTACTGTGACCTTGAAAACCTAACAACGGAGCGCCGACACCGATGCGCACCCCACGACAGCCACCGAGTGACTGACTGTCAGGCTCTGTGTACTCTAGGTATATGGGGAAGTGGAGGGGGAAATCTCAAGGTCATCCAAAGTGAGTTTTAAAAAAGTTGAAGAGTAGAAAGACTACTCTTGTGCTTCCTGGGCGACCTCATCAATTTCCAACGGATCTGTAAACCAATCCGATCTGTAGCGGCAGGAGTCCAGAAAACAGGTGCACCACCCATCAGGTTGTCCGTAGCACTTCCGACAATTGGTAAGATTGGAGAAATGAAATTTAATACACCGCTGCGGACAACAAGTGTAAAAGTAGTTGGATTTGTAGATTTTGAAAGTTTGTAGTACCGGTGGTGGCAGCTGTTGGCTCTTGCATCTACACCTGCAACATCCGAAGCATTCACATTGCCGGCAGGCCAGCCCGTCCACTTGCCATCTTGGTAGTAGGAAACACTTGCCCTCGCAGCAATAGGTTGTCCCTGTCTCTTCCTCCCAAAGCTTCTTTGCACAATGGATGACGCCTTGTATCTCTAAACACTTATGCTCGCAACATGAGACACGCTTAGTTTCCATACTTGATGTTGCTTCGGCGAGGGAGCAAGATGAAGTGATGCCGTGGTCAGCGGGAATGGAGCTTATATAAACTAAGGTGAGTGGAGGGGGAAAGGTCAAGGTCATCCAAATGGAGTTTTAAAAAAGAAAAGAGTAGAAAGACTACTCTTGTGTATCTATAGCGATTTCATTGATAGTGAGTGCTTCTGTATGCCAAGTTGATCTGTACTGACAGGCTCCTAAATAATGTTTGCAAAAACCTGCAAAATGATTGTTGCACAATTTGCAGCCAGTTAGCTGTTTTAATGTGAATTCAATGCAACGTTCAGGGCAACAAGTGTACTTATGCCCTCTCATCTGGTACACATGGAATGTCTTCAACTCCGGTTTCGGCTTCTTCCAAGACTTGCACTTACACATGCATTGACCAAAAGCTTCACATTTTCTACACGCCAGGCCATCCGCAACATCAATGTCATTCGGCCATGAAAAACATTTCCGTTCGCAACAGTAGTTGAGTTGACTCTCCATGTTGCTGTGGTGAAGGTGCGCGATGAAATGATGTTGCAGTCATTGAGAGTGCACCTTAAATAAACTCAGTGGAGGGGGAAAGGTCAAGGCCATCCAAACGGAGTTTTAAAAAAGATAACTAGTCGTCCTCCTCCTCATCCGTTGTACTTAGAGAGCTGTCAGACGAAGAGCCCCGTGCAGGTGCTCCCCAGATGAAAAACAAATCAATTTTAAAACGAAGACCAGGATCTTGCATCATCAATTCCTTTAATTTGTCACATACTAAGTCGACCTTGTGTAAGGTGTCAACAACAAGCTTCCAATTCGTTGGTTCAATATAACTTGTAGTAGAGTCTGCCTCGCTGATAACCACATCCTCCGGCCGTATTGGAGTGTAAAGATGTGTAAAGTTCTTCGGCTGTAGCTGAGGTTCAGGCTGGCTGGAAGTAGAAGGTTGAGTGTGGACCCCTGTCGCATCGAAATCCATAGTCATTCTACATTCAATGTTGGGGTTTTCGTTTAATACATACACCAATTTCTCATGCAACATATCCACTTCTGCCGAGTCTTGCAGATGAACATTCCAGGAAAATGGCCATTCTTCATCCGTAGTGGAGTCAACTCGAGAAAGAGTGCTGTCCGCCATGATAGCTAAGCAAGGAATGATGTGAGCTACAGACTGTGGTAACAGTATTGAAAAGTAGAGGGGGTAAACCAAAAGTATGTGGAGGGGGTATTTTCAAGGTCATTTAATTTGGGTTTTAAAAAAAAAGGAAATAGTGGAGGGGGAATTCTCAAGGTCATCCAATTTGGGTTTTAAAAAAAAGGAATGAAGGTTACTCCTCTTCAGCCTCGTTGCCCCCCACATCCTCATTAGCCTCATCTTCATCGACGTCAGACTCGCCGTAAGGGTAGATCGGGGACATGGGCGAATATTGTGGTGATTGTTGACCGTTGTTATCGTCCCCTTGCATTCTGACTTGAGACCAATCATAATTTAAATTCATTTGTATTATGATTCCAGGGTTGTCCCGCAGTATTTCCTTCATCCGTTCGCAAATTGTTTCCAAATAGTGTACACTATCGATCGACAGTGTCCAACCCGTACTTGTACCGACATCAGTAGTGGAGTCAGCTTGGCTGATGGTGTTGTTGTCTGCCATGGTTGCTTGTCGGACAAGGAATGACGGTTGATGTGATGCTCATGCAGGAACATGGTGAAGTGGTGGGGGGTGTGGTGGAGTAGTGGGGGAATTTTCAAGGTCATCCAAACGGAGTTTTAAAAAAAAAAGGAAAACTTACAAAGTAACATTGAAACTTTCCAATTGATGGTGGCGAGCGTTTTCTTCTGCAACCTTGCCGACACATGTGACTATGCCGTACAGTATGAAAAGTACAACCATAATAAGGCCGAACAATAAAAGATAGCCGTTGACTATCATGATATTTTCTGAGTGGATCTGTTTTCTTCTTATCGCCCTCTCCTGCATCCTCTTCTCCAACTCGTGGACGAAGTCACAACATGCGTGAGGACATCTTTCATCTGTTGGTAGGTTTGCCATTGTTGATGTTGTCGGTGTGGCTGTTGAAGATGGAATGAGGTTTCCAATTGCGATGTGCCATGTACACCAATAGTCAAGTGGTGGGGGTAACAAAGCAGTGGAGGGGGAATTTTCAAGGTCATCCAAATTGTGTTTTAAAAAAACCTATCTTGTTACTGAGCTTATATGTCAGTAACAAGATAGGTGTTTCTGCTCTTTTACTTCTTTAATATAATGAAAAAATATACATATTCTACAATGGTTAGGACAAGAAATACAACTGCTAGTCAGCTGAAGTAGTCCAAGTTGTCTGGCTCGGTCTTCATGGACGCTGGTGAGGAAGCCGTCGAGGAGTGTCCAGGCTCTTCCTTTGACTGCCGGGTGTTCCGTATATTGCAAGCGTAAACTTGCACATTTATACGGTAGCCTCGTGCCACCATCAGCTGCAACTCCTTGTATAAGTCGTTTAGCTCCTGCTGAGTCTTGATGCTCACCTCCTCGTAACTTGCGCAACTAACGTTCAGAGACATCTTGATGTTGCTAGGTTGGCTGCTGGAGTAGAAATGAAGCCGAGGCACAGCGCTTGGAGGTACATGAAAAAGTGGTGGGGGTAATAGTGGTGGGGGTATAGAAAATCCAATTAAACAGTTCTAAACTTTTTCCATCGATACAATGGAATGGAACAAATAGCGCAGGTGTCCTTGTAATTTTCAAATCGAAACAGTGGCGCTAGAAATCCGAATTGTTTTATACCACCATCCTGTACGAATCGCCGAAGGTCTCTGACGGCGGCCTCGCCACAAGGCTTACAAAACTTTTCCCCGTCGTGGAACTTATACCAGGAGTATTCCGAATACCCTGTATTTTCCCTCCTGTAGCGTTTGACATCTTCTTTTATTGTTAGTGGGATGTTGTCTTGTAAACATGTTGGGAACAAGTCCTTGTGAGTTATAACTCGTTGTATGCAAAGCTCGTACAAGGTGCTCATCGTTTGCTAGTTGGCAACAGACTGACCGTTTTTCGCATCCAAGCAGGTTTGAATCCTAGTGCGGTAGTGGGGGTAATTACAGTAGTGGGGGTAATTGTGAAATGCAAAGGTCAAAGGTCAAGGTCACCCGCGAAGTTTAAAAAAAAATGCAACATATCAATACGTGAAGTCTGTCACATATTGATATGTTGCATTTTTTGTTTTTTTTTATTTTTTTTGTCTTTTATGATTCGTTTATTTATAAAACATTACAACAACAACATATGTACAACATTAAAACTTAAATCTAACACTGCTGCTTGTCAGCGATGTGGATGGTCAACTCTGTAGAATTGCTACCCGTGCAGCCGTGGGACACCAGGTATAGACACCCGGGTTGAATAGAGCGAAGATCCTCGTTTTGTAGAAGATGGACGAATCTCTTGGGCAGGTACACCTGGAACTTTGGTTCATCCCCCGGAGTAAACGGTGCCTCGCTGAGACTGCAGCAGATGGCCTCCCCAACTGTAGTCTCCATCTTCTTCATAGCATGGATTATGTAGTGCTTCTCGTCTTTTAGTTCCGAGCACTTCTTTACAGGTAATATTGTTGACTTGGAGTGAGCATTGAACTGCTCGACCAAAGTCTGAAGGAACTGGTGAGATGCCATGGTCAGGTTACAGATCGTCTTCTTGCTCGGAGATGTTGTCGTCTCGGAATCTCGAGTAATACTCATGCCAGGTCCCTGTCTGCTCCCCACTTATATACTCTCCGTTACCCCCACCACTCCCCAATTCCCCACTTTGAAGGTAAGAGGCGAGTTTATAGGCATTTTTCAAAGCGCAATGTCTATCTTTATCATGTTCTGGGCTTTTTGTACAAATACATATGGTTTCCAGCATGTATTGATAGTTCTTATCCAATTCCACATCATTAACCGGAACATGAGTAAATCCTTCGATCCATCTTTTCTTTTCCAGCCCCTTTGTGTAAATATTGGTAAACTTGTCTGAAAAATGATGCATAATGTGATACAAGTCCGTGTAACTTGTAAAACCATCATACCAATCGATATGATGGAAGTGTTTTGAAATCCATCTGTTGGTAGTAGCGGCTTTACTAGTTAAAGACGAATAAGAACATGGTGGTTTAAATAAAAACGAATAAGGAACACTTGTATTCATGTCCAAAAACACAAGTTCTTTTATAATGAATCTATCATCATTACCACGAAACGCTTGAAACTCAATAATACCAGGCTTGGACTTTACTTGTTGTTCTTCTCCCTTGTCCATTTTGAAGGTCACACGTCTGCTCATTACGAAGTCAGGAGGTCAACTGATTTCCACACCACGGTAGGTACTACTTTTATACCAGGCCGTACAGTTGTTGGCGCGTTGGTGTATATTTAACGTGGGCACCGTCCCCAATAGGCCTAACCCCACAAAATGTTGGTTATTGTTTTAAAAACTAACCATTGTCATTTAAGTTTCCATCTTTATATTTTCCTTATTTTCATTTTCATCACTAACACTTGATTCTTCTCCTCCATCTTCCTCTTCTTCCTGTTTTACTGATTTCTTATGTAGTTGAGCGTACTTTTCCAATTGTCTCCACATCTGTACTTCATGAGGAACTCTATTAAATATAGAAGTATCCACAGGTCCGTATAATATAGGTGCGTCCGGTTGTTTGTCCAAAGTGTCTTCCAGATAATCTTTAATAATCGAACTTGAAAACACCAGTTGTCTCAAGTATCTTGTTATAGGTTCAGTAGCACAAGTTAAAATGAAAAACTCCTCTCGATTAAGTTGAATTTTGTTATCATGTCTTGTTGTGTCTCTAAACCGTAGCTGATGATCACCACGTTGTTTAATGATATCAATTTCCACATTTGAATCCAAAAGTCCTACTCTTGTCTTTCTTCCAAACATGTTACTACTTAAATAGCATTCTAGTAGATGCAAATGTTTCATAAACGATTCCCAAGCACTGTCCGTAAACAAAATCATTTTGGGTCCATGAGTTAAAATTACAGTAGGGGAATAATCTGTAGATTTCATAACACCGATTAAAACACTTTTATCCAAACTGGAAGAGATTGGGTAAAATATTCGCAAAAATACCTCACTCAATATGTTTGGAGAAATATTATCTTCAATATCCCTTTTTCTCTTTTGTATAGTCTTTCTTCTTTTACCTTTTTCTTCAACATTATTACTGGCGTGAAGTTGTCCGCAAACGTTTTGTTCACCTCCTTCCTGGTGACCTTGAGGATCTAAAAACTCAGATATCTCCTTCTCAATATCTACCACATTTTCAGGTGTACCACTAGGAGAAGCCATATTGAATACGATGCTACCCATACAACAGTAGGCAACAAACTGATGAGGAGCGGTCTGTACGCTCTGCTTTTATACTCGCGGAATGAAACAAAACCGGTTCTTACAATACATTTTTAACAATTCCAGTTAAAGGTGTGTATGTTACGATTTTATCATGTAGAATTAAACAGTATGCAGTTGTATTAGCCGGTATAGCATCGTTGAATTCCATTTCTATTTTTATATCCACACTTGAAGACTTTACTGATTCATTTTGTTTAGAACAATCGATTACAACTATTGGGTAGGCATCGAAATATTTGTCAGGTGGTAATAAAGGTGTATTTGTTTTACCGTAATATGAACTTTGGAATCTCGCGTACATATCGTACAATATACTGTATTTCTTCTTAGTGAATGACACATTTAAATTGTCGTATGGAAAGAATTGTGAATTTAAATAAACTTTAATATTTTTCAAGTCACAATGATCAAATTGTCCTGCATGTTTAGTAATGGCGTCTCTTCTACCTGTTTGTAAACCAAATATAATATACCTGGCTCGTTCTACATAATTCGATGTTTTAACAGTCCAAGTGTGTCGATCCGTAGTAGGTAAACTGGGATGCTCATGAAATTCCCAACTTCTAAATGGAATAACAATATCACGATCGGCTTTTAATTTTCTTAAAAGTAGCATTCTATGCTCGTCAGCCAATTTAACATGTGGAACTCTCCATACAATTTTGTCTAATTTTAATTTCCATTCTAAAGTCGCATCTGTAGTAGCATCTGCAGCTTTAATAATGTCTTTATCGTTAGAAGATCTCAACAAAACTAATTCTTGTTTAACGTTTAATATTATTTTCCTATAATCTTCAGCAAAACCAAGCAGCAAACGTAATGGAATATGAAAATCAAAATATCCATTTGGATTTGGAGTGATCGTGTCAATCGTAGGTAATACCCATCCGGCAGGTTTAAGTAAATTGGTTTCATTGGGTGTTATAGATGTTAATCCTTTTAAAGTTGTCGTAATACCTACTTTTTTAGTGGAATCAACTGTTACACCTGATATTTCATATCTAATTTCATCAAATAGGAAAGCCATAGGATTATTTATAAATGGAACTGTTGTACCAACAGTAGTACCGTCCTTTTTAGTAACTTGTCCTTCAATATATAAGTAACTTTCACATGGTAGTGTGTAAATGTCTTGATTTTGTATGGGAATACGAATTTCATCGTTATTGTTTAATTTCGATGAAGTGTAAGGGTTGTGGGTGTGATATTCTTTTTCCCATAGGGTTTCGTCGAATGTTGGACCCTGCGCTATATCCAGTATATCCATACTCGGTTAATTTTAATCCAATTCTCTCTAAGAAACGAATGTTCTCGCGTGTTAACTCCTCCACAGCTGAAGAGCTACTAATGCGGTTTCCCGTAGGTTGTTCGCTTTTAAATGTTAAACCCATGGTTTTGTATTAAAGTGTCGATTTTAAATGTAATCTAATCGTAATAGGCTCTTCTCTGAAGTCTACCAAGTTACCGTCTTGATCCAATACGCTCAACACGATGTCTGAAATGAAAGTGGTGTTCAACGGTAGATATACCAGGTTTTGTGGCTTTTCAACAATTTTAAATCCAGGTGGTACACTTGGGTAAAAAGTATGTATGATGTGGGTGTTAGCCCCATCCCTGTAAGCACCTTGTATAATGTTACAAGTTATGTCTATACTATTGACTTTTAATATTGTTACTGTTTTCTTACCGGAATGTGTTACATCTGGTTCTAAAACAGGCTCATCGTTGGAAAATCCTAATAAATCACCAATTGAGTTTGGTTGAGTGAAATCTATATAATATTTGGAAGTAATTTCAGCTTTCATCGTATTATTATTACCTTTTAATGTTATATTGTCTTTTCCCATTTTAGTTTGCAAAAATTCATTTATATGATCAATTTCATAAGAACCTGTGGGTAACCTGCACTCTTGTAAGTCTGTAAATTTTCCACTGGCATCCTTTCCCTTATAATAATGCAATACGTTATTTTTACCTTCCGTAACATTGGGGATAGAGTTGTAAGTTGTAAAATCCAATAGTGCCGCCTCCCAAAACCTTCCTTTTTGCAAGCGTAACGCTGGAAAAAGGATACTTCGTAAAGTGGACGATTTTCCTGTTAATGATACCGTATAGGAAGACATCTCAATAGTGACTGATACTTTTAGCTAGAAATTCCAAACATAAATGGCCGCATATTGAAGTATTATCAGGTTGTTCTCTTTTATAGTTATAATATATGTTTTTAGCAGATTTAAAGTAATTTTGAAGTTCTTTTGGTGGTGGCAAATTACCGAAACTATCAAAATAATATACATTGTTATTTAGTTTCTTATAACAAACCCAATGGGTGCCAGGCCCTTCAGTATTATCCAAATTTACAATTCCAGTCTCATTTTGCCACATTTTCTTTGGTAAACTGTCTTTCATAAACACACCGCGGAAAAATGGTATTTTTAAACAGGAAATATATTTAAATAATTCAATATTGGTTAATGCTTTATGTGGTATGACCAATTGATTTCTTTCATTTAATATGCACGATAAGGTCTTAGGTAAAGACCTGCCCCGTTTTTTACCATTGACCATACGGTGGGCTTCTTCCTGCCTTTTCTTGTAGATCGTCGTCTTCTTTTTATATTTCCTCCATGTTTTCTTGTGGTTGACCTCCTTTTTACTCTCCTTCTCCTCCTTCTTCCACCTCCTACTGCTGTTTTAGCCTTCATACCTGCTGTTACTGCTAAAGCTGCTGCTTTTTCTGCTATGCTAGCGTCACTTGATTTTACTCGTTGCCAAGCTATGTCCGCAAGCTTTTTGTCAGCTATTGATCTATTTTTTGAATCGGCAAACGTGGAATATGCGATATCGTGTTCTTTACAAGCCTGATCCAACTTGTTTATGCCAGGATCGCCTCTTTCCAGTCGTTTTTTCAATTTAGTTCCTGGTCCGCAATACTGATAACCTCCTGGTATATGAAATTCGTATGGTAATGCGTCTATTGCTCTATTTACTATGGATCCTACTGGAATTTGTTTTAAAGCTTTACTTAACAGAGAAACCGCTGTGGACGTGATCCCACCTCCTTTTCTTGCAGTGTCTCGATATGGACTGATGTACTTGAACGTCATTATTGTCCTTTTATAATGGCAATGTGCAACTCATGTGTTAACTCTATGACAGGTTGCACATAAATGAAGTCATTTATTGAGTTATTTACTTAAATATCAATATCACCCCAATCTGATGATCTAAACTGTTTCGTTTTAGGGTTAATAAAGTATTTATTATAAATTTCTCGTTTAATATACTCACCTCTCATGGATTCAGCATAAGTATTATGACCTGATTTTCCTTGAAGAATATCTGGTGTAAAATGATTGTGTAAATCAAATATCGCATTACCTAAAACTTTTACAAGAAAATTAACAGTGACAGCATTATCTACATGTTCAGGGTCTTTAAGGTTTGTTATACGTTTATTATTACAATTATACACTTTACTATCCTTTAATGATGTTGTAATGGTCTGTCCTACAGTTGCAGCATCATTTGCTTCTCTTCCTTGTGCCAAGTCTCTTATCACTCTATTTTTACATGTAAACCATCTAAAATATCGATCTGGATCTAGATGTACGGTTTGTGATAAAGCAGCTGCATCTTGTTTTTCATAACCCCATCCCATATTTGATAACTTTTTATCCATGCAATCCCAAGCATCATTTTTGTATGTTAATAAATTAAACTTTTCATTACCTTGAACAAATTCATCCCCTTGCTTCGATACTACTTGATCTTGTTTTACAAAAGAGGTTGTTTCTTGTTTTAAGGTTTCCATCATTTGACCCACTGTTGCACCATCTGATGGCGCCGAACCATCTTTAACATTTGCTAAACAATTATTAAAACAATCTATAACCCCTACATCACGTATGATGCAATGATCTTTAATATATTTTAGATTTACAGCATCGTTTTCAGTTTTTGGATAGCCTATATCATTAATAACAAATTTATAAAAAGAAAATCCATCTTTTGTCTTTTCAGGTATCAAAGAATGTAAATAGCGTCTATTTACGCTGTCTTTTGCATCTTTAGGGTCATCTACGTTGGATATACGTTTATTGTTGGCACTATACGTTTTCCCATTGAATTTTAACGTATTTTTTAATTCAGATGACAAATAACCTTTGTTTATCGCATCACCATTTTCATTTGGTTTACCAACGTTGATAATTCTATGATTTTCCGCGTCATATGTGTTATTTTGTAGTTTTAATGTTGGCGATATCTTTTCCTTTAATATTTTTAGATTTATTGCATCGTTTTCATCCGAAGGATCTTTTATGTTTTTTAACCTTTTATTACTCATATCATAATCTCCATCAGGTGTTTGTGGTAAACCAGCACTTCTTTTTAAACTATTGGCATAATATAACCCATCCGAGGAGTAACGTCCGAACTTGTCGACACTCATAGTGCAACTGAATAGTATTCTAGGGAGTAACGCATTTTTATGAGATTACCCCACGGTTTCGGAGTTCATCCACTAAAGCCACCCATTCGTTTTCCAATCCAGTATGACCCGCTTCTTTAGCTTCATGTATTAGTTTCATTCTATCAACCAATTTATTGATATTATTGTAATAAATCACATTTGTGTTATACAGTTTCTTCATTAAACCTGTACCTGTAACAGACTTGTTTCTTTTTCTTGGTTCTGTAGCACTTATATCCAAAGTGGATGACACAAACCTTCGTTTTACAGGTTTTCTTGGTATTATTGGCATTGGTTGTCTTCTCGTTGTTGGTATTAACTTGGATACAAATTCTCTATATTTTAAAGACTTTGATCTAAAAACAGGTTGGTCAGCTGAATACTTCCTCCTGTATGCATTAGTTTGTTCCAAAATCTTTTTATATGCTTCCATGTCTTTTTCTTTAACTAACAATTCTAAAGGCTTATTTTCAAATAATAATTCAAATAATCCTCTTGTGCCCTTATATCTTTGATCACCAACAATAATATTATCATGTTCATCAATGTTTACCGGGCTATTACCAACCATTAAACCCTCTTCTGTTAATCTTACTCCATAACTATGGTAGTTTTTATTAGGGTTTGTTCCAGCTAACATTTTTATCATGTATTTCCTTCCTAAAGGTCCTTTGTTATGAATGTTTTCACCCAACAAGCTTATGTTTGACGGACCTTCCCTTGCTTCTTCTTTTTCCTCTTCACTAGCAGTTGATACAACTTCATGTCCTCTTTTGGCTTTTACTTCATATAATTCTCTTATTCCACTATAGTCTGGTGATTCTAGCTCTCTTTCGGGTTCTCCACCGGTAAAACCACTATATGTAGAGGATTCCGGGTCTTCATCGCTAAAATCTTCTGATTTTACATTTTCTCTTTCAAACTTTGTAATAGGTGCAATCGCATCTCCTTCCAATACAGGTTTAGCAAATTTTTTGTTTAATTGTTTCAAGGGTTCAGTAATAGGTTTAAAAGTAGATTCAAGGAATTTCTCCCTCTCGCTAATACCTAGTTTCAATGCTCTGTTTTTAGCCCGAATAGAATCACTAAGTGATTTTATTTCTTTTACTAATTTTTCTTGGTTAACCATGTTTGTAGCAAGACGTGTTGTACAACAATGAATGTGTTATACCACGTTTAATGTATTAATATAAATTTATCAAATCCTATCCTGTATCGACCATTGTTTAGCGGTTGTTCCTTCATAATTGTTAGGAACCCATACTTTTCAGCCCAAGCCTTTCCACACAACTCTTTAAATCGTTCAAATGTCATATCCGCATTTACATGATCAAAATATATATGTTTTAGGTTGGTTTCGTCCTGTTTAAATACAATTAACATGTTTGCATTGTCTCTAATGAGTTGTTTAGGTATTTTGCTGTAAGTTTGGCCAATATAAATGCTATCTATGTTGTTATGTCGACCCATAGCGAAGTAATTCCTTATTGTGTTTTGGTTTTCACAAGATACATCGTCGAATATAAACACGGAGAATGGTTTAGCTTCTTGTGGCTGCATGACACTCTCGCTTGCATTAAACTTTAAATATTTAACTTCAGGCACATTAGTCAGTATTTTTTCCAATAATTGATACTTTGGTTGTTGTAGTGATTTTGAAAATACATATAGATTGTTAAATCGTAATCCTTTAGGGTTTGTAATCAAATTGAATACTACATTAGTTTTTCCACAGTTGGAAGGTCCGGTAACCAGACAACGAACGGTGTTTGGTAACAAATCGCCATGCTTCCCACTATTGAATTCTGAATTATCCACTGTGAGTTCATCTATATTATTAATAGTAAAACTCTCTTTTTGTGGTACTATCTCCATCCTTTGTAATGGTTCAACCTAAAATGATTCTCTATCGTTATATCAAATCCTTTTTAGGTATCCAAGAATCTTCCGTCTTATTAAATCCTAACCATCGTACTTTGACCTTATCTTTTTTCCGTTGCAACACCTTTTCAACTAAATATACATCGCCTACTGTTGATTTTAACATTTCATGTCCATAAAACCCTCCTTCAAGCAATTGTCCTTTATTATCTTTTAAAATATATGTCTCAGGTACTGTAGGTTGTACTTTGAATACAGTAAAAACCTCATTGGTCCAATTTGGCAGGTATCTTTTACTGAATACACCTTTATATTTACTTATTCGCACTTTATCACCCACATTAAATTTTTTAGGCTTTAGTTTTTCAACTTTTGGTTTAGTATTCGTTTTTATACGTTTTAATACAAGGTTTTCATTTTTACTAGTTACTTGGTTTGGTTTCATCCCGATAGTCCTATGAAATTTGTTATTGTAATCGTTTATAAGTTTTGGTAACATATCAATCCATATGTGCGATCCTCTGTTGGAAAACATTTTATACATTGCACTTTTTAAAGTTCTGTTGAATCTTTCGATTATTGAGGCTTTTACTTCTGAATTGGTTGAATAATGGTTTATATTGTGTTTTTTCATTAAATTTGCAAATTCCTTATTAAAATATTCTTTTCCATCATCTGTTTGTAAATGTTTAATAGTATGTTTGTCTCTTTGTATAGCTGTTTCCATTGCTTTTGTAACACTTTTGCCACTTTTATCTTTTAGTGGTAAAGCATCTGCCATTTTTGAAAAACAGTTAATAACAGTCAATATGTATTTATATCCTTTATTTTGTTTGCTATAAGGAATCATTTCGATTAAATCCGCTTGATATAAATCATTAATTCCTTTTATCACCGTATTTCTTCGTGGAAACTTTCTTCTTGCAGGTTTATGAAGTTCGTTGACAATTTGTTGCTTCAAGTCCTTCATATTGCAGGTTTCAATGTTTGTTGTATCACATGTATAATCACAATGAATGTTGTTTTAAATATTCACATCATTTATATGGGTCAAGGTCATCCAAACTTGTGTAAAAAAATGGGGAACACGGCGTTGGACTTGCCGTGTTCCCCATTTTTTTTACGGAAGGAGAAAGGAATAAGGTCGTAGTTGTAGAAGGACGAAGAATAGGTTACTAGTTGATAGGGTTTAGAGAGTAGTGGCCAAAAGGAAGAGTGTGGATTTTGTCGGGCATAATGTATCTTTTATCATCCCGAGCTGACAACGCTTTTTTAATTTCGGTGACACTGTAGACTTGATGCTTAAAGCTTCGGATATTGTTGAATGTTGCTGATATCGTAGTATCTTCAAACAAACAAGTCTTGTAGTGGTCAAATGTCACGTGTTTTTTCAAATAAGATGTCTTCACTCCTTTTGCTTTCTTCACTGTCGGTGTGTTGTTCTCGTGGTACATCTTAAATGAATACAATTTCGCCATCAGCGCCACTATTTCTTCTAAAAGCATTCCATTTGCTTCATCTTTGAATTTTCCAATTACTTTTTTATATTTTTCATTAAAATTTGGATGGTTTTTCGGATAGTCAGAAAAATCGAAATCTTCTTTGTATGGAAAAGTCCTTAGGTCTTCATACATGTCCAAAGTCTTTATCCAGTAGATAAACGCGTCCGTATCCATGTATGCGACTCCAATGTTTTCCCTTCCGTAATGTTTAACCATTTTGTTATAATGGAAATCATACATCAGGGTTTTACTTATATCCAAAATCGACATACCTATGTATAACGGACGGTCCATGACTATTGTTGTTTTCTTCATACTGACAGCGACTAGATTTTCGTTTATAATCATGGATGTTCCGAAATTTGGTTTTTGCACTAATTTTTCCAATTTCCTAGGATCACTCACTAATTTTACATTTTTGTGTTTTCTTTTGTTCTCCAAGGTCTTCCCAAAGATGGCATTGTTCATTAATTTATAGAAGTCCTTTTCAAATGCTGTTGTCGCTGCAGCTCTTCTTGCAGTGTTGGAATCAATATATGGTTTCAACCAACAAGACTGGGTGAATTCAATTGCTCTATGAATTCTCACTATACGTAGACCCAATTCAAGAGCCTGTTGAACTACCCAGTAGTGAGCCACATAGCGATCCTTATTCTCCAAGGTCATCATCAATTTTGGCCATCTTCCTGTCGGTGAAACTTCAGTCTTGGCTAGGAGAGGCAAGTCGTAGTGATGGTCATGAAGGTGCTCCGGGTATTCAAAATCACAGTCCAAAATATAGCCTTTTGGACCATCCTTTGGAATCTGTGAGATGTCTCCGATGGTGGCCGGGTCGATCCACTTGAAGTCAGCGTAGGGAAGCGGATTTGACATTGCCCAACCATAAAGGTTGTTTGCATCAAAATAGCCAAGGTAGACCGATGGTTGTTGCTCGTCGAAGCCGGGGATGTACTTGTTGTTGGCTTTGACATGACGTGTTACAGCTTGTGTCAAACCGCCCCGTACACCAGATTCCATCATGAGCACCATATCAATATCCGTTAGAAGTTCCAGTCGACAGTTGGTTGACTTTAGCATAGCTTGCCATGCTAATCCTGGAGATGTGTACGAGTGTAGAGGGTCCAGTCCATAGGCGGAGAAGCAGGTGTTTCTGAATTCTTCCATCACATCGCACAGCAGAGTTACGTCCAATTTTATATAAAAGTCAGAATATTCCCCTAAGGTTTGAATGTTTAGTTGGTTCCAAACATTACATGCATGATTGTAGTCTTCAACGGAGATTTCACTTTCGTTTAATTTGCTGTTGAAGGCTTCAATCGGCGGTAGACTGGTTTCTTCAAATTTTTCTGTAGAAGTTATGTAATCGTAGGGGAACACTCCTTTCCGTAATACTAGGTCTAATTTATCTTCAGGTACAATTTTTCTGGTTTCTTTTAGGTCTTCTCTTCTTAGGTTCTCTGACAATTTGGCTAAACTAGATGCCATAAATCTGTAAGAGTCTACGAAGCGAAGTTTAATTTTACCTACTGTTTTTGAAAAGCTGATGTACTTTTCCAATGTTGTAGCAAGAACATCAATTTTACCGTCATCTCTTCCTAACTCCGGGATAATAAAGTGGGAGTCGTAGCCGCTAAGATTGTGTAAAACGACAGGAATAAAGTTTGGCAGTTTGTAATTTATATTGCATGAATTACAAGCAGCTCCTCTGTATAACCCTGTCAGGTGATCGTGATCTCTTACTTTTGGATTTTCTTCACTGAACATCTTCTTGCATAAATAGCATCTTGTCGCTAAGTTGTATTCTTCTTGTTGATTTTGGTTTAAAGGTTCCATAGGTACAATATTACCGAACAAGCGTTGAACCTTTCCAGCAATATCGTACAGTTGGTCTACAAAATACTTAGCGGCTTCTTCACCACGGTAGAGTATTGGAGTGGATGTTAAACCATAGTCTTGCAATTGGTTTTTAGACAAGGTTGATTTAACTAGTAAACAAAAACTGTTGGGCTGATGCAACTGATATTTTGTTCTTCTAGTCACTTCGCCGTCCGGCAGCTCCTGTGGTACTAACGTTGATTCAAAATCTGCATAGACCACTATTGGAATTCGGTATTGGTGAACTGTCTTGTTAAATTGGATACACGCTCGAGATGGTGGTGGCAGACTAATCTTCACTTCATAGTTCTCGTTGCAAAGTCTTTTATGTTCCAATAACCAGTCCAATCCTCCACGTCTTGAATCTTTCCAAGAAAAGCAGAAACATCTCTTGCAAACTGTAATCCTATTTACTCTTTTGGTCAATTGTTTTACAACTAAGGCTTCAAAGTCCTTTATCCATACATAATGGGAAATTTCACCCTTAGTTATCAATAGCAAGTCCGTGTGGTTTCTTTGCTCAACCTTTACTACCCGCAAAGGATAAACGTTGTTTGAATCATCCAGACCAAAAACATTCACTGAAACGCCAGGATTTTTCTTTTCAAATTTGTCTATGTCTTTCAATGTAACTGGGTAGGTGAGGCCTTGAAAGTTGTAGCGGTGTTCATTTTCGTAATATTCTCTACCAACTCTTTCAGGATGATCTTTAACATACTTGGTTAACATTGCATACTTAAAACATTCATTACCTTCATTTTGCACATTCCTACACGATTTAGTGTTTTGGATTTTCTTTGGTAAAGGGATAAAACTACTACCCCTTAAACCATATCCATGCTTGTGAACCCTTACATCCATACCTTCGATTGATGACAAAGTCCATCCAGATCCTCTTCCTTCATGTTCTTGAAGTTTTGTTATAAGTTCTTCCAAGCATTCTTCAATAATATCATCGATGTTGGAGGTGAAGGTAAGGGTTCGGTTTTTGGTAATGAACGCTCTCAATGCTGTTTCACCATCAGTATTGTTAAACATAGCCTCTAACACCATTCCAAATTTAATAAAATTTAGCCTTTGTAATTCTTCCCTCAACGTTTGACTAACAAGTTCCTTAGCCTGGGTTATGAATGTTTCCAATTCCAATTGAACGTTATTAATTTTGAAATGTGTTACAACTCGTCCTGGCAAGGCTGTGGTGCGCAGTTGTCTTACATCTTCCAGTTCTTCTTCTTCCATATCCTCTTCTTCGGTGTCCTCTTCTTCGGTGTCCTCTTCTTCAATAGGTCTTGTAGCAGTAGATGGTCCAGCACCAGCAAATTGAATCACACTAGGTCTTCTTCTTTGCATTTGCTGTAGATAGCTGTCGTAGTAGTCCATCTGCTTCTGGTGCTCTTCCAAAAACCGGTCAATTGAGTCTAAGTCTATTTCATCCATGGTAATATCTTCTTTTCTATCTTCGTCTTCATGTACTTCTCTGTGTATGGTGAAAAGATCTTCGTCTTGAAAGATTTCCCCACAAATGTCGCAAAGAGCCATTTCAAACAGTTTGGCTTTGAATGCACACTCTGTGAATGTCCACGCAATAATGAGCAGCGCACTCCACCGGGACCCTTTATATCCGAGGCAGATAGGTGGGGAAAGTGACGTCATATGGAAACAGGTTATCACTTATGTGCTAAATTTAGCCTTTACACAACCGTTTGTAATACATTTATCAGTAGGCTTGATAAATTGATGATATTTGGTCTAGATTCAATAATTTGTACAAGTTTTTTCAAAGATGTCTGTTTGAGCAAGTTTATGTAGGTCAAGGTCATTTGGAATTATTATTTTGAGCGGGGGATAGAGCACTAAGCAGCATCATTTACTACAAAGTGCTCTATCCCCCGCTCACATTCTTTTTTAACTTTTTGTTTAAACTTTTTACAAGGGTGAAACATCACCATCAGAGTCGGAATCATCCTCATCACGGAATAGGTAGCGATGACAATACATAATTCTTCTGGCAACTAACATCCTATCCATTGGACGATGGGGAGTGTCTTGTTCTTGTTCTTCTTCTTCTTCGATTTCCAATTGGAATTCCATTTCCGACTCAGATGACGACTCTAATGTTTCGTAGGCATGCAAGTCCACCTCATTGTCCGTTGAACCAGCTTCGTCAGAGTCCGTTTCAATATCCATTATCTCTTCCTCCTCCTCTTCTTGATCAACCGCAGGTAGTTGGTCCTCTACTTCTATAATTTCTAGAGGTATAACCTCCAGAATAGAGACAATTCTGTTGCGATGGAACACGGTGTTGTCAAGTGGAGCCATGGTATGAAAGTGGTGTATCTATCCAATTGGTTTGCCCTTTTTATACCCCCACCAACTATACATTTTATGTGGGTCAAGGTCACGTAAAGATACCCTTTGAGCGGGGGATAGACCACTAAGCAGCATGCTAGTCCATTGCCGCAAAGTGATCTATCCCCCGCTCTATTCCGCAGACCACACTCAAGTCCAAGTCCACATCCAAGTCCACATCCATATGTTACACTTTATTATTACTGCCACCAAGTAATTGTCACTCGCACATTTACTTGGTTTTGATAAAGGTACTGCACAAACTCCATATTGGTTGTTTGTTCGTTATACAAATGCATCATGAAATATGCAATCTTATCGATTGCGGCATTGTCCAACGGTTCGCAATTCACAAGTTCCAATGTGCCCTGGCTGGTCTTCTCCTCTATAAGTTCCACCACTTCGTTGATGTCTTCTTCCAAGAGGATGAACTCAACACTGAAGCTCTCCATTGTTGTTGATAGTGTCTAGACAAATGCTTGACTAAATGCTTTATTCATCAGTCCTACATATATACCAATTTCCCCCTCCTATTACCCATTCCCCCTCTACCTTTATATGGGTCAAGGCCATCCAATAATACCCTTTGAGCGGGGGATAGACCACTAAGCAGCATGCTAGTCCATTGCCGCAAAGTGATCTATCCCCCGCTCTGTATTCCACACAAGTCCTAGTCTTTACACACACACACACACATAAGCCCCCAGTCTTTTACACTTACTCATATACTCTGTCCTCCCTGCCAATTAAGAGTTCCCCATGTTTGCCACTATTTTCAATTAACCTTTCCAAGTCCCAAAACACAATGTCCAAATTAACCAAGTTCGCTCGTCCAATTTGAAACACACTATTCCCCCCAAAGTCACTTGCTCTCACTTGTTGTCCTGTATACTGCTTCTTCTTCCACGCTACAATCACTACCCTACCTTCTTCAACAACCATTCTTTTAACGTTATCATACACCTTCTTCAACATCCCTTTACAGTTTAAATAGTTTATGGTTACATACTCCCACTCCTTACCAATGATCAGTGATCCACTCATTTTCTAGCGTTCCACTGGAAGGTTCAAAGCAGAATGAAGTCGGGATGTACAGACCCCCCTCTTTTATACCAGTTAACCGGTTGTCCTTGCTGTAAAGTGGGTCAAGGTCATCCAATGCTACCCTTTGAGCGGGGGATAGACCACTAAGCAGCATGCTAGTCCATTGCCGCAAAGTAGTCTATCCCCCGCTCTGTATTCTACACACACACACACACATGTCCCTGTCCAAGTCTTTCATTACATACCCAATATATATTCAGTTCCTTCATCATCACTATCACTCATCACTGCTTCCACAAACTCCACAGGATTAAAGTTAAATTGTTTCAATTGTTCTTTTAAGTTTTCAATTTGTTGGTCCTTTACTTCTAAAACACTGTGAAGGTGTGATATGTAGTCCGCTGCCTCGTTGATGCTTGCTACTCTCGGATCGCCTAACTTCAAGCTGGGAACTACACCCTGCAGCCTGTAGTAAGCCATACGCCTTTCTTGCTCCTGCCGTTGACCAGGACTGAGCAAGCCTTGCCCGTCTTGGCTCACCTCCAGCAAGGTCCGTAGCATTGGAGCTTTGCAGGCGTTTGCCCGAGCAACAGTTATGCTGTGGAATGGTCGAGCAGGTCCACGAGTAGCAGGCAGGACGTTGGCAGCACGCCTTCTTGAAGAAGAAGAGGAAGCCTGAGAGGTTTTGCAGTTGGAAGCCATGTTGAAGTGAGGTATTCAGCTAAGCGATACAAAGCAGAATAACCAAACTGCACATCAATACCCGTATATATACACTTATCAGTGGTGGGGGTACTAGCTAGCCTTGGTAAAGTGGGTCAAGGCCATCCAAAAACATTACCAGAACGGGGGATAGATCACTAAGTGGCATGTTAGTCCATTGCCACAGAGTGATCTATCCCCCGCTCTGTATTTCACATTCACGCACACATTCATACATACACACAAGTCCCAGTCCAAGTCTTTACCCACACACCTATCCACTCTCATCCTCACTATCATCACTGTCCAACAGGCTTTCACACTTCTTAATCAGTTTTTCCCATTTACTCCTAACATAAAGTAGCTCCCTGCGAGTATTCTCTAGCATTCTGTCCCTTTGCTCTATCACTTCGTCGTACCACTCGATGATGTTTGGTGGAGTCTGAGTTGCTGCATCCATCGTGGTTGGTTGAGACGCCCCGCTGCTCCGCAACTCCTTCCTCACAGGACCAAAGCCGGAGAATCGGACACGACTTCTTGACGAAGGCCCCGATCGGATTGGTCCAATGCTCGGGCTGGAGTTGGAGGCGACCGGGCCAGAGGTAGAGGCTGGGACGTTCATAGCAGACATGGTGGTGTTCAGCTTAACGGTGTAAAGCAGAATGAGAGGACGGTTGATCACCACTCCTATATATACCCATTTTTAGTGGTGGGGATAACACTGGGGGGGGGGGGTGGGGGGGGGGGGGGGGGTTAAAAGAAATTTTGCTTAGTCTTCCCGGTCATCAGTTTTACATACCTTTAGCACACCCATTATTTTGGTTTCTTCAATAACTTTACACACCTCAAACACCCAAGCAAACAGCTCATCTATGTTGTTATAGTTAATTTTTGTCCAGTGTTCATACTTATGAGTTTGGTTGTTTATAATACATAGATAAAATGTAGACCCGTCTTGTCTTATACAATACTCAACTTCCATTCTATGCTGGTTTAGTACTTCCCAAGCATTGTGTTGATCTATCAAGAAGTCACCACCTTTGTAATTGTACCGTGACATGTTTACACGGAGCACAGAAACTGACTGAAGCAAATGAACGGCTCATACAAGCTTAGTAAGAGCGTTAGAGTGGGGGTATCACGTGATACACAACATTAGTTGTAAGTAATTTATATGGGTCAAGGTCATTCAAACTTTGAAAAATTTTTACCTCCAAACACTTGTAGCAAGCTACAAGTGTTTGGAGGTAAGTTTTTATTTGTTAATGATTTATTTGTAACTTAGTCTTCACCCTCAAGGACACGGTTTGAGATTGTCCCAGTGACTTTACATCACCGCCAGGTTAAAGTATTATACAAGTCAAGTATTTTTTTTTTTTATTAGTTGACTTGTATAATACCCCTCTCCCTTACTTTAAGAGAGTTAAGACTAAATTTGGAAAAATAATTTGGAAAAAGACTTTTAAATATTGTCCAACACAACCTAACAATTTAGAATTTATTTTGGTAGGCCTACATCCTAATCCATTTCCCACACAGATTGGCATCCTTCCCTTCGTATTAGATAGCCTTTTTTATGGATGAAAAATTGTCTTTGTACCATCCGAACGGGTACTTTCATTGTATGAAGGCTGCCATCACCTTTTACAATGATTTCTACTTTGGCATCAAAAGCTCCATAAATTTGAGCAATAAAATAATATTTTTCATCCATTTTAAGTCTTCTAATATCAAGCGGTTGCGGACTGTGGGGATGTCTGGGTTGGGATGTTTTAGACCTAATGTTGTTAAGACTGTAGGGTCTTACTCTCGGAAGATTGATGTTTTTGTTCAAGTGCGTTTGGCAACGGTCTTTATCTAAAACAGCAAACTTCTGACAGCAAAGAATCCCAAAGTCTTTTGACATCCAAACGTAATCGCATTTATTACCCTTGCCAGCAGGGAGTTTAACACGCTTACGTTTTTGTGTTGGACGCTTTACTGGAGTGTTTTGGAGCTTGTCAGGTTTAGGCTGGCTAGAAGGAATGGGGGTGGGAGGTGAAGGTTTAAGTAGGTCAAAAGGTAGGCTGCAGACAATTTTGGGTGGGGTAGGTGAACGGGTTAGGTCGATTGAGGGAAGTTCGGGGGAGAAGATTGATTTACGGGGTGGTTTGGTTGGTGTAGGTGGCATGGGGGATATAGGTGAAGGACATTGGGATGTAGTGTATGAGAGGATTTTCCGGGTTCTGCTGTATGGGGTGATCCTCGACCTAGACGTCTCTTCAAAAGCCGCAGACTCCGATCCTGAGTCCGATAGCAGCGAGAGTGCTGGAGAGGCTACCGGGACTCGGCCTGACGACTTGACGAGTTCTCCTGACGATGGCTGTGCACCAGCCTCTTCCACTGTCGCCGGCAATGGCGACAGGCTGGGCATTGAGGCGGGCTGTGGTGGCGGCGGCGGCGGTGGCGGCATCGTCAGGCAGCTCAGGATGTTCGCAGTCATCAGGTATTCCAGGATCGAAGTCGAGGATGATGAGGGTCGAGACGCGTCGGTCGAGGTTGAAGTTGATGGGTAGTTTTTTAGCTTCAGACCATTTTACCCATTGTAATAAATGAAAAGAAGTGAACGTGTAAAACAAAAGTCTCAAGAGCGAGAGAGAGTACCTGTCCGTATGGGAGCTTGGACCGGAATGAGAAGTGCGTGCAGCCCGGCCGCCTTATATCCCCACCGGGGCTGCCACGCCCAGGATATTAGGGGTGGGGGTGGGGGTGGGGGTGGGGGTGGGGGTGGGGGTGGGGGTGGGGGTGGGGGTGGGGGTGGGGGGGGGGGGGGTTCGCACTTTTTGTCGGGGGGGGGGGGGGGTTCGCACTTTTTGTCGGGGGGGGGGGGGGGGGTAAATTTAAAACAATAAGCCTCACTTAAGGCGTTTATGTTAACATCGCTGAAGCCTCCAAAAAAGACACACTTATAGACGAGTCAAACCTTGTGTGTTACTTGACTTGTACATTTTTTTTAAAAGAGCTTAATATATTTACCTTGTTAATAAGACCTGACTGTTAAAGAATTTTGAAAACTTTTATATATTTAGGTCAAGGTCACGGTAAAACTTTAAAAAATTAAGCCCCACACCCCCGATGGGGGTGTGGGGCACTTGGGTTGTCATCGCTGTAGCCTCCAAAGAGACCCAACTATGACAACAAGGCAACATCCAATGTCGTGTTCCCTTCGCCACGCAAGACTTGTAAACATTTACTGCATTGTCTTTTCAATAGCTAACAAAACATTTACTTAATTTTGAGAGAGGTTGAGGACAGCCCTAGTGGCTTACGCCCTCGGTCCGAGTGCAGGGGCCACCGCAAATTGGCCACAGCTGTGGTCTGCATGTCAGCATACAAACGGACCGAGTCCCAAACCCAGCCGCAATATTGCATGCCTGAGAGGACCCATGCTAAAATTGGTTTAAAATTGTTTTACACGGGGGTCTACTCCCGTACCCTACCTTTACTATTTAACTTTATCAATGCAGTAAATTTTTATAAATCTTTGTGGGTCAAGGCCACACGGACATTAAAAAAATTTCGGCCCCCGTACATCCATGGCGAACCACGAATGTTCGGGGGCCTTGGGGACTAAAACACAAATAGCTAACAAAGATTCATTTACATAATTTTGAGTTTCCAGAAGGGAAACAAGAGGTTGAGGACAGCCCTAGTGGCTTACGCCCTCGGTCCAAGTGCAGAGGCCACCGCAAATTGGCCACAGCTGTGGTCTGCATGTCAGCATACAAACGGACCGAGTCCCAAACCCAGCCGCAATATTGCATGCCTGAGAGGACTCATGCTAACGTTGGTATAAAGTGCTTTTACACGGGGGCCTACTCCCGTTCCCTGACTTTACAATTTACTTTGAGCATTGCAAAAGCTCAAGGGGGGATTGCTAAAACAAGCGTATACACTTTAGAAAAATATAACACACTTACAACACACAATTGAGCTCAACGTAGTCAATGCTGGAACAAGCACATACATGTTAAACACATATAACAAACAAGACACAAAGGATAAAAGACACACAGGAGACATAAGGTACAAGTAAAACACTCTCATATAAAACAATTCGCAATACCCAAACGCAAGCGCAATATCTTACAACTAATACAAGTCTTAAAGTTAGAGTAGACTTCGCTAAACACTGAAGGCGCCATTCAATGTTTAGTGATGCCTATGGCGGTCCGTCCCGATCGTTCACGTTCAACGCGCGGGAGCGGACTGCGAGCCGGCTCTGGCTGGGCCCCCTTATATCCCCACCGGGGCTGCCACGCCCAGGATATCAGGGGTGGGGGTGGGGGTGGGGGTGGGGGTGGGGGTGGGGGTGGGGGTGGTGGTGGGGGTGGGGGTGGGGGTGGGGGTGGGGTGGGGGGGGGGGCACTTTTTGTCGGGGGGGGGGGGGGGGTCGCACTTTTTGTCGGGGGGGGGGGGGGGTCGCACTTTTTGTCGGGGGGGGGGGGGGGGGGGTTCGCACTTTTTGTCGGGGGGGGGGGGGGTCGCACTTTTGTCGGGGGGGGGGGGGGGTTCGCATTTTTGTCGGGGGGGGGGGGGGTGAGGTATGTTATGTGGGTCAAGGTCACCCACAACACTTGTACTCTAAGTGTTGGCTATACCCCCACCACAACTGGGTCCCTAGGCTACACAACACCGCTTCGCCAGTATGTCTCCGGCTTCCATGCGGTGCGTCTCGCTGTTCTCTAGCTCTCTATATGTAAGTAATTTTACAAGTTCTGAATGTAGGTCACTACACTTTAACTCTGGGACGATATCGACTTGTAGTATTTCAGTGTTTTGACTCAAGGTCATCACACTTTAACTCTAACACATCGGTTATCGTACCAGAGGTGCTCAATAACCTAACTTGTAATGTTTAGGGTGGCGTTTGCACGCCACGTGGTATCGCCATGAGTGTCCAGTCCAAGTTTTAAGTTAGATTAATTTTACTGTAATCTTTTCCATTTCCGCTTCGTTTTGCCAAAGTATAAGGTGTCGCTTAATAAAGTGGTATTTCTCTAAAGTTATAGGAGATTGCAGGGATACAATTAGTTTATTTAGGAGACTCTTCATCTTGGAGTTTAACACAATTTCCACTTTGACTTTGCTTCCTCGGCTCTCACAGCCTAAGCTGTACAGAAATGTTTCTTCTAGTGCCAACTCGGGCCAAGAGAACAGTGTGTTGACTGTAGGACAGCTCATGGTGAAGTGATGCGATACTCCAGCGTACCACCTCACCTTCCCCCACCACTGTGACCTTCCCCACTCCTGCTGTTTCCCCCACCTCTTTTCCCTTGACTCATGCGCTACAAGCAGTCTCTCAGTATTGTGCGAACTTTTGTGAGGTGAAGCCATGTCGCAGGACACTTTAGGTAAGAAACTTAGCCGTGTTAAGACTTTATTAGTTGCTCACTGTCCACCACTCAAAGTTAAGAGAGTTTCAACTTTAGCTAAGTGGCGCAAACTGTTGCGCGGACACCCTAAGTTTTATACCAAACAGACTAATGTCAGTTTTACTGATGAAGATTTGTTTAATATATTGGATGAAATGACTTTTCCTTGCAAAATTCAGTTAGTTACTCCCATTCCTGACAGTTTAGAGTCTTAGTCTCTCAAGCCAATATACCTAGCGTACACAGAGCCTGACAGTCAGTCACTCGGTGGCTGTCGTGGGGTGCGCATCGGTGTCGGCGCTCCGTTGTTAGGTTTTCAAGGTCACAGTAATATCAAATTGTTGGTGTTGTGCTGGTTCAAGGTCACCTGAGGGATAACCGATTGCCCATTTAGGCAGAGTCATGTCAGAAACTCGAGTTTAACTTGGCACTTTTGCCGTTTCTCGTCGAGAATTCGCTCCAAGTGGTCAAGGTCACGGGGACTCTGACTGAAACTCGGAGCGTAGTGCGAGAAACGGCAAAAGTGCCAAAAAATTTTAAGTTTCGGCGTGACCTTGACCTCAGTGGCGTCGGTGACGTCATTTTGATGACGTAAGGGGTGATGACGTCATCAGCACGTCATTTCTGTGACGTCATGGGTGTGACGTCATAGAAATGACGTCATTAGTGATGACGTCATCGATGACGCAATCGATGACGTCATCGATGACGTCATCGGTGAGGTCATTGACCTCGATGACGTCATCCCTCAGGTGACCTTGAACTGGGCCAGCACCAACAATTTGACACTACTAACAAGATTTCCAAAAAAAAATTATTATTAGAAATTTTAACCTTTTTTTATTCAAACTTCCGTGGTGAAGCGAGGTACAGCTAAAATAGGAATAGTCACTAATTTTTAAACCATCATACTTTTATGGTTTTTGAACAAATCTACATGAAATAATATTCAAATCAATCTTTTATATAATACATTCGGGTAAAATATTTGTTATTTAATCGTGATTGTATGTTTCATATAAAAATAATATAGCCTACAGTATATTACAATAATGTACAATTTTTCATAACAGTTCTTCAAGGATTTGTTCGCTACTACACTGTTAATTTTTTATTTTGTTTAAATATAAAAAATGTTAGAGTTGATTATTAGCTGATAAATTTTATCAGTTATAACGATAAATAGCTTACCAATTTTAAATCAATGATAACAGATTATTAAATTAAATGTTAATATGAAATTGTATATTTTTTAAATTATTAATGTCATTATTGCAGTTAAATACAGTTATGCATCATCGAAACTGTTTAGATATAAGGAAAATTAACCATTGATATTCTGGTTAGTTGCAGCGCGTTGTTAAGACTTTGAATAGTAATTTGAAATATCTGACGAAATGTGCTATTGTAAAGGAAAGTTTAAAGGGAGTTTCTTGGAACAAGTTGTTATCTGCATTCAACTTATTTACTAAA